>CM047807.1:40257181-40787645 GCA_026214975.1 Gentiana macrophylla | reverse complement strand
TTTAAAAGATAAATGTTAATTTTGAGAATGATGTTAAAAGCATGAGTCACAAAAGTATCAGCGTAATAGATTTATTGTGAAAAGAATGATTGTTGTCAATTTCAAAAATTTGATTTTCAATATCAAAATATATTGAATAATTGTCTCCATTACTGTTCCCTTATACGACATCCAATTTGAATTAAGCTCGAAGAAAAAGACGGTTTTGTCCCTCACCCTATAAATATCGTGTGTATTACCTAACATGCGGTCTGATTTTCTGATCGATTCATGGCGCCATTCTCGGAAGCAGAAGCAACCATGCATCGCCGCCGCCGCCGCCGCCGAAGGTCTGGAGGTGAGTTTGATCTCTGAAGTACTATAGAATTGTTCTTTTCTCAGTCTTTGGGCGTTCCTTTTTCTATTTGGTGGACATTTAATTTTGGTTCTTTCAGTGTATTATTAGCTCCGTTTTTGTATAGCTGCTGATTATATTTTGATCTGTTTTTCAGGAAGACCTGATCCTAGTGCAGATTCTCGTCCTGCACCTGCCCTGCACAACTCTCCTCCTCCTCAACCTGGTGATGTTTGTATCTAATTGAAAGAGACTGTGTTCCTTGTGCTTTACATTAGCTATTCAGCTGATGATGTAGGCTAATGGACACTCTATTTTAAATGTAGGTTACTTAATGTACATGGAATTTAATCGATTTAATTTTTTTGAATCAGGTATGGATAACGATGAAATCGTGCCCAACCAAGTGTATGATTCGAATCAACCTACCGCACCTGACGATCGAGTCCCTACTCAGTGCTACCATTTGAGTGGCGGTGACAATGAGATACAGAGCATTGGTGGTTTGAAGGACTTTCTGATTGGTAGTCACTTATCTTGGGACTCTCAGATTGGTAGCATTGATGGTTTGAAGGACTTTCAGATTGGTAAGCCACTTATCTAGGGTAATTTTTGTTGTGGCGACTCCGCTCCCTGAAAAACCCTTGATTTTTTTCAACCTAGGGGGGCTTTAAGAGATGATTTATGGTGCTAGGGCTTTAAGAGATGATTTATGGTGCTAACAGTTGTACGAAGGCTGAGCCTTTCAATTTTTACTGTCGTTCACGTAATACACACGTTTGTTGTGCGTGAGAGGTTAGGAATGAAAGGTGGTAATGTATGCCATTTGGTTATGTCTCGCCTAGCGCCTTAACAAATAACAACTATGGGTTCTCAGCACTAAATGGAGACATCACATAATAATTACCTACTCATCTTCCATCACAAGTTCAATGATGAATAATCTTGTTTGAAGGTTGATTTGATTTCTTTTATTTGCATTTTTTTTAATCAGCTATGTCAAAAGAGCCACCGATGCCAGAACTTCCATAAATTAAGCCAAATTTTCCAGGATACAGACGTGGTATACACTTAAATCCTTTTTTATGACAGTTTGATCTGAAAGGAAAAAAATTCTCAATTTTTCTTTATCATGATTTATTCTGAAATTTTTTTAGGCAGGAAGAGAAAAAACATTCATTTCGTCTGGTTGTAACCATTTGTGGCAAGGTAAGCACTTCATATCACTTTGGTACTGTTTCACACGCAGACCAACTTACTTCCTCACCATGCCTACCATCTCACTTTTTAAAAGTTGAATGAATATAAACCATATCTACTTCTAAATAAATGATTATCACCATCGACTTTTTTGCTATGGCTGTGTCATGTCACTGTAAGTTGTGCTTATTGAATTTATAGACCATGTTTAAAAAACGCTTGCAAAATGTGTATGTAGTTTATGTGCTTTATAACAATGTCATCCTGAAAAAGCAGAGAAATTGTATGGAATCACGCGTGTTGCTGTGTATGGGGTAGACTCAGTATGCGTGGTAATGAGGAAAGAAGATTTTGTGGGACTGGTGCGTCGTCTCTTTCCTTGTTTCTCAAACAATGCAATATACTTTTTGGGCAGGAGAGTACTTTTCTTCTAATATTAGATTTCTAATGTAATAATTTGCTCCAATAATTCATAATAGAAAAAGGACCTTGCATGACTTAGTAACTCGGGATATTTGATGCAGGCGGCTTCCCCAGATGCTTTAATCACTGAAGTTGAAGGTGTGTTGGATTCCTCATTTTTAATCTCTCAAGTTTTGTGGTAGTGTAGCCAGTCTTCTCCATACACTAATAGGTACCTTGTATTGGGGGGGGTATGTGGGATATTTTTCTTAATCTTGGGATTCTTTTGTTGTCATGCGCTGCCACAACAGTTTGTAAAAGTAGAGTTCAAACTTAATGTGAAAAAAGCAAGGAAAATTGATGGGGTTGGGCCGGGGAGAGGGAGATATTTAAGTTCGCTGATAATTGTTATGACCCTATGACCCCCTTGTACTTGTTTGTTTGTGTGTGTACACACAAACATCTGATTCCTTTTCCTGTACACATATGATTCCTCTTTGTCATATTAAATAGTAAACCGTCTATTTGAGTTGTTATTAGCATTCTAGACAAGTCCTCCATGGATTTTTTTTTTGGGGTATTGAAACATGATTGATTTGTTTGCCGTAGTCCTTTTGAAAGAAAAAGACAAACTTCCACTTCCTATGGAGATCTCTTATTAACATTCTTGTATATAAAAGTCCTCTTTTGAACATTTTGCTTAATGGTTGATGCATTGTACAAGCGGACCTCGCATTCCCTTGGTGAATCACGTCATGCAAATAGAAAGAGAAACAAAAAACCTTTTGGTGTTGGTATGTTTGTAAGACCCTTTTCCTTTGATACGTAGCAATTGTATCTCCATCTTCCACTCATTTTTGCTTTTGTTTCATGCAGTTTCTGTGAGCATAAGGACTAAGAAGGTTCATAAAGTAAGTGGTCATAAGGTACTCGGATAGATTCCATCTTCTTGGATTCCCTTGCTTTTTAGCATATGCATGTTAATAATGAAACTTTGAGCTCATTGGTTATGTTGGCACCTCGTAACAGGCTCAACAAGAACTAAAGGCCATCAAGTTTTACAGGATGAAATGAACAGCGCATCAACTTTTACCTTATTTAAAACTGTAAAGGTAATAGGAATCAAAAGAATTTGGGCTGTGAGCTCGTTTTTTTTCTTTTTTTTCCCCCAAAGCGAAATTACCTCATTTTAGAGGAATTATTCTTCTCGTGTCACTGTGGGTGAGACTCGAACCCGTGGCACTCTTGTAACGAGGCCTCGAACTTAACCACATGAGCTAAGCCTCATTGGCGTGAGCTCGTTCAAATAATGAAAGTTTATTTTACCCTAAAATCAATGTACATGAAAATGCAACCATTTTTAAGTTGGATACTAATGACTTTAGCTTATGATTTGGTGTTATGGATAATATGCCTTAAGTATCCCCCCAACAATATCCAAAAAGTCTTCATATTTAACCAACCACCTTTGTCGAAGAAAATGAGTACATTTTGGATATTCCACAATGTGGAGGGATTCTGCTGGGAGTGCCCTTAAGTCATCTCAGGGTATTATACACACACTGGATTTTCATAGCATCGTTATCAGTAGCTGTTTATAGTAAGTGGAGTGGTTGACCATTTGCCAGTTGACTAATGTGAAGAGTATATATACATATAACGACCAAGGCCCAAAAATAATAAAAAGCAAAAAAAGGGGTGTGTGTGTGGGGGGGGAGGGGGTAAATGCGGTTGCTTTGTATGCTGGTTTAGTGTTAGTACTGAAAATTATCATTGTTATTTTTTTTTTTGGCAGACAGCAATTTGTGCCCTTCAGCATTTGTTTAACACGAAGTTCAAGCCTAATAAGATTAAGGTACTTCTTCTTTCTAATCATTTCATACAACCCGATATGCAGAACATACCACTTGTGTGCTGATATAGATAGATAGCTAGCATTTATTTGTTACTATATGCAAAAGCGATCAAATTAGGTTGCTGAACTGGCAGATATTTAGGTTAATAGTAGATAATTAAGACAATCTTCAATGAGGTTGTAAAGTCCCGTCGGTAAAGTAAGTGAATCTTTCAACCCCATATTAGTGTAAGACATAAAGGTGCTTGTAACTTCGGGTTAGCCCCTTTTAGACCAGCGAGGGCGACGGTCTAAGCGATTGACCAGGACCATTTTATGACTCGTTTAAGCGCTCTGAGGCCGGGGTGCAGGGGCGTTATGAGTTTAAGAATCAGTGGGTGCACATGGACTTGTGTTAATAATGATGATCATTGAGTTAATTAGGGCTGGCTGAATACTCTGTTTTGCATTGCCTTCTATTAAGCTCTATCTATCTTCATTGTTTATCAGGTTTTTGTCTGGAAAAGTGCCTGGGTAAGGAACAAGTACACATTCGGTGTAAAAGAATTGAAGATCCGTGACACACGTAGCATCAAGGACATATTAGCTGTCATTAATAATAAGCCATGTAATATTGCAGGGCTCTAGTAGGTAGTAAAGGCTCCCTCACATGTGTGTATCTTCAATCGGTGGGTTGATCATCCTCCCTCGTGTAAGTCCCAAGACTCTCTACTATTATTATTATTATTATTATTATGGATCCGGGTTTATTTAAACATGGAGTTTGAAGAATATGCATCTGTGTTTCATAGCCCCCTCGAGAAACTGTAGCGGTTTTGATTGATGTCAGTAACCAACCAGTTTTCACTTTTTGTGCAAAAATATAAAACTATTTTTGAAGAATCTTGTTTCAAGGAATACATAAGTAGTTGCAGAAGTTATCCTACTTGTTTTGATGCACAGGAGAGAAGTGGGGAAGAAAAAAAAAACCTGCATAGTTTTGATACAATTTAATCTCTATATAGGTTAAAAATATAAGTCGTCACCAAATTTTTAATTGATTAAGAAAGTAGTTAAATGTAATTAATGTAGGGATAAAATGTCTAATCTGTTGCTTGACTATCATAAATGCAACAATTGTGGAGTAAATAAAAGTGGTTGGATTGATATAAATTAGGGGTAAGATAATGAAAAATGTTAATTAATCTTTCTCTTGGTATTGTGAATGAAACATATTATGGGGCCAAAAGGAAAAAAAATTTAGGATGAAACATATTTTGGACCGGAGGTAGTATAAAAAATGCTTTGTATTGAATCTAATTTTGCGTTATTGCTATTGCGTTGATGGTTAACGATCACTTGGTATACTTGCTATGTAATTAGAGCCAAGCGGATTGTGTTAAGTTTCATTTATGTTTGGAAAATAAATATGATTTGCTTTTAATCTCTTTGCTTCTAACTATTTTCAGAAAGTGTGTTGATGCATCTAGTTAAGAAAATAGAAAAGATAGAAAGCTGAACAAGAAGCTTTTCATTCTTTAATGGTGAATTGTCATTTCATACATTTGCAGAAGCATGTCTCTTGTCTTTTATATAAAACCCAGGCATCTCACCTCTCTACAAAATCTATCCTTAGATTTGTTACTGAGAATCTTCCAACAGTTACAACCACTTGACTCACACACTACACTATCATTAATAATAGCCACGGGATAACATTACATGTATAAAGTGAGATTAAAGCGCTTTCATTTCGTGTTTTAACGTCACTCATCATATTTCAAGGTGGGGCGCCAAATTGAGTTTGTCGTTGAAAATCTGGCCCGAGTAATGGTTAGAGGTTTGGTCAAGCAATCTACAAGTTGATGCTGCTGAAGGTATATAGCGGACTTTCAAGCTGTTTGTTAAGGACTCCGTTTCTCATGAAAATCTGCGTCAATCTTTATATGTTTTGTTCTTTGCATGGTAGGCGGATTAAGCCAAGTAGGAAGCCTTGGTGTTATCGCGGCCAGGCAGCAGTAAAAACACACAAGTCGATCTTGATTCGCGCGTAAATTAGTTATCCACTTGATCTGGACACAACATCCTGTTTTTTTTTTTTATAACTCCATGAAACAAGAGATTCTCCAAGGAAAACACAGTAGCCTCCAACAGACTTCCTGTCCACAGTAGAAACTCCCCGATCAGCATCTGAAAAACTTGTAAGTTGAAAAACAGCAACATGTTTGAAGTGCGGCCGCTAACAATAATTATACTATAAGGTTTAAACAAAGAATATAAACAACAATAAATTTCAACTCGTGGTCTAACATACATAAGAAAAAATAGTTAACCATGGATCTACACTCGTAATATAAAAAAGCGATAATCGAGGATAAAATCGTTATGGCGTTGTAAAATTAAGTATCTACGTTTCTGATTTAAATCACAATTCGTCAATCATATTAGTCTGTAATCGTTTTAAACTAATATTTTCAACCAATAACACAATATCTTTGGCAAAAAATCGGAAAAAAAAAAAAAAAATTTCCCACTTTAATTTGTTTTCGGCCCAGCCATTATTTATTGTAGTATTAGTATCTACTAAGAAAATCAGAACCAATTTGGCGTTTGGCCGAAGTTATCGCCGGTTCCCCAAGTTTCTGAACTTCTGAAGCTCTGAAGATCTTTATTATTGGCCAAAATTGATAGATAGATCTGAAGCTCTATATTATTGAATCAGCAGGTATGGAAAATCACAAAAAGAGGAAGTACCTGGTTCGCTGCACCACCACCAATACCAACACCAACACCGTATGCGCCCCCGAATCATCCGCTCCAGTCGCTAAACGTCGTAAACAACATTCCGTTGATAAGGATCTATCATCTGCTAGCCACGTTCCACTCGCTAAACCTCGTCCTCGTCGTTTTAGAAGAGGCATACCTCGTCCTTCTCGAAGAGGTACAGGACGTTCTACTGATGATATTTGCGATCGACCGTCTGGTAGCTACTTATCTCTGGCTCTGCTATAACATCTCTCTCTTTCTTTCTCTTTTCCCCTCGAATTCGATTTCTTTTTTTATTTACTTTATTCCTATTTTTTTCAATCAGCTAGAAGAATGACTCGACGACGGATGGCCTTATATTTCCTCAGAGGCTTCAATCTGAGCTCTGGTAGACCTTAAATCCCTTTGGCCAGTTCAATTTTAGCTCTTAAAAATTAATCTCAGTTAATTTCTTCATCCTCTTTTATTCTGATTTGTATTTGCATCGTTGACAGTGTTCAGATTTCGCATCGGGCCCGGTGTTCGTCCTAAGAAACGGCAGGGTAAGTACCGTAGTGCTTCAAAAAGTTTTATACGCCATCTGGTTTTTTTTTTTTTTTTTTTTTTTTAAGTTTTGGTAGTGTTTTGATCCATCAAGGCCATTGATGAAGTCGGTCTTCTCCGACAAATGTATTCGGGTTAACGGATCTAATGGTAGTCCTCCGGTCACCAGTAAACGCCGTAAAGGGTGGTGATTTTTAGAATATTATGACTGAACTTGATTTATGCCAAGCTGCCTACGTATCAATTGAGTCTAATTGGAATCAAGCCGGCCGTAGTTCTTGTAGGAGGTTTATATAAGGTGTAACCCTAATCCTGCTGTTGTCTTAAAGGTCGGTTACCTTATCATTAAATGGGATTGAGTTAAATCCTGATTATTAGGAGATAATTTCTCCTTTACCTTTAATTCTGTATCAAGGCCTTAATGAGGCCAGATTCTTTTCCCCATGTTTATTTATTGAGGCGTGCACATAACTGCTCGAGTGTTCGGGCCAGCTCAGCCGAGTCTCGGTGGTGCACTCTGCGCGTGTTGCATTAACCAGACCGACCTGCGGTGGTCGGGAGGCAGCTTGCCCCATATGGTCTTCAAAGAATGTTGGTTAGACTCCGCTCGGCGGTCGGGGAGGTCCCGGCACCGTGCTTACACACAACCGTTGTGATCGTGACACGTGGCTTTGTGAGCCAACCATCATCATTCATCAGCCATCTTTATATGCTCGTTGCTTGTATATGTAGTTTATGTGCTTGATAACAATATGCCTTCTTGAAATGCAGCAACATCCTTTGGAATCCCGTGGGCTGCTGTGCACGGGAAAAATTGGATGTGTGTGGTAGCTAGGAGGAAAGATGTGCTCCGTCTGGTGCGTGTTATCTATCTCTCTTTGTTTCTTAACCCTTGTTATATCCTTTTGGGCAGGGAGTACTTGTCTCCTATATATGTCTAGATTTCAGGCGATAACTTTTACTCCGTTGATTCACAATAGGAACAGGACCTCGAGGCGTCACGTGTGAAGAAGAATACCAAATATTTCCTCACATGTTTCTGGAACGCTTTAATCAGCGAAGTTGAAGGTGTGTTGGATTCCTCAGCATTCTCTCGGGTTTTCGGTTGTAATGACTATGTTTGTAGCGTAGCCGGCCTTCTCCATACCTTTTTTTATTTTTATTTTTAATATTCTCTCGAGTTTTTTTGTTTTCTTTTCATGTTAGGCGAGCATAACACGATTCGCAAGAGACCTTTCGGTGTTGGTATGTTTGTAAGACCCTTTTCCTTTGACACGTAGCAAAGGTATCTCCCTCTCCCACTCATTTTTGCTTTTGTTTTCATGCAGTTTCTGTGATCAAACAAGACAGTAATAAGAAGGTTCATAAAGTAAGTGGTCAATCTAGCATTCATCTTCTTGGATGCCTTATTGCTCTATTTTAGCATATGAAAGCTAATACGTAAGTAGAGTTAAAGTGGATATGCTTGGCTCTATTTCTTGCTTCCTCACGATAAATTTGGGAGCTTAGTAACAGCATACTATTACCCGTTCATCATCCACCACACAAGTTGTAGTTTTGTTTCTGTCTAATCATATGATGCTTTGAGCTCATTGATACATAATGTTGGCACTCTCAACAGGCCTCAAGGGCTAAGTATGATGTTGAAAAGGCCATCGAGTTTTACGGGAGGAAATGGAAAGCGGCGCAGTTTTACCTTCAATAAGACTACACAGGTAAAAGAACTTGGGAACTTCAGTATTTTGTGAGTTTGTTGAAACATTTTTGAGTTGGATAAGATCCTGAGTTTAGCTTATTATACAATGAACAGCTTTATTTTGGATGCTGTTTTAGTGTCCTGATAATAATAATGATAATTATTATTCTGGCAGACAACAATTTCTGCTTTTCAGCATTTGTTAAGCAAGGAGTTTGAAGATTATGAGATCTGGGTACTGTTTTTGGAGCGACTATGTTCATTCGACTTATATGCTTTAAATTGTTTCATCAAACCCGATAAGAACATTATAAAGACCCACATGATCATTCAATTTATTAGGGCTATTCTTACTTTTACTTTTTCTCAGGCTTTTGTCTGGAAATGTTATGGAAGAGGTATAGGAAAGGAATTTAAGCAGAGCCGTAAGGTCTTTGACATCGAGGAGTTTCTAGCTATCATTAACGGGCCCGGGTCCGGGGCCTAGCTGGGAGTGAGTATCACACTCACCGTCTAATGATGATTGTGCCTTGAGACACTATTTATTTTACTGGTTGTATTGGGAAATTCTTTGGCGAGGACTCCGTACGGTGAAGACCCCGCTAGATATGCGCCATGTGTGCAAGAGGACAAAATAACGCACACATGGCGCACATCTAGCGGGATCTTCACCGTAGAAATCTCGCCCTAAATTCGATTATATTATGGTGTTTGAAGATTATGTGTGGGTCTAGCGTTATTTATGTAGGAGGAATTCTTGGCCAGTTGGCCCCCCCCACCCCACCCCCTGCCCATGCCCATACTCGTACTCTGCTGGTTACCCATATATTTTGGTGTCGTGCTCTATCTTGGCTCGTTTGTCCCTTAACTAAATAATTAATTGGTTATTAGTGCTGGAACTTAAATATCTCTAACCTTTTAGCTATTCTTTGTTTCAAACTTACCTTTGTGGTCTCGTTCATTTTGATTTTATATTTGAACTCAAAGTTTGTTTTTAGAGCTCAATGGTTCAGTGAATGCGAGAGACCAGAAGATAAAATCTTGATTGGTGGCAATCAGGATAGAAATGTCTTTTGTTTCCCCAGGGATCGAAAAGATATACAAGTTACAAACATGCGGCAACTCATTTTCGTTTAGCGTCACAACCAAACAAACACAAGCTATAATTATACGAGATTGTGCTCTTCAGCTTCGCAGCATGTTGCATCCAGAAAGACTCTTAGAATACATGTTATTATTTTGGCAGACAGCAATTTGTGCTCTTCAGCTTTTGTGGAACAAGAAGTTCAAGCCTAATAAGATTCGGGTACTTCCTTCTTTTTAATCATTTCATCCGCCCGATAACTAGACCCAGCCAAATGGTGGAACCGGAACCGCCGGTTTTAAAACGATCTTAGGTTTAATGAACCGGCGGTTTGAAAAACCGGCGTTTCTTGTTAAAACCGCCGGTTGCGGTTTGGGCGATTCAGTTTACCCCGGATTGCTCGGTTTGCTCGGGTTGAATCGCGATTCCGTACGCGGTTTTAAAATTTCATATTTTTTTTTTCATTTCATTTTCTTATTATTTTATTATAATAACATATTATTATTCTTTTCATTATAATTACTAAAGCGAGTAATATATATATATTTTAAATAGTTTTCTATTCGGTTTTAAAAATAATATTAATATTGTGTTATTTTATTTATATGTAAATAATGTTATTTAAAAAAATTGTGTTATTTTTTACTACGCATGTACGTAATTCGGTTGCTTACGTATTTTTATATGTAATCGTGTGTGGAATGTAGCGTATAAAAAATCAAAAGCGAACGTAGTTCTTATTGTTTAATTTGTAGTCTTTTATAGTTTGTTGTAAAAGTGTTTATAGTAATTTTATTATTGTTTTCTTTAAAGTCTTTTATAGTTTTTTATAAATTTTTGAGTCGGTTTTAACTTTTAAGTATCGTTGATTATAAAACAATGTTTTATTAAATATTAGGTGAGAAATATTGTGTTGTTTTTTATATGTAAATTGTGTTATTTTTTTTGCGCTTATGCAGGTAATTCGGTTCTTTACGTATTTTTATATGTAATCGTGTCGGATGTAATGGCACATATAAAAATCAAAATGCGACGTAGTTCTTATTATTTATTTTTAGTCTTTTATAGTTTGTTGTTTTTAGTCTTTTATAGTCTTCTTATATGTTTTTATAGTATTTAAAGGTTTTTAAATGTTTGTTTTATTATAGTCTTTTATAGTATATATATGTGTTTGTATTTTATAGTTTCATACAATTTTTAGGTTTGTATATGGTTTATTTGGGTGTTTTATAGTTTCTTATAGTTTTTAGTTTTGTGTAGTGTTGTTATGGTTTGTTATAGGTTTTATTGTTTTTATATTTTTATAGTATTTTTTTAAATGTTTGTTTTATTGTAGTCTTTTATAGTATTCTTATGTGTTTGTATAATTGTATTATATAGTTTCATATAAGTTTTTTTAGGTTTGTATATGGTTTTTGTTTTTTTTTTTATAGTTTTCTATACTTTTTTTTTTAGTTTAAAGTAGTAGGTGTTTGTTAGTTATTTTTAATAGTTGAATAAAATACAAAACCAAATTTACTTATAACTAAAACCGTATTGAATTAACGATTAAATCAGAACAATTTCAAAAATCGGTATCGTAAAGTAAATTTGATTGTTGTTTTTAACAACTAAACAAACTTGATAATCAAATAATTGAATAAAAGATGAAAGAATTGAGATGTAGAGATTGGTGTAGGAATTTTTGTATGAAATGGGTGGTATTTATAGAAAGTTTTTGGAGGAGTTTGGAAAAAAAAAAAAAAAAATTATATAGCTGTTGCCAGAAAATAGCCATTGAACGGTTCTGGTTCCGTCCGGTTTCAAAAAATCCGGTTCAAACCGGCGGTTCCGGTTCCGGTTTCGGTTCCAAATATATCAAACTGGCAACAAACCGGCAAAACGGCGGTTTGACAAACCGCCGGTTCCGGTTCCAACCGCCGGTTCCGGTTAACCGTGGCCACCTCTACCGATAACAACATATGTAGACCTTGGGCCGGTTGTGGGCGTGGAGGGATTCGAACCCCCGACAAGCTTCATCACATGATCGTCACCCCAACAAGGCTATACCACTGAGATTCCGGAATCTCAGTGTAGTCAACAAAATTAAGCTTTCATTCAGAGACTTTGCGATCTCATCACCAATTGATGAACAATTTGATGAGCTTCCATGTCACAAAGCCCAATCAACTTGCCAAAACAACTACATTCAAAGATTTTCTTATGCTTAGAGTCTAACTTTTTATACACATAGATCACTTTATTGATTTGGCTTCTGTTGCAAAGCTCATATTTTTGGTCCTATCTTGGCTGTTAGTTTGTATTTCATCTCCATTTCTTTACTACAACATAAACAAAATAGATAACTTGACTTTAGTATCATACACTTATATAATCAAAAAAGCAGATAATATAATCAAAAAAGCAGTTACATCAAACATTACACAGATTATCGACAACTACTACTGCAAGCGCAAAGCATTACACAGTCCAATTTCACCAATCACCTCAATTACCCAATTTCTCATCACAAAGCAGTGATTAAACACGAAATTAACTATATTCATCACAATTATCTACATGCATTAAATCGATGAGAGAAAACATACCTGCAAAACAACAGGCCTGTTAAATCGATGAAAGAGGAAGAAAACAACAGGCATGTTAAATCGATGAAAGTAGAAGAAAACAACAGGCAAAACACACTTAATCGATGAAATAAAACGAATTTGAAATTCATTACTTACCAACAACCCGTTTTATTGAACTCGATCTTCTTGACAATTTGGAAGATGACGAAGCTTGAGAAGCGGAAAGGGATTTTGATCCAAAATGATTTTGAGTTTCAGTTGTGTGTAAAAATCGAAGGAGAAGAGGACGAGTAACGAGGAGAAAAATTTGAGTATAAACAAGAGAAGAAGAAGAACAATTTTCTATGTTTGGGGAGATAAATCGACAAATGTTGGGGGAATTGGGGCTTATATAATAGAATGTTTAATAGAAGGGGTAATTTGGGAAGTTCAATTATATAATAGAATGTTTAATAGAAGGGGTAATTTGGGAAGTTCAATTGTTTACCATTTATTCAGTTATTTATTTTTATTTTTTTATTTTTATAAAATTTAATTTAGTCAAAGGCCTTTTTAACCCATGATTTGTGGGAATTTTTTTAGGGCACATTAAGGCGCGATATTCAGTTTGAAACTTTATTAGTGGTGAAAAGAGTCTTCCTACAATATATATATGAATTAGCTTTTTCCGGGCATATTATGTGTAGAAATTGTCGAGTTTTCCATATATAACATCAAATTAAAACATTTGAGGCGAGTGGGCTTTCGGATGTAATATTGTAGGAAATATTGCTTCACGAGTGTAGTATTGTAGGAAATGGCAATAACAATTCGAACACCCAATTACAATATATATAGAGAGAGATTGGTTTTTCGATTATTTGGTAAAATCTTTTATCTTTGTTTGTCATTGTATGCGTTATTATTGAAAAGTTCGGTTGTGTTAAGCGCGATGTCTGATGTCAATCGTGGCGTGTTAAATGTATTTACATCTTAACGATTGGTGGAAAGATCTTTGGGCGGATGTAAATACATTGAATACGTCGTGATGATTCTTGTATTGCAACTACTGACACTAACAAATTTTTCAATAATATATCATACCAATAACACACACAATGACAAACATAGTATAAAGTATTTTGCCAAATAATCGAAAATCAATCTCTCTCTCATATATATATATATATATATATATATATATATATATATATATATATATATATATATATATATATATATATAGGGTGGTTATTTGCCTTTTCTATTTTCTAACTACTTGTTTCAACTACTACTTGTCTTATGACAAATTTTGCTTTTAGCACCACAAAATTATTTTGATTATTTTATACTTACACACTACGATTAATAAAAAAATTACTACACAAAATTATTTTGATTATTTAGGTTTTAGGACTTGTTTATAATTTCAAAAATATGTGGTGTATGTAGTAATTTTTTATTAATCGTGTAGTGTGAAAGTATAAAAATAATCAAAATAATTTTGTGGTCTGCAAAAGCAAAATTTTGTGAATACAAGTAGTAAGTGGTTGCAGTAGTAAATAGAAGTGTGCAATGAAATATATATATATATATATATATATATATATATATATATATATATATATATATATATATATAGGGAGAGAGATTGGTTTTAGATTATTTGGTAAAATCTTTTATCTTATGTTTGTCATTGTGTGTATTATTGGTATGATATATTATTGAAAAATTCGGTTGTGTCGTGGCGCCAGTATCTGATGTCGTCGTGGCGTATTCATGTATTTACATCATCGACATCTTTTCCACCAATCGTTATGATGTAAATCATTTAACACTTGATGATTCTTCTTATATTCTGTATTAACTTGTAACCGAACTTTTCAATATAATACACACAATGACAAATAAAGTATAAAGTATTTTACCAAATAATCGAAAAAAAATCTCTATATATATATTGTAATTGGGTGAAGCCTAATATCCGGGTATAATATTTTGGAAAAATCATCTCATTTTCATGGTATTGTTATTGCGCCAGGCGTGTAATTATTAAGCCCTCTGATAATAAACCGTGAAGATTAATTGCGGATCTATTATTGCGTGAAAAGCCACTCACCCCTCACACATAATGGATTCGAATTGTTATTGCCATTTCCTACAATACTACACCCGTGAAGCACAATTTCCTCTGATATTACGTCCGGAAAAGCGCTCAAATCCCTCCATGTAAGTTAATTAGATCTTATATCGGAAAAGCGACAATTTCTACACATAATATGCCCGAAAAAGCTAATTATTATATATATTGTAGGAAGGCACTCTTTTCAGTGCAGCGATAAAGTTGAGCACGAAAAAAATATCGCGCGCGAAAAAAAAATTTCCCATGATTTGTTGAAAATCAAATCCCGCGGGTATTTAAGGGGTTGTCTACCTAACGGAGAACATGTTGTAATCAGAACCAATTTGGCGTTTGGCCGAAGTTATCGCCAGTTTCCCCAAGTTTCTGAAGCTCTATATTATTGGCCAAAATTGATAGATAGATCTGAAGCTCTATATATTATTGAATCAGCAGGTATGGAAAATCACAAAAAGAGGAAGTACCTGGTTCGCTGCACCACCACCACCACCACCAATACCAACACCGTATGCGCCCCCGAATCATCCGCTCCAGTCGCTAAACGTCGTAAACAACATTCCGTTGATAAGGATCTATCATCTGCTAGCCACGTTCCACGTCGTTTTAGAAGAGGTATACCTCGTCCTTCTCGAAGAGATACAGGACGTGCTACTGATATTTCCGATCGACCGTCTGGTAGCTACTTATCTCTGGCTCTGCTATAACATCTCTCTCTCATCTCCGTCTTTACTTTTCTCCTCTGCTCATCTCTCTCTCTCTCTTTTTTTTTCCCCTCGAGCTTTTTTTATTTACTTTATTCCTATTTTTTTCAATCAGTTAGGTATGAATTAAGAATGATGCAACGACGGTCGGCCTTATCTTTCCGCAGTGGCTTCAATCTGAGCTCTGGTAGACCTTAAATCCCTTTGGCCTTGAGCTGTTAAAAATTAATCTCAGTTGATTTCTTCATCCTCTTTTATTCTGATTTGTATTTGCATCGTTGACAGTGTTCAGATTTCGCATCGGGCCCGGTGTTCGTCTAAGAAACGCTTCGGTAGTGCTTCAAAAAGTTTTATACGCCATCTGGTTTTTTTGTAGTTCAATTTTTTTATAAACCATTTTCTTAAAGTTTTGGTAGTGTTTTGATCCATCAAGGCCATTGATGAAGTTGGTCTTCTCCGACAAATGTATTCGGGTTAACGGATCTAATGCTAGTCCTCCGGTCACCGGTAAACGCCGTAAAGGGTGGTGATTTTTAGAATATTATGACTGAACTTGAGTTATGCCAAGCTGCCTACGTATCCGATTGAGTCTAATTGGAATCAAGCCGGCCGTAGTTCTTGTAGGAGGTTTATATAAGAGTGTAACCCTAATCCTGCCGTTGTCTTCAAGTTTCGGTTACCTTATCATTAAATGGGATTGATTTAAATCCTGATTATTAGGAGATAATTTCTCCTTTACCTTTAATTCTGTATCAAGGCCTTCTGTATCAAGGCCTTAATGAGGCCAGATTCTTTTCCCCACGTTTATTTATTGAGGCGTGCACATAACTGCTCGAGTGTTCGAGCCAGCTCAACCAGTCTCAGTGGTGGCGCGCTCTGCGCGTGTTCTGTTAACCAGACCGACCTGCGGTGGTCGGGGGCGGCTTGCCCCATATGGTCTTCAAAGAATGTTGGTCAGACTCCACTCAGCGGTCAGGAGGTCCCCGGCACCGTACTTACACACAACCGTTGTGATCGTGACACGTGGCTTTGACAGAGCCAACCATCGTCAGCCATCTTTATGTGCTCGTTGCTTGTATATGTATATGTAGTTTATGTGCTTGATAACAATATGCCTTCTTGAAATGCAGCAACATCTTTTGGAATCCCGTGGGCTGCTGTGCAGGGGAAAAATTGGATGTGTGTGGTAGCTAGGAGGAAAGATGTGCTCCGTCTGGTGTGTGTGTTATCTATCTCTCTTTGTTTCTTAACCCTTGTTATATCCTTTTGGGCAGGGAGTACTTGTCTCCTATATATGTATAGATTTCAGGCGATAACTTTTACTCCGTTGATTCACAATAGCAACAGGACCTCGAGAGCGTCACGTGTGAAGAAGAATACCAAATATTTCCTCTCATGTTTCTGGAGCAGCTTTAATCACGAAGTTGAAGGTGTGTTGGATTCCTCAGCATTCTCTCGGGTTTTCGGTTGTAATGACTATGTTTGTAGCGTAGCCGGCCTTCTCCATACCTTTTCTTATTTTTATTTTTAATATTCTCTCGAGTTTTTTTGTTTTCTTTTCATGTTAGGCAAGCGTAACATGATTCGCAAGAGACCTTTCGGTGTTGGTATGTTTGTAAGACCCTTTTCCTTTGGCACGTAGCAAAGGTATCTCCCTCTCCCACTCATTTTTGCTTTTGTTTTCATGCAGTTTCTGTGATCAAACAAGACAGTAATAAGAAGGTTCATAAAGTAAGTGGTCAATCTAGCATTCATCTTCTTGGATATGAAAGCTAATACATATGTAGAGTTAAAGTGGATATGCTTGGCTCTATTTCTTGCTTCCTCGATAAATTCGGGAGCCTTAGTCACAGCATACTATTACCCGTTCATCATCCACCACACAAGTTGTAGTTTTGTTTCTGTGTAAGCATTTGATGCTTTGAGTTCATTGATACGTAATGTTGGCACTCTCAACAGGCCCCAAGGGCTAAGTATGATGTTGAAAAGGCCATCAAGTTTTTACGGGAGGAAATGGAAAGCGGCGCAGTTTTACCTTCAATAAGACTACGCAGGTAAAAGAACTTGGGAACTTCAGTATTTTGTGAGTTTGTTCAAACATTTTTGAGTTGGATAAGATCCTGAGTTTAGCTTATTATACAATGAACAGCTTTATTTTGGATGCTGTTTTAGTGTCCTGATAATAATAATAATAATGATGATTATTATTCTGGCAGACAACAATTTCTGCTTTTCAGCATTTGTTAAACAAGGAGTTTGAAGATTATGAGATACGGGTACTGTTTTTGGGCGACTATGTTCATTAAACTTATATGCTTTAAATTGTTTCATCAAACCCGATAAGTACATTATAAAGACCCACATGATCATTCAATTTATTAGGGCTATTCTGACTTTTACTTTTTCTCAGGCTTTTGTCTGGAAACGTTATGGAAGAGGTATAGGAAAGGAATTGAAGCAGAGCCGTAAGGTCTTTGACATCGAGGAGTTTCTAGCTATCATTAACGGGCCCGGGCCCGGGGCCTAGCTGGGATTGAGTATCACACTCACCGTCTAATGATGATTGTGCCTTGAGACACTATTTATTTTACTGGTTGTATTGGGAAATTCTTTGGCGAGGCTCGCTACGGTGAAGGCCATTAGATGTCTGTAGTATGTGTGCGAGAGACAAAATAACGCATGCACATGCGCGTAGCATCTAGCGGGATCTTGGCCGTGAGTGAAATCTCCAGCTAAAATTTCCGATTATATTATGGTGTTTGAAGATTATGTGTGGGTCTAGCGTTATTTATGTAGGAGGAATTCTTGGCCAGTTGGCCCCCACCCCACCCCACCCCCTGCCCATGCCCATACTCGTACTCTGCTGGTTACCCATATATTTTGGTGTCGTGCTCTATCTTGGCTCGTTTGTCCCTTAACTAAATAATTAATTGGTTATTAGTGCTGGAACTTAAATATCTCTAACCTTTTAGCTATTCTTTGTTTCAAACTTACCTTTGTGGTCTCGTTCATTTTGATTTTATATTTGAACTCAAAGTTTGTTTTTTAGAGCTCAATGGTTCAGTGAATGCGGAGAACCAGAAGATAAAATCTTGATTGGTGGCAATCAGGATAGAAATGTCTTTTGTTTCCCAGGGATCGAAAAGATATACAAGTTACAAACATCACGGCAACTCATTTTAGTTTAGCGTCACAACCAAACAAACACAAGCTATAATTATACGAGATTGTGTTCTTCAGCTTCGCAGCATGTTGCATCCAGAAAGACTCTTAGAATACATGTTATTATTTTGGCAGACAGCAATTTGTGCTCTTCAGCTTTTGTGGAACAAGAAGTTCAAACCTAATAAGATTCGGGTACTTACTTTTTAATCATTTCATCCGCCCGATAACAACATATGTAGACCTTGGGCCGGTTGTGGGCGAGAAGGGATTCGAACCCCCGACAAGCTTCATCACATGATCGTCACCCCAACAAGGCTATACCACTTGTGTGCTGATATAGATAGATGATGGCATTTATTTGTTAGTATATATGGAAGGAAGACATTTTTTTTATATTTTTTAATATTTTTTTTATTGTAAAACACATAATTTTATTACTAAGAAAATTGAAGTTTTACAAATGTCATCTCTGACTAACCACCAAAAATTAACGTCACTCAGCGTATGTGTAATCTCATCAAAACCTTAGTCCGGCAAAACACGAGGTAGGAAAATCAGAATCTTGAGAGCAGTATGGCTTCTCCCATGTGGGAAAAATCGCTTTAAGATCCAAATAAGAACAAAATAAAGGTAGAAGTGTCTATAGCTAAGGGGTACATGTCACCACCAGGAAATACAAATGCAGGGAAACTATATAGGGGTTTGGAGCAAGCAAAGAGGGTTCCAAGAAGTTGATGTTTTTTTCTAGAAATGCACTAGGTGTGAGCAATGAGATGCCAAAATTGAGTGCTTTTCCTTGCTACAGCTCCATGCAGCTAGCTTGGTCTTGTATGGTATAGTCCAGCAAATCTGTTGAGCAGCAGAACCAAGCTATAATCCACATCCATATGATGTTTTTTCTTGTGTCAACAGTCTGGTCTTCAGTAGTACCAAGATTGTGAGCACACATGCATAGCTGGTGGAAGTGATGCACGACATCCAATGGAAAGTATACAACCAGGAAGTAAAAAAAGAAAGACACAACCTATTTGCACCCTTCATGTCAATGAAGGGTGCTTCCCAGTTGTAGATGCCATGATAGGAAAACTCAACAACAAGTGTATGATAGCATCCAGTCCTACAAAATGGAAGATTCCCGGGAGCAAGAGAAGGCAACCAGCAGTGATAAACCAATAAAAAAATATAGTATAAAGACAAAAACCACATGTTTGCACCCTTCAAAGGTATGAATGGTGCTTCCAGAAATGTATTACCATGGTTTATCATCTTGCTCTTACGTGGCGAATTCAAAAATTTTATTTCCTTAAACCAGGATTGACTTCGTTTAAGCAACAAACATATTAAGTTAGCGAGCGGTGGTTACGCTTGCTTGATCTAAAAGATCGGCGCTTTGACCGTCTACGGAGTAGTAATAGTCGCGAGCCGTCCGTGTCCGGCCTCTATCAATATCCATGGCGATTCCAAAATCGTCGATGATAAGTCCAGGTTTTTCTCCTAAAGACAACCTTCAAAAGGCCTTAAGAACGCGATAAAAATGATGAAAATGAGGAGGGTGTTTTGGTGGTAGTTTAAGTGGACTTGAGATGTTATTTCTCAAGGCATCTACGTATCCAATCGTGTATTGGAATCAAGTCTCCGTAGTTCCTTAGAGATGGTTTATATAGAGAGGAATTATGCCGTAAGGCGGCGTGAGCCTTGTCCTTGTTGGGCTCTAATTGCCGTGTTTCTAAGGAAAAGATAACTACGATTTAATCCCTTAATTGTTGGAGATAATTGCGTGTATATTTGAATGTCGAGATTAGAGTATTAAATCTGAAGGATTCTTCCCATATTTATCGATTATCACACGCGTGGGAAATCGATTGAGGATGGACTCTGTCCGACTTAGATGGCCAGTGAAGGCGGTTGAACCATACGTGTTTGGGCGGTCCGAATCAACTTTCGCGTTGGCACTATTACGGAATGAGTGAGGAGTGTGTGTCTCACAGAGATATGGAATCCATTTCTTCTGCGGGAAGTAGAAAGATAATCCACTTATTTGTTGATCCTAGAAAGCGATCGATCGACCGAGTTCATATGGGTTATGAACTAAATAAGGATAAGATGTAGTGAAGAAGGTTTACGGAAATAATCCCGCCGTTACGGATGGTCTATGGAGGTTTAGTACGTATGTAATGATTATATCAATGGACACTTATTGACTCGGCGCTTTGAGAATAAGTTATATCTATAATCGATATAGTTCGATTTGGATTTATGGTGTAAGTAATTCGGAATTAATAAGTTGAGTAGAAATGTTACATTCGATGTATATTTTATTCAATTTATTGTAGCTTTCTTGGTTATAGAGTCTATGGTCCCACGGTTGGCTCTCTAACACGAGTGTTTTCTCGTTTTATGGAACCTAGAATAAATTAAATAGTTGGTTTATTTAATGAATATCACGAATATTATTTAAATAATATGTAAAATAGAAAAGACATTTTCTATTAAAATTAATGGCTTATGTGGCGTCACTTATTGTGAGGAAATTAGGAAAAGAAATTTTCCTAGATTATGTCATATGTGTAATTAATTAATTATTTATTTGTTAAATAATTGATGGTAAAATAAGAGTTGGATTTTTGGGAATTATCTCTTATTTCATGGCAAATATCTTTTCCTGTGAAAATATGTAATTATAGTGTGAAAATGATAACTCTCTCTTGACTAGTTAATTTCCCATATAAAGAGAGTCCCTCCTAACACAAATAACATCACGAAATTGCGCTACTTACATCTAAAGGAAAAGAAAATTTAGTTTATTGTTTTAGCCATTAGGAGAAGAAAAACCTAGTGGAACATATTCAAGGAAGTTCTACTACATGAATCGACGTCCACCAGTCGTCGCTTGGAGATACAATCAGGAAGACTTCGGCTTCTCCATTTTATCGATTGCCCATCCCTCTTTTATTGGGCAAATCTTAGAGTAGTTAATTAATTAATCATGTGAATTAAATCGTGGTAAAATCGCATACGAATTTAATTAAGTAACCTTCTTTGCATGCATGATCGAGTGTCTTGATCGGTCTTTGTGAATCATATCTGACGATCCAATTATGGATCGAATCCGGATTCAGGTTTCTGTATATCCAGTATATGGTAGCAGAGCCAGTTTAAAGCGATTTTACGATCTTGATTTAATAATTAATTAATAAGAAGTGAAATTGAATAAATATTGCATCTTTTATATGTTCATTATATATGCGTGATTGAATGTTTATGGTTGACAAGATGGATTGGGGTTGGTACTTATTGATCGCGTGTAAGTCACTAACGTCTATATTACTAGCAAGAATACTAGGTACATCGTAGTATAGTAGATGCGAGTCAAGGTCGATCACACAGAGACAATGCAACTTTAACTATAAACTATTCTAACCTAATCAAGAAGCAACATATAAGCGGTCATTGACCAACAATGAATAGAAAGAAAACAAACATGGTATTTCTCCCCCTCTTCTCACCGGTCTACTAACTTGGTTTAGTTAATCATTATGTTTACTTCCCCACATAATTTCCTTAGATTAATCGCGAGCTTTTAATTATTATTATCATCATCACTACGGGTGCAATTCTACTCCTATCTACTCCAACAATGGTAGTAGACAATCTATCATAAAGTTTGCCTTCCTTAATTGGTCCGTAATAGCCCATACGCATAAAGAACTAGAATTGTCGATATCGGCGCTAACTCATACCGCTTAACCGCTGAGCGGTTGTCGACATTGATCGACACATTCACAGGGTCCATCGGACTATGTCCTAACAGCACTTCACTATTAAGTATTTCATGCCGGTTCACGATTACAATAAGCGATTGGCGGATCTAACCTCATTGTTAATTAAACACATCGATCAACGTAGATGTAGTGAATCCCAATTTTAGGTTTTCTAAATATTGCCCGGTAAACCGGTATAGACCGCCGGGTTACGGGTCATCTTTCTGATGCGGATCTACATTGCTCGATCTGATTAAAATAAGTAAATTATGGGGTCTTTAAACATGCAGATTAACTAAAACACATAAATCTGAATGATCTACCATATTGAAGACAATAAAGGTGTGAATAGGTGTCCTAAACCCAATCGGGTTGGACCGGATCCGACCGGGTCGGGTCATTTACAATCTGTTTAGTTCATGTAATAACTTGATTACGATTAATAAAAGCACTTTTGTTATTATATATTGTTTATCTTCATATTATTTGTTGTATATATATAGTAACGTCCCTAGTGCCAGACTGTGATAGAGAAACCATGATAGTGATTATGGTTGATGAGATCTCTGATCACTATAACAAGTTTGATACTTAAATGTCTCTAGTCGTATGTACTGTCAAACGGGACTTTGATAGTATGATTAGACTAGACGTATTGGATGTCTTCTATCTTATTGAAGATAGGGATAGATCTCGTCAATCGAAGTGTAGAGACACTTGGACTGTACGTGGACGTGTATTAGAGAATCGCGACGTTAGGCGGACGACCCTACTTACACTAAGTGTCACACTATGTGGCGGTTGTGTAATTATCCTTAGGACCGGAGTCTTCATGGCATCACGGTGTGAATGGTCATGCTTTGGCCCTATTGAGATTTCCCCTATCTACGGGGCGATCATGCGGTAGTGATCGGGTGTGATACTGAAGCATACGGAGTATACATGATTGGTCGTCAAGGAGTTTGAAGATTATGATTCTTATTACAGCAGACAATGAATTTACGCTTTTGATCTCTGTTCGGCAAGGAGTTTGAAGATTATGAGATACGGGTATGTTTTTTGGAGCGACTATGTTCATTCGACTTATATGCTTTAAATTGTTTCATCAAACCCAATAAGAACATTATAAAGATCGACCCACATGATCATTCAATTTATTAGGGCTATTTTGACTTTTACTTTTTCTCAGGCTTTTGTCTGGAAATGTAATGGAAGAGGTATAGGAAAGGAATTGAAGCAGAGCCGTAAGGTCTTTGACATCGAGGAGTTTCTAGCTATCATTAACGGGGCCGGGGCCTAGACCTAGCTGGGAGTGAGTATCACTCTCACCGTCTAATGATGATTGTGCCTTGAGGCCTTTATTTATTATACTGGTTGTATTATGGTGTTTGAAGAATTTGTGTGGGTCTAGCGTTATTTATGTAGGAGGAATTCTTGGCCCCCACCCCCACCCCCCTGCCCATGCCCATACTCGTCTTTCTGTTTGGTCGATTGGCGGATAAGAATATTTTTCAATGAGGGTCAGTAAATATTTAACATTTAAATAATTTTTTTCATAGGATTCGAAATATTTTTATATAGTAAAATATAGAGTATTTTTATTTTTAGCGGGGTCCGTAGACCCCCCCTATCATGCACGTAGATCCGCCCCTACTGCTGGTTACCCATATATTTTGGTGTCGTGCTTTATATTGGCTTGTTTGTCCCTTAACTAAATAATTAATTGGTTATTAGTGCTGGAACTTAAAAATCTCTAGCCTTTTAGCTATTCTTTGTTTCAAACTTACCTTGCTGGCCTCATTCATTTTGATTTTATATTTGAAATTCACCTAAAACTGAACTCAAAGTTTGCTTTCTAGAGCTCAATGGTTCAGTTTGAGATATTCTTCAAATTTTTTTTTTTTTGTTCCATGATTGAATGCTGGGAACCAGAAGATAAAATCTTGATTGGTGGCAATCAGGATAGAAATGTCTTTTGTTTCCCCAGGGATCGAAAAGATATACAAGTTACAAACATGCGGCAACTCATTTTCGTTTAGCTTCACAGCCAAACAAACACAAGCTATAATTATACGAGATGGAATCTAGAATTTGTCTATGAATTAACTCTTCGGATTGTGTTTCTCGAGCTCTTGTGAAAATCTCGGTTTGTTGGATGGCATCTGATGCCATCATGAGATAACAAGTGCACTCTGCTTCGCAGCATGTTTGCATCCAGAAAGACTCTAAGAATACATGATTGCCTCTGCAAAAAATTCAGGAGCCTAGCAGCGGCATAATACAATTATTCAGCAGCAGTTACCCATTCATCCACCACAAAAGTGATTTGTTTGCTTAGACACGAAACTTTGAGCTCATTGGTTATCTTGGCACCTCTCAACAGGCTCAACTGGAACTAAAGGCCATCAAGTTTTTACAGGAGGAAATGAACAGCGCATCAACTTTTACCATCTTTAAAACTGTAAAGGTAATAGGAATCAAAGGAATTTGGGAAATTAGGTATTTTGTGAGCTTGTATTTTTTTTTTTTTCTTTTTTTTTCCCCTAAACGAAATTACCTCATTTTAGAAGACTGTTACTCACACATGCACATGGTGTCATGGTGAGACTCGAACCACAATGTGGAGGGATTCTTAAGCCATCTCAGGGTATTATACACTATTAGGATTATTATTATTATGGATCCGGGATTTATTTAAACATGGAGTTTGAAGAATATGTATCTGTGTTTCATAGCCCCCCTTGAGAAACTGTAACCGTTTTTGATTGATGTTAACCAACAAGTTTTCACCTTTTTGTGCAAAAACATAAAAGCTATATTTTGTTTTTGCCTATATAAAAGCTATATTTTGAATCTTGTTTCAAGGGAATACATAAGTAGTTGTAGTAGTTATCCTACTTGTTTTAATGCACGGGAGAGGAGTTAAAAAAAAGAAAAAAAAGAAAAAACCAACGGATCCAGAAAATATAACACTACTTATTTTATTAGTGTCACATTTATTTATTTATTTCTGCATCGTTTTGATACAATTTAATATAAAAATGCTTTGTATAATTATTTTGTCTCACTAGGACGGTTATCAAACTGAGGCATTAATTCGTATAGCTTGTGTTTGTTTGGTTGTGAAGCTAAACAAACATGAGCCGTCTGATGTTTGTAACTTGTATATCTTTACGATACGATCCTGAAAGAAAAAGAAAAAAGAAAAAAGAAAAAAATGTTTTCATCCTCTGATTGCCTATAATCAAGATTTTATCTTCTGGTTCCCAACATTCAATCGTGGAACAAACAAGTTTGCACGTAATGATAGCGAGAACCTCCTTGATGTTAAAGTCCTTACGGCTCTGCTTCAACTCCTTTTCTATGCCTCGATTATCTTTTAAGGCAAAAACCTGAGAAAAAGTATAAGTCAGAATAGCCCTAATAAATTGAATGATCATATGGTCCTTATAATGTTCTTATCGGGTTTGATGAAACAATTTGAAAAATAATAGTCGAATGAACATAGTCACTCCAAAAAACAATACCCGTATCTCATCAGCTTCAAACTCCTTGCCAAACAAATGCTGAAACGCAGAAATTGCTGTATGCCAAAATAATACTCCCTCCGTTCCAAATTATCTGAGGCAGTGCCAAAAACACGCTTTATAAGAACATGATTTAATCTTTATGAAACCGGATCTGATGACTAAAAACACCTATGATCTGATTAATGTTGTAGTCTTTTTAACTTCCTCCCTAGTATTAAATAAGGATAAAGTAGGAAAATTTGCGATAAATCTTTGCTTTGGAAAATGTTACGCCAATTATTTTCATGACAATTCGGCCCTTAAACTATTTAAAACGTAACATTTAGGCCCTTCCGGCCATTTTGACATCGGAGTAAGGGTAAGTTTATACATTCACCCTTATTCTTCTTCGTTTCCCCTTCCCCTCAACGCTTGTGTGAAATCCTCCCAAAACCTCCATAGCCACCACATTAAGTCTTCAAATCCTTTAAATTTAGAGGGTTCTATCGGCACACCTATTTTTACTATTGACACTCATTTTTTGATTATTTTTTCTGATGAACAAAACGTCAGTGGCATCGATGTTGATATTGAACACTAACGGTGCTCAATATCAACGTCGACGGACTAACGTTTTTAAGTTGTGACACTTTTATAACGTAAATGTCGATGCCACCGTGGTTCCGGATAATCTTTTGTGGTGCTGGGAGTAATAGGATGTCAATAGTAAAAAGGAGTGGGTCGATAGAACCCTTAAATTTAAACCAAAAATTTCATCTCATCCGATTGTCCTGCTTTTAAAAATTCCTTTCATACACAAACAGCTTCCCAAATCTCGTAAAAAATGAAGACTATATTTTTTGCCGTTAAGCATGGGTAATCTTGCTCATTCGAGTTCTGCAAAACGACTCTAGTTTGTTTGCTCACTTTGTTGTCAACTTTCCCATTTACAAATTAAGGAAATTAATTATATATTTAATGAGACTGATACGTAAATAAATATCATGTTTTGCCATAAAATGAAATGCCAAATGTCACTAGTAGTGCAGAGAAGGAAAAAAAAAAGACAAGCCAGTTTGAAGTTGTCTTTGTGTAGTGTATGAAGGAAGATGGTAAGAGTTTAATGTATAAAATACAACAATAAAAAAATGGCCAAACAAATATCAGCGTCGCGAAAATAGTCGCGTACTACGATTACTCTCCGTTTTTTTAAAATATTATTTCTCATCAAACCTTTGTGGCTTGTTTTCTTTTATAAAATCAACCGTGTCATGCCAGTGAGTAGTTTGTCTTTGAAAAGGAAAAAAAAAAAAAGAAAGACCGACGGATTTGAAGTTGTCTTTGTGTAGTTATCACGATGGAAGATAAAGCGAGTTTAGGTATAAAATACAACAACAAAAAAATGGCGAACAAATATCCGTGCCCTTACGAAAATAGTCACGGCACTACGATTACTCGCGTTTTTTTTTTCAATCCTTTGTGCCTTGTTTTTTATATAAAATCAACCGTGTGTCATTAGCAGTTTGTGCTGAAAATAAAAAAAAAAAGATGGAAAGACCGACGGATTTCATGTTGTGCTGTGTAGTGTACGATGGAAGATGGGTCAAGTTTAGCTATAAAATAAAACAAAAAAGTAGCTGAACAGATATCCGCATCACGAAAATAGTCACGGCGCAACGATTACTCTCGGCACCCTATAAATCATCGGTAGCTCTGACGCGCGTAACATGGTGCCAAAAAAGTTATTTGGTGGTGTGTACAATTAAATGAAAATTAATATAAAAAAATGGTGCCATTAGTAAAATGGTAGTGTCAATATAACCTGCCTCTATTTATTCTTAGTTTACTTGAAGAATTATTTTTCATATTTGCTCTGATTTGAAGAATTATTTTTCATATTTTTCATATGAAGAATTTGTTGTAGATATAGATAAATAAGGGTGTGCTCTAAAACAATTAATCCACTTGCCTTTCGTGCAAGTGGGAGATTATTAGAAGTGTAGTCTTAGAAAGACAATTATCTAATTGTTTTAGGACGAGAATAAATAATTCATCTTAATTATATGCGATTATGCTTATATTAAGACACTCTTGAAAACCCTAAGTCGCCGTTTATGTAATCACATAACTTCGGTGTATGCCATATCACAAGAGGATTGAGTTAGTGAGATGTACTTAAAATTAACTTAGTCCGTGGCGTTTATTAATCTGAGTATGGGTCTCATGATTAATTTGCTATTAATCTTGAGAACACTTTAGGTGTGTGCAGATCTTATCCGGACTGTCGGTAATAGGAGTACTGAGTGGGGCATTTATATATGATGATAATCATATAGAATTTTGGACCGATTTGATTTGAGTTCTCGATATAATTCCGTGATCGAGAAGTCTTATCGAATCACAAGATGATCATATATGGATTAATCAATCTGAGGTGATCACTGAGATAACTGCTTAGACTAGGGTAGAGTTTGATGTGTTAGTAAGGATCACTTCAGCGTTATGTGGTCCAACACTTCTCGTTGGCTCTATTACGGAATGAGTGAGTGGTACGTGTTATCACGAATATGGAATCCATTCCTTCCCCGGAAGTAGACAGACGATTCCTTTATTTGTTAACCCTAAAGCGATCGATGGGCCCAGTTCATATTATAATGGTTATGAACTAATTGATCACTAGGAGGTTAATGGTAAATAAGGATAATATGTTTCGAGAAGGGTTTACGGAAATATCCCGAATCGAAGTGAATAGCCTATGGAGGATTTATCCGTATGTAATGATTATATCAGTGGACGATTTTGACTCATAAATTGAGTGTAAGTTATCTATATTCGATAGAGTTCAATTTCGGGTTTATGGTGGTGTAATCCCGAATTAATAGGTTAGATATAATTATTACATCTGATGAATAATTTTATTCGATTTATTGTAGAATTTCTTGAATATGGGCCCAGTGGTAATTAACGCGTAGGCTCCTAATATAGCGTATAGGTTTTCTCGTCGTTGCACCTCAATTATAATTAAATGGTTGGATTGGACTATTTAATTTGATATGTGATTAATTGTTTAGTTGACTAAATAATTAAATACACGGAAAAGACATTTTAAGTAAGACTTTACAGTAGAATTGGTGTGTTGACCAATTTTGACCCAATTGGTCAAAACTAATAGAAAAAGGTGCGTGACCTTATTTTGAGAAAGGTGCGCATGCATATTGTGATTTATTATTTAATTATTAAGAAATTAGTTTTCTTGGATAATTATTTAATATGTGATTTATCTTTTATTTGTTAAATGATAATTCATGGAATATTAGATAATAATATGATTTATCCTAATTTGTTTGGGATAATTATTTTATTTATCTTTTATTTGGAAAAGGATTAATATAATAATTATCTCTTAATTATTTAATCCTTGGGAACTTAAGTTTCTTTCTCCTATATAAAGAGAGTTATCCTGCCTTTTGACAATCACTAATCACGCCATATACACAAGAAAGTGGCTTAGAATTTTCGGCTATTTTCTTTAGGTTTGAGTTGGAATAATCTTGGGATTATTCCGGTGGCATATCAAGGAGGTCGGCGGCGGGAAACACCATCCATTGGTGTTCTTTGGGAGACACACGTTGGAAGGCGGTGGTTGCTCAATCACGTGTTCTTGGAGCCTTTTGTTCTTGGAGTTAAGCACCATAAAAAAGGTAGGCTCCTAAACCCCTTGTAGATTTAGATCTTAAATTTATGTTTTTGTTTCGTTTAGATCTAGATCGATGCATTCCGGCTAACGTAATCGGGTCAATCTATGATTGATCCGACGATATTACATCTAACAGAATTATCTTTCATATTTATTGAACTTATAGGCCGTGTAAGAATATATGATGTATTTATGTGGCTTCTATCGGCACCACGAAATTACTCACGGCGTAACGATTACTCTCGACGCCTTATAAATCACTCTTGGCACCACATTAAATGTTTTTATTATTTTGAACAGCATAACGTTGGTGGAACCGACGGCCGTTTGCGGTACGAGGATCACTTAAATTGACGTTGGAATACCAAATCACTTTTTATATTCTTAAGACCGTTTGACACGTGGTTTTTTTTCACCAAATGAATGAAATGCGAGATCAATGACGTAATCATTAATGATAAGAAAGAGAAATGCCGTATTGAAAATGATTGAAACACATTTTCAAGCATATTAATGATCTGGAAGCTAAGGCGTCCTGAGAGATTTGACCGTGTAGTTATGATCCACTTATTATTTTTCTATAATGTTTCACTACGTAAAGTCGAAACGAAAGGGATCGACTTTATGATATTGTTCTCCGATACATCGTATTGTGGTTTATTTTGTAGGTGGAAACTCCTGATAGGGCTGGAAGAGAAATGATTCACAATGTTCACGTCTCTAAAAAAGAGCTACATCTTGCAGAGAATGTGATATGTTTCTGTTGCTCTCTTTGTCTTGTGCCTTGAGATTGTTACGGTTTAAGTTTACGCGATTTATTTCACGGTGGGCATCTATTTTTATTATTATCGTTGGTAACGATTTATGTTGGACCCACCGTGCCTTGTATGTAAATTCACATTCACTAGTATATATGTTATAAGAAGACAAGTTAGGAACCTGCAAGTTGACACGAGTCTAGCTAGGAAGGAATTAATGCAAAAAAAAAAATGCCATTAAACAAGAGTGCTATGTTGGTCATATCATTCATCGAACACACCACCATTCTGCATACACTATAATTGAAATGAGAATTCTTCATCGGATGTCACAGGGCTCGAAAACACAATCCGAGGGGTTAATTCATAGACAAATTCTAGATTCATCTCGTATAATTATTATATCTTGTGTTTGTTTGGTTGTGCAATTAAACGAATATGAGTGAGAAGCCATTGCTTAGCTTTATCTTTCAAAGTGAAAGGAAAAAGCTTAAGGCGAATGTTACCTCGAGGGATTAATTCGGTTTCACTGCGTGCTAACGATCTCCAAGAAGTTTGTTACGTGAACACCAGGATCCTCATTCTGGACTCCATGAAAGGTGGAATAGTTGGTCACCATCCCGAATTACATTAGGCATAGGGTGATAGACTTCCATGACATCTTCATGTGCTACGATAAGCGGGAATGAATTTCTCAATAGTGGGCGTTGCATAACTTTGCAAAGTGCGCCTCGCTCGCTTGAACTAGGGCTTGGTTCTCATTATTAGCATTTGCATTCACATTATTGGCATTATTGATAACGGGATTAATAACGAGGATTAGGTACCTGGTTTGGATTGACCTGATTGCCTTCCATTTCTGTTTCAGATTCGGAATGTTCAGATTGATCGGTTGTATGTCCTTCTTCCACTCCTTGCTCGCTTTCCTCAAGATTTGGATCTTCTTCTCCTTGTTTAGCCAGTTCCTAGCTAACTTCCTATTCCTTCTCGCAAATTTCTCTATTTCGAATTATAAGGCTCAAGCGGTTCCTTCCGATTTCCGAGTAGCGTACTATAAAATAATAAACAACAATAAAACAATTAATCACTAGTAAAGGCTAGGCCTTTAACTAACTAAATAAAACTAAAACAGACTCGTAATAAGTTTGAGAAAAGAAACGTAAATAAAGCAGTGAATATCATAAAACTAATACGAATGTAAACGTAAAAGAAAATAAATTCTCGATCGACCGAGAGCGTGGTTTCGGTCGACCGAACTCTTTTTTTTTTTTTTACGACCTTTAATTTTAATATACGAGACTCTTATTCACGAGAATATTCACGAATCCAGTTCTAACAAAATAAGCTATATCTTAATTTAATGACTCGAGTCCCGGCAACGCGGCGCCAAAAACTTGATGGAGGTCAAGTTAAATTATTAACTCGATGCCTACTAACACACTAGCAAGAGAACTAGGTTCAATTGCAGTATAGCTAGATAAGTCGAGTCGATCCCACGAGAGACTCGGCACAAATAAAACACAACTTTATCCTATTAGAACTAAATTGAAAGCGGCGGTCTGACCAACTAAATAAATGATAAATAAAAAATTGTGACAACCACAAGACACAAAAGCCCACAAAGACGGACTAAAGACTACTAAAACACGGATAATACGGTTGATATTATCTAAACAAATGGTATTGATTACGCTAGTAGATTATAACTCCCCATGTGAATTAGGATGATAACGAGATAAAACAAGCGTTAAGGATTGATTATTATGACTACGGGAGTCATCCCTAAGGTAGATTTAGCTCGGTTAGGCCATCTAAATCATCGTGCCTCCATTCGTGACTTCGCCTTTTAATGCCTCCATCTCATATAACTTCTGACACAATTACGAAACTAGGGATGCCGGTATAAACCGTAACCTCATCTAAGCAACATTCCTAGGGTAAGGCGTACTTCTTAGATGCCGATTCAATCTATATCCTAAGTAACAATCACTTTTTGGGTTTCATGCTAAATTATGATGACAAATAATTAAGTTGATCGGAGTTTAATTACTCGTTTTAATTCCAATTCGAGAGAATCGACGTAGTCGGCCGATCATAATATTGCCTACACATTACCACGCTCGGTCAACGAACGAGCGGCACTCGGCGACCGAATGACATGTCTCGGTCGACCGAACACGCTCTACGTGTTGGTACAAATCATGATTACTTCTTAACGCTTTAACCTAAACACATGGGTTCGTAAATTAATCTACATCACGCAATCAATACAAGAAAAACTATTCCATAATAAAATACATCGGATCTACGAATAAAGATTGTATAATTGAATAGTCATACCCTCGAGAGGCGAGTGACTCCCACTCTTTAATCGCGCCCCAACCGGAGAATCCGATGAATCCACAATGTACGAACATAAAGAAAAGAAAACTAAAACTAAAAACTCAAATTGTATAAAGCTGCCTTGTGTTGTAGTGGTGTGTGTTCTCAATTTACGTAAAATTCGCTTATATAGAGGATTTTGCCGACATAGGATGGATCTAGAAGATATGCACGCGTTTTCGGTCTGGATAGCTTCGGGTGGCCGAACCACATGCCTCGGTCGACCGAATGAAGTGGCTCGGTCGACCGAGCCTCTCTCAGCACGTGTTAATCGTGTTTTCTCGTTAACTTGTTCCCCACTGCACTCTTCTACGCTGATCTGATTTGTCTCTTGATTAATGCTCCGATTTTCTTCCTTATTATCTTGAGATTCACTGATTGAATGACATTTATCCTCCCGATTTATCATGATCTGCAAAATCAGCATTTATCGCACAAATAAATTGGCCTTTAATAATAAAAATGGCTAAATACCAAAAATCATATTAATAATCACTTAACATTAAATAATGCATATAAACAAGTGATTTAATACGAAATATATATAATTAACTCCGATTTAAGGTTATAATTGATGACATAAATAGGTATATTTTAACCGTCATCGTGTTTGCTAAAGCGTCACGAGAGATTTGGCCGTGTAGTTTTGATCCACTTATTGTTTTTCTATAATGTTTCACTACGTAAAGTCGAAACGAAAGGGATCGATTTTATGACATTGTTCTCCGATACATCGTATTGTGGTTTATTTTGTAGGTGGAAACTCCTGATAGGGCTGGAAGAGAAATGATTCACAATGTTCACGCTCTACAAAAGAAATACATCTTGCAGAGAATGTGATATGTTTACATTCTTCTCTTTGTCTTGTCTTGTGAGATTATTCACGGTTTTAAGTTTACGCGATTTATTTCACTGGCGGTATCTATTTTTATTATTATCGTTGGTAACGATTTATGTTGGATCCCCACCGTGCCTTGTACAGCTCACATTCACTAGTATATATGTTATAAGAAGACAAGTTAGGAACCTGCAAGTTGACACGAGTCTAGCTAGGAGAAGGAATTAATGCAAAAAAAAATTATGCCATTAAACAAGAGTGCTATGTTGGTCATATCATTCATCGAACACACCACCATTACTGCATACACTATAATGGAAATGAGAATTCTTCATCAGATGTCACAGGAGCTCGAGAAACACAATCCGAGGGGGTTAATTCATAGACAAATTCTAGATTCATCTCGTATAATTATTATATCTTGTGTTTGTTTGGTTGTGCAGCTAAACGAATATGAGTGAGCCGCCTGATGTTTGTAACTTGTATTTCTTTTCGATCCTTGGGGAAACAAAAGACATTTCTATCCTGATTGACAGTTCCCAACATTCAATCGTGGAACAAAAAAAAAAAAAAAAAAAAAAAAAAAAAATTGAAGCATATCTCAAACTGAACCATTGAGCTGTAAATAGCAAACTTTGAGTTCAGTTTTAGATGAATTTCAAATATAAAATCAAAATGATATGTCTGAACTAAGAACATAGCTCAAAAAGGCTATAGAGATATTTAAGTTCCAGCACTAATAACCAATAATAATTTAGCCAAGGGACAAACGAGCCAAGATAAAGCACGACACCAAAATATATGGGTAACCAGCAGAGTATGAGTATGGACATGGGGCAAGAATTCCTCATAAGTAAATAACGCTAGACCCATACATTTATTAAACAACCAATATAATAAATAGTCTCAAAGCACGATCATGATCAGACTGTGAGTGTGATACTCGCTCCCAACTAGGCCCCGGCCCCGTTAATGATAGCGAGAATCTTCTTGATGTCAATGTCCTTGCGTCTCTGCTTCAATTCCTTTTCTATACTTTGATTATCTTTCATGGCAAAAACCTGAGAAAAAGTAAAAGTCAGAATATATAGCCCTAATAAATTGAATGATCATATGGTCCTGATAATGTTCTTATCGGGTTTGATGAAACAATTTGAGAAATAAAAGTCGAATGAACATAGTCACTCCAAAAAACAGTACCCGTATCTCATCAGCTTCAAACTCCTTGCCAAACAAATACTGAAACGCAGAAATTGCTGTCTGCCAGAATAATAATAATAATTATTATTAGTATCGATCAGGATACTAAAACAGCATCCAAAATAGAGATATTGATTGTATAATAACTAATAAGCTGAATTCAAGATCTTATCCAACTTAAAAATGTTTGAACAAGCTCACAAAATACTGAAGTTCCCAAGTACTGTTGATTAATTGTTGATTCCTTTTTACCTGTATAGTCTTTTTGAAGGTAAAAACTGTGCCGCTTTCCATTTCCTCCCATAAAAACTTGATGGCCTTTTCAGCATCATACTTAGCCCTTGAGGCCTGTTGAGAGTGCCAACATTATGTATCAATGAGTTCAAAGCATCAACTTAAACAGACAAAACTACAGCTTCTGTGGTATGAATAATAGTATGCCGCTACTAAGCTCCCGAATTTATCGTAGGAAGCAAGAATTAGAGCCAAAGCATATCCAGTGTAACTCTATGTATGTATTAGCTTGCATATGCTAAAATAGAGCAAGAAGATGAATGCTAGCCGAGCATACTTGATGACCACTTACTTTACGAACCTTATTACTGTCTTGTTTCATCACAGAAACTGCATGAAAACAAAAGCAAAAATGAGTGGAAGAGGGAGATATACATTTGCCACGTGTCAAAGAAAAAGGGTCTTACAAACATACCAACACCGAAAGGTTTCTTGAGACTCTTGCCTAACATGAAAACAAAAAAGCAAAAATGAGTGGAGAGGAAGGAGATATATACATTTGCGTCGTACGTGTCCAAAAGGAAAAGGGTCTTACAAACATGCCAACACACACCGAAAGGTCTCTTGCATGCTACACTACATACATAGTCATTACAACAACAGAGGTATGGAGAAGACCGGCTACGCTACAAACAGTCATTACAACCGAAAAACCCAAGAGAATGCTGAGGAATCCAACACACCTTCAATTTCGCTGATTATAGCGTTCCAGAAATTTCTGCAGAAATTCTTCCAGTTCACACCTTCAGTCTGGAGGTTTATGGAGAAAAAGTTATCATCTGAAATCTAGACATATGTAGGAGACAAGTACTCTCCGGCCCAAAAGTATATAACGAAGGTTAAGAAACAAAGAGCGAGATAACACGCACCAGACGGAGCATATCTTTCCTCCTAGCTACCAAACATATGGAAGTTTTCCCCTGCAGAGCAACCCACGGGGCTTCAAACGATATAACTGCATTTCAAGAAGGCATATTGTTATCAAGCACATAAACTACATATACATATACAAACAAGCATATAAAGATGGTCTTTAAATGGATCAAAACACTACCAAAAGTTTAAGAAATTGGATTATATGGTCTAAAAAAACATTGAACTACAACAACAAATTAAAAAAAAAAAAAAAAAAACAGATGGCGTATATATAAAACTTTTTGAAGCACTGCCAAAGCAATAAAGTACCTACCCTGCCGTTTCTTAAGACCAACACCGGCCCGGATGTGATATCTCAACACTGTCAACGATGCAAATACAAATCAGAATAAAAGAGGATATCTAGAAAATCAACTGAGATTGATTTTTAAAAGTTCAAGTTGAGCTGGCCAAAGGGATTTTGGGGTCTACGTACCTCCAGAAGTCAGATCGAGGGTTCCGCAGAAAATTGACGCTGTCCGACGTCGATCACTTCTAGTACCATACATAGCTGATTGAAAAAAAATAGGAATAAAGTTAATTAAAAAAGAATTCAAATCAAGAATGAACTTCAAGGGGAATTTTTGTTTTGTTTTGTTATAGTAGAGATAAGTGGCTACGAAACGGTTGATTCCATCTGGCAGAAGATCATCTATATCTTTTATAACGACGACGTTTAGCGAGTGGAGCGTGGCTAGCAGATGATAGATCCTTATCAACGGAATGTTGTTTACGACGTTTAGCGACCGGAGCGGATGATTCAGGAGCGCATACGGTGGTGGTGGTGCATGCAGCGGCGTCGGTGGTGGAACGGCAAACCATGTTCTTCCTCTTTTTGTGATTTTCCATACCTTGAGATTTGACGTTTGGCCAATCCACAAAAATCTCGACAAAGAAATCGGAAGGAGTAAAAAATTTGGAAGATATTTTATTGCAGAGAAAATAAGAAATTAGGTTAACCTAACCGGTTTTTTTTTGTTTTTACTTTTTTTTTTCTTTCACGTCGAGTGAATTTGCATGGGCTGTATTGAAGACGGGCTTAATACACGTGCAATTTGTAAAATGATAAAAACACCATGCAAATTTATCCGGTTTCATCAGGATTTCAACGAATTCACTATTTGCATGTACAGGGCGTGTTGTCAGTCTGTAGATATTTACTCGGGCCAGGACAAAATTTGCATGGGCTGGATCTAAAATGCATTTTGTAGCGTTTTTGGGTCGATAAATGTTATGTTTGTTTAGTTTGATTATTCCACCTCAATGTGAATACGTATTACTTTACCCCTTAATTAATTATGTATCTCATCTCATCTCCCGGAAAAGATTGCAGGTACAAGATTTGGATTAGAATTCTTCTAGGGTATTGAATTATAAACAAGATAATCCTAATGATTGTCGTGATGCTTACATCCCACGGGACCATACGCCATTATGAAACAAGGTAAGGAATAATGTAGGGTTGTTCGCATGGTTGTTTTTAGGAGATATTATTTCGCACCACACCAAACTTACCTGCTTCTGTGCATTAAAATCCTTTACTTATTCTAATCATTTTTTAACTAACACCAAACTATTATATTATCATATATTCACCCAATTTTTTTCAATTTACAAAACACTCCCCCCTCCACCCACCACCACCCATTTCCACCATCTCCACCACCCTCCAAAGTATTATTATATTATCCATCTCACCACCACCCATCTCCCCACCACCACCCATTTCCACCCATTTCCACCATCTCCACCGCCCCTCCAAAATTGCCTAGATGGGGCTGTTTTTCATGTGGCCGCCGGAAAAAAAAACCACCACCAACCACCACCCTTCCTCCTCTACAATCGCCAAATCAAAACACCCACCAACACTCACCAACACCCGCCACCACCATCTTCCTCCATGTCCCCAATTTTGAATCAAGAAGGTTCAGAAAAGAAAAAAAAAAAAAAAAAAAAAAAACAACACCGGCAAGCTTTGCTGTAAAAAAAAAAAAAAAAAAAAAAAAAAACCAAGTAGTTGCCGGAGCAACAATGGCCGGACAATTCCACACCTAGCAGCTCCATATGAGAATCAAATAATAAATCAATCCATCTTCATCCATCTTCTCTTCTCCACCCACCACCACCCATTTCCACCATCTCCACCACCCATCTCCACCATCTCCCTCCCGTTACCTGAAACCCACCCAAACCCCGCACCTGAAACCCCTCCCTGCTCCCCCTCCCCCGATCTGAAACTCTCTCCCCGCCCCGCAATCTGAACGCCGCCTCTCCTCCAATCTGAAACCATGTTCCCCTTCTCCGATTTAAACCCAGCTCCCCCAACCCCGATTTGAACACAACCCCCCTACCCCGATTTGAATAATTGAATCCCAGCCCTCCTTTCTCCTCCCTCGTCAAGACTGAAACCCAACCCAACCCAACTCCTTAAAATCCGGCAACCCGTGACTCCTCCCTCGAATGGTTCAAATTTCTGATTTGTGAAAAATCCAGTGTTAGAAGAAAAGAAACAAAAAATAGAGAATGTAGCAGGAGGAAGAAGAGGAAGAAGGAGAGTGGGGACTGGGGAGGGGGACGGTTCATGAAATGGGGAGGGGGGTTTTTGTTTATTTTAGAAGTGTTGAGGAGATAATAAAAATAATAAAATTTGGTGTGGATATAGTTTAAAAGTGTGGTATGAAAGTAGAAGATGTGGTGTAAAATATAAAGTGGTATAGCGGTAGGTTTGACGTGGTGCGAATAAAGGCATTCTTGTTTTTTTATTGTTTATTGTGTATGTTAGTTTTTATTTTTATTTTATTTAGAAAAAAGTGAGATTATTCGTGCTTGTGTGTTGAAAAGTTTCCACATTAGAGGAACATGCAGAGAAACACCGAATAATATTATTTTTCAAATCAACCCAAAAAGGGGGTTTAAAAAAAAAAAGAAAAAAAGAAAAAAAAGACTAACCTACACAACAAACAATGCAAACAACCATACCTTCTCTCATAGCTTGATTCATAATGGCGTACGGTCTCGTTGGATGTAAGCATCACAATCATTAGGATTATCTTGTTTATACTTCAATTCCTCGGAAAAAATTCTTCTGATTATATACGTGTTGGACGGTTTTTTTATTATTAAAGACTCGATATCCGAATCATGGGTCATCACAGAAGTTGTATTAGATGATGAAGGATTAGAGGAGGAAGCCATGACAACTAGCTAGAGAAGTTGGTTATATAAATAGTATGCAGGGCGGGTGAGATGAGCGACCGCACAGGGCTCATGATATAAGTGGGGCCCAAAATTACATCTTTAACAATAATATAAATATAGTTAACAATAGTGTGACTTTGTGGGAAAAGAAAAAAAAAAAAATAGTGTAAGTTAATCTAGTAGATAAGCAGTGATCATTATATATACTTATATTGATGCTAGTTCGATTCTTGATATTGACATATTTTGATTTTTATCTATTGTAATGATATATGAAATTATCGTTTAACCCTTGTAGAGTAATGACACTAATGAAAAATCTGCCAAAGCTGACCGCTCGTGATCAATTTGTTTTTTTGTTACTGAAGTTATGTTGTCGATCGGTGTTTCACAATCTTTTGATGTTGTTGGTTTCCGTTGTTTTGCAGTTGTTTATGATGTTTTTGTTTCAGCTATTTTTTTTCTCTCTCTTCTGATTCAATAACTTTTGTTGTTTTTGACATTTGTAATATGTTGTTACATACTAGCCTTAGTGTTTTCTTGAGAATGATTTGGCTTATGTTACTTATGTATAGAAATTAATTATCTATTATATAAAAAGTGGGCCCTTCTTTAAATTTTGCCACGGGCCCATTAAGTCTTAGGAACAACACTGATAGCAGGGAGAACCTGTAGTATGCTCAACCAAAAAGAAAACTGAATGTAGAGACATTATTGCATGTACTAGAATCAATCACATGCAACACATCCAGTTGCCAATGTTTTTATACACTGTACATGGCTAGCTGGGGTTTTTCACCAATTTTGGAAAGAGCAATGATACATGCACAACGAAAATATATTACTAATTGACACAACAATGATCTATATTATTGATTATTGTGGGACCTAGATTAATGAATATGGATGCCAAAAAATCAAGGGTGCAGATCATTGTTGTGTCCATTGGTTGTATATTTTTGTTGTGGTTGTATCATTTCTCTTTTAGAAACCTCCACTTTTAATGTGTGTCTTCCATATTTTTTGCAACGAAACCTGTATCATACAATGAGTAACACAACACGCTTATACATCTTTGATTATGATGGACCTACATGATAATCAATAGGACGTACGTACATCATGGTCAAAGTTGAAAAAGTGTGTTGTGATATTCGTTGTGACACAACCGTTGTGGCCGTAGATTTCTCTTTGATGAAATGGAGGAACATGTCTCTTTTTTAAATGTTGAATTCGGTGATTATATGTGTTTGAGCACTGATAGTGCTACAACAAAATGTGCATAATGTTTGACACATCACATTTTTTGGGCCATTCATTATAATGCTGGTCTATTGATTTATATGAGTCCTATAAAAATCAGAGTAGTAATAGTGTCACAACAAAATTGCCAAAACATTGTGCACAACACATTTTGAGATCATTGATTATGATGTGAGATCTATTGAACAATATGAGACCCATAAAAATCAATGACTTAAAAGTGTGTTGTGACATTTGTTATGGCAGAATCATTTCTTTAAAGATCAATGTTATAAAAATGTGTTGTGTCAAATCTAATGCACTTTTTGTTGTGTGGCAAAAATTAACATTTCTCATAAACTCAAAAGTTACAATAACATATATCGAAGAGTTTTACTAACAAAACTAAATGCTTTTTGGACTGCATTTTCGTGATTAATTTCACATGAATTTCGAAAATATAATGATATCATACTATCACAACTTACTTATACACTCTTCGATTATAATAGGAAAAATGATATGTACATAACAAAGTATTTCACAATATGCAGCACATCAATTAACAGGGCCGGCCCAATAATTTCGAGGGCCCGAAATTACATGTTCCGTAAAAAAAATCCGTATATATCAAATTCATTTAACCTAATATAATGTGTTAATAAAGCCAAAAAAAATTTACTTGCCTCAAAAAATAATTTACTTTAGTTGATAAAGCGAAAAAAATTACTGATACTAAATTATAGAAATACAACACATATGTATACGTAAAACAAGTTTTTTATATTGGAAAAAGACACAAGAAAAAAATTTATATAAACAAACATACAAATTACAAAATATTAAATATAGAAAAGAATCTCTCCCACTCAAAGAAAAAAAAAAAGAATCTCTCAAAATAAAAAAATATCGATATAGAAAAAAATAATAGAACACAGTCAACATTTCAACCAAATGACCAATCCCTTCTTAAGTTCTTATCGTAAATATGTTCTTTATTGATACAACCACAATTTTGTTTAACTACAAAGTTAGCAGAAAAGTCAAATTTCAGGGGGAAAAAAAGAATTGTGTAATCAACCTGCTCAAACAAACAATTCATCAAAGATCATGGAACATTACCCATTTCCTTTACCTGGGACGACAAGACAATTTCTAATATATTAATATTACTATTCTTTTTTTTTTTTTTACTTTTTTTTTTACGGAATGTATTTTTCTGCTTTCAATGACTTATACGTCTTATTCTTCTTTCTCGATACATTTCTCATTTTGAAAGGAAAAAAACCCTAGATTGCGTCTAGTGATTTTCATCTCAAGGTTTTAGTAATTTTCAAGGTATTTCTTCATATCATATTCTATATTTATGCTTTCTTGAGCAGCTTTAGATTGAGTAATAAATAAATGTGATATATATGCAACTAAATCCCCTAAATCCTTTTCCCAATCGTGTTTGAAGTTTTTCAAAAAAAATTGTCTTTGTAAAGTACAACAACAGTGTTTGTTTTTAAGAATAAATGAAATAATTTAAAATACTAAGAGATAAAATTGAAAAAATATTATTCTAAAAAATATTAATTCTCTTGAGCAGCTTTAAATTGAGTAATAAATAACAAGATAAGTATGCAACTAAATCCCCTAAATCCTTTTCCCAATCGTCTTTGTAGTTTTTCAAAATAACAAAATCGTCTTTGTAAAGTATAACAACCGTTTTATTTATTTATTTAAGAATAATGAATTAATTTAAATTAACACTGAGAGATTAAATAGAAATAAGATTATTCTAAAGAAAATAGAAAAAAAAAATATCACTTTTTTTTTTTCTTTTTGTATCACGTGGATACCAATTGGAAGGGGAAAACCGACATAGTTGTTTATATAAACTGATAAGTGATTCATACTACTAATGATACTATTTTATACCAATTACCATAAGTTTTTTTATTTGATCGGGAAGATTTTTTTTAGGGAAGACCGGGAGGATTATCATTATACAATTTATTCTTATTGATTAATATGTGTTCTATCATAATATAAAAATATGTAAGTACCCTAAAAAAAATGTAAGTTAAATGTTTAATACAATATGCAGTTGATGATCATTACCTTCATTTATTGTTAGTGTCAATTTTCTCAATATTAAAAGCATGAAGGATCCTTTTGAGGCAAAAAAAAAGGTGTTCCGGTCGTTTGACTTAAAAAAAAAATCGTACTGTAAAAGAAATATTTGTGTGGGAATTGCTGCAAATTGCGTAGTGTCAAACAAAATTAAGAAAAAAAGCAAACAAATGCTTATTTGTGTGGACCTGTAAAAAAAATAAATGCAACAGAGATGATTGAGTGAGGAATAAGGATGACAATGGGTACGGGTGGGTACGGGTTTGGCTATATCATACCTTACCCATCAAAAAATTTCTTTGCCCATACCCTACCCATTACCCATGCGGGTAGAAATTCTTAAACTCATACCCTCCCCATACGGATATCCACGGGTCCGTAGATATCCATGGATATTTTTTTATTATTTACAACTATGTATCATAGTTTCGTATATTAAAGAAAGTCACGTCATGAATTGAAACAATTGATATAGATAGACATCTTCTAGTGTGAAAGTTTAATGTAAATATAATTGCATACAATTTTCAATGCCCCATTAATTATTTTCTATTAAGATGTTGCCACACTTCATGGTTTAGCTTTAATACATCATACTACTTACTGTGTTTGAAATTATTTTTTATCAATGATTAGCGAGTAATGAATTAAGGCTCTCAATAAGTGAACAATTTATGAGGTTAGTACATTGTGTAATCAATAATGTTGTGCCGATTCTCCCATGACACAAACCGACAAATACATCTTATTTCACGAATAAGTTAAAGAATAATAAAAAAATATAATATATTGAAAAATCTAACCCGTGCACTCCACACTTGAACTGTTTTAATCATGAGGGTTGCAAGGAATATGAAGGAAGTGAAATTTTGATAAATTTTTGAAATACGAAGGATTATGGGACGACGGTCCTTAATTAGATAGATTTCTTATTTAGGATTTTCTTTTGTTTTAGGAAAGCTGTTTTCCTAGATGGTCGGGTTATTTTTATTTATATTTCAGATTGTTAATTACAAACATTGAATTATAAATAATATAATATATATATGGCGGGCGGGTGGGTATTATGACGGGTAGAGTATATATATCCATACCATACCCTACTCATGGCGGGTTTTGAAAATGAAAACCCATACCTTCCCCTACCCTTAAAAATACCCTACCCTAACGGGTAGGGTCGAGTGGATAACCACCGGGTTGGATCGAAATTATCATCCCTAGTGAGGAATGGGCAGTTTTGAAACATTGCTCTGGTTGGAGCATTCTTGCTCTAGCAATAGCTGTACCCTAAGCGATATAATTAACATTTATCTTAGCATGAAAACCCACCGTAACAAAAAGGATAACGATAGTATAATTCTCTCCCCAAATGTACATAATCACAAAAGAAAAAAAAATAATTAATTAATCCATATAAAACCTAACGATAACCAACCAACTGACGAGATAACCGACCAACAAAAATATACCCTCTCTCCCCAAACACATGAGAATGCTGCTACATCGTTTTCATCTTCGTATCGAGAAAACCCCATAAACCCTTTACGTTCTACGATCCTTATGTTTCTATTGTCGATTTCCAAACCTCAAACAACTTTATTTAGAAAATGGAGGGATGCTCTGAATGTTTGGACCGTCGATATTTTGAGAGATGTCATATTCAATCTGTGATTTTCTTCTGCCTACCTACTTCGATCTTGGTATTTGCATTCCTTTGCAAGAAAGAATCGACGGGATTACTTCATATTGATTCAAGTTTATCGTGCGGTAAATGAACATTTTCTAACCTCATTATACCATATACTATAACAATATTTATTACAAAATCTGTTTTTATGTAGATATCGCGTTCAAACACGTATTACAGACGTAACTGGTCCTTTGACAATATGCTTGACTGGTGGAGGGACTGAGTTTCTTCTCCACTCTACACCTTCGTCCCTACAGAAAAATATGAAAACGATGATTTAAGCGGCTGTTTCATTACTTTCCAAATTATAAGTTTATCTTTTTAGAAATGATAAAATTAAAATCTATATGGATGATAGGGCGATGGACGTCGACGCTTCGAGCAACGAATACAAAGATTATCGAACTTCGTACACATTCGTTCTACACGCTCCAACAACGTCGATTCTGAGACCTCCACCGAAACGCATTTGTCTTTGAAAGTGGATTGGGTGAGGCCTATACTCATGCTTTGAAACACATTCAAGAAAAAATCATTCAAACGTAATTTCAGTCGTGGCTTCAAGTGTTAATTTCAGTCGTCTTTGCAAGTGTTAATTTCAAGTCGTGCTTTAATTTGAATGGCTTGGCGGATGCTGACAAGCTTACAATGTCGTTGTTTCATTTACGTTTCGTTGTGGAAACATATGAACAAGACAAGACATTTCACTTTTCTTTTTTATCGCCGCTTAATGATTGCGATTATAAATGCATGTATTTTTTTGAAAAAAGCGTGCATGTATTACACCGCAATCACATGTTTCCGTATTTAGTTTTTATTGTACGATCGGAAGACTAATTTTCTTATTATTTTAGTAGAATTTAATCATCCCGTTCATTATTATATCTTTTTATTTCATATAATCTAAACGCCCCATGCGTATGCATTGTCATTCATTTAGCTAGTGTGTATATATATATATATATATATATATATATATATGTGTGTGTGTGTGTGTGTGTGTGTGTGTGTGTGTGTGTGTGATATTCTCCCATAATATTGGCATTAATTGGCGGTTGTAAAATCAAATCTACCTGAAATATATATGGTGTCAGGGTAGATGAATGCTAATACATGATAAAAAGGAAAAAAAAATAGCATCCAAAGCTCTTGTCATTATAATGCAAGAACAATAACACAAGATTAAAAAAAAAATAGCATTGCAATTCAAAAGCTAAGCAAACCATTTCAAGTTTTTATGTCATTATAATGCACCCAAAGGAACCTTTAGCTTTAAAAACAATAAATTAAGGCTATGAAATTACTCTCACGCGCACAAAAACAAACAAATAAGACTGCAGATTCATCTTAATTATGTGACTATTTGATTATACAGTTTATTATAAAAATGCTTTTGTATAAATTGGTTAACAAACAGAAGCGTTAATTCGTAGATAAATTCAGATTCAACTTGTATAATTATAGCTTGCGTTTGTTTTGTTGTGATGCTAAACAAACATGAGCCGCCTGATGCTTGTAACTTGTATATCTTTTCGATCCCGAAAGAAGTAAAAAAAAAAAATATGCATGTAAAAAATTTCGGGAGCTTTGCCGATCTACCACTATTTTGGAGGGCCACTTGTGCGACTACCACTCTCTTGTCGAAATACCACTCCTATTTTCGCGTTTTAGGTGTTTTTGGAACCAAACTAAACCCTAATTGGGAAGGGAACCCAATAGGGAAGGGTGTCAGACTTAAGATCGTCACACAGGTGAAAAAACCGGGAGAAAATCGCGTCCCAAAATTATTTTTTTTTTTTGCCTTGGATGGTATATCCACAAATTGTTCCAGAAATTGGTGGCAACCCAGAAAAAATCCCAAAAATTTCCATCCTAATTGCCACCAATCAAGATTTTATTTTCTGGTTCCCAACATTCAATCATGGAACAAACAAGTTTGCACATAATTCCTCCTCCTACGTAAATACCGCTAGACCTAATTTTTAAATTTTTTTTTAAACTCAGAAATTTTGTTAATGAAAAAAACTGAAGTTTTACAAAAGAGCCACCTCCTGGCAAAACTCCAAAAGAAAATTGCGTCATCAATGCATGTTCACCGTCTCCTTAAAACCTTAATCCGAAAAACCCGTATGGGAAAAGCCGGGCGCTAAGGAAAGAGTGTGGTCCTCCAAGAAAACTAAAGCCATGTGAAAACAGAGACTACCCTAGATACAACAATCCAAGGGCAGAAAAAAGGGAACCATAGAACTAGAGTAGGAAATTAAAGCAGCAACGCTCTTCACAAGCTGTGGAAAGACAGCAGCGCCATAAGTCCAAGATATGATCCAAGTCTTCTTTTGAGATTGCTCCAGAAAAAAACAGTTGCTGTAGTGATCCTGCACATAGAAGTGATGGCCAACATCAATCTGTATACAAAAATTGTAGTCTAGCAGATAAATAATGAATCTGCAGAATGTCTGTCATGTATTTCCAAGGCCCCTGTCTTTTACCATACACAATGTCCACCAAAACCTGTGAATCAGATTCAAGGATAACTTGTCTGAGATTGAGGCTAGTTTTCTATTGAGTATAATATTTATTTTATTTATGTTGTGTCAAAAAGAGTATTATATATATCCATTCATCAGCATTGGGACAAGGAAGGATTTATGAGAAAGAGTTTCTCTATTACTTTTACATTAAAATTTTTCATCTTCAAAACACTTTGTTGGGTTGCGTAAAAGTATCATTGTATCTGTTGCCCTTTTCATAGAGGAAAAGGAAAATCATAAAATCATCGTGACTTACTGGCTTCTCACCAAAGCCTATAATTTATTATAGGAAGGTCTTCTTATATTTCTTATATCAACACTCCCCTCAGTGTGCGGCTTATATAATTTAGCCCAAATTAGGCACCGGAGCAAACTAGGCTCCAATAACAAAGAGGCAACACATGCATCACGTGCACAATATAAATGGGGAAATAATAATGTTTATAGCCAGGTTCGAACTCGAGGCAGACCTCAAATACCACGTTAAAGATCGTTGACTTCTGGGTTCTCCTAAAATATATAATTTATTAAGAATGTCTTTCTTATATTTCTTATATCAACAAAGACTCGTAAGACATTTTGATTCCTTCAAAACAGTCTTTTAGAAAAGTGTTTTTACACGACTCGGAGTTTATTATTTTTCTTTGGATCATGTTACTACAAAATTTCCAACATTTATTACCGGTTTTATTTCGTTAGTGATAAATTGTGTCATCGTTGATTGATTGTAGTAAGATATATATCAATTTGGGTCATATACTTTCCCGTAAGTCTATTTTCCACAACCACTCAAATACAATGAGTGACACATCATTTTTTTACGTTATTAATTATGATGAGTCTATATCATTTTAATATATCATACATCTTGATCAATTGAGTAGATACATATTGTATCTCTCAATGTGTTTAAATTGTTGTGACCTTTAGAGTAGGACGTTTCACATTGACAACTGGATAGTGATAAGAAGTTTTCATGGTGATGTGACATAACTCATAAGGTAGTGACTGAGGGGGAGGGGGTTAGGTCTAGGAGAATAGTAAGGTATTGGCGCCATTTCATAAGGTAATTACTACATCCGTTTCATAAAAAATTTCATTTTTTTGTTTCATTCAGATTAAAAAAGCAATTAATATATTGTATTTTAAATATGAATGAACATAACTACCTCTATCACATAATAAATACTCTTTTAGAATATAAAATGAATATATAAATATTAAATGTTATGATAGTTTATCAAAAAAATGTTATTTTTATGTTTGAAAAAAATAGATTATTTTTTGTTTTTTAAATGATCACTTTTTATGAGATAATCCATTTTAAAAAAATGGATATTTTTTAAGTGCCAGAAGCAGTATTATGTAACCTGTATATAGAAGGAAGTACATATGTGTCCCAATAATTTGACAAGGTGAGGGAGAACATCATCATGCAAGCAAAGTGTATATGGATAATAACAAAGCAAGAGATACATGTGATCTTTTATTTCTCAAATTAGTAATAGGTTTTTCCTGCCACATATAATAAACCAACCAAAGGAATCATCCTTAAACCGGAAACTTGAAAAAAATATGATTCAAAATAATAGTTAAGATAGATACATATGTCAGGATAAAAAGAAAATTAAAACATGTAGAGACATCATTGCATGTACTAGAATCGATCACATGCAACACATCCAAGCGATTATAAACAGCTGATCGTTTTTCATCAATTTGGAAACCACCACTTTTAATGCGTGTCTTCCATGTTTTTGCAATGTCTAAAACCTGTATGGCATAACGAGTGATACAACACACTTATACACCTTTGATTATGGTGAACTTACATGATAATAAATAGGACATACATGTTGAAGGAGTTAGGATACATACATGTTGAAGGAGTTAGGATCCTCTCAAATACTTGATGGAGTATTTTCACAAGTAGAAATGATTTAACCATTCTTCCAAAATGTGAAAATGATCTAACCGTAAAATTTTTTTCTGAAACTACGTCATTTTAGTGATAATGTGTAAAAATAATTATACTTGACTCTTAAATATTTGAGAGGATCCTTATCCCATGTTGAAGTATACACGTGTATTGAAAACAATTAAAATAAAATAAAAATTATGGTATTTGACAAATTTAACAAATATAAATTACCTTATATATATTTCGGACTTCATCAATGTTTGTAGTTCATTATTGGATAAAATCCTCCACCGTGATCATCTCCGTAGCGTTCAACCGTGTAGCCCAAGAATTTAGGCACGATGACTTCTGACATGCTACAATTCAATCAGAGGACATGCTTCAGATATTTAATCTATTTAACAAGTAAATAGAAACAAGTAATTTATTTAACCTATTTACATTATATATTAAATAGAAAGAAGTTCCATGAATGATTTTACAAGTGAAAATTCCAGAAATCATTTACCTGAAGAGGAGCCTGATTGGTTCATTTGCTTTTTCTAAGGAATTGAATGAATTGGGTCTAAAAATATAGTTTTGTCTTCGATTTTTTCAATAAAGAAAGCTGCTTTAAAACTAGAACTAGAACTAGCTAGAACGCTGTGTTTTAAAAGAAAGTATTAAGATTGATATTCTTGAATTGAATTTGAAGAGAAACTAGTAATGGTGCCGTGGTAGTAAAAATTAAAGATTCAGCGGGCAAGATGAAGGGGAGGTTTTAGAGATGGGAAAGAGAAGATAAAAAGCTTTGAAGAAAAATTATGGGAAGGACATGGATGTATGCGTGTATATATAAACAAGGTACGACTGTTGGACTTACTCCCTTACTTAATGTTTATGGGGGTGGGTCGGTCGTAAACCTCCGACCTGAAAGTCGTCCCGACAAGATTCAAGAATCAATTTTTTTTCTCGAACCCGTATCTTATAAACGTCGGGTTCCGACAATCGGGATACGAAATGTTTGGGATCCCGTCGGGTCAGAAATGAATGTCACGAATATATATTGTTAAAAAATATTCATTTTAATATTAAAAAATGACAACAATTAATTGATCAAAACAATAGTTCAAAAGGTGGGGGCGGAGAAATGAGTTAACGGCGACAAAGTCAACGGACGGTGGAGGCGGGTGTCTTTTGTGAGGAAGAACACTCTGATATATTAGAGAGCAAGAGAGAGGTGTAGAGAAAGTGAAAAACGAGTGCATGTAGTATGTTTATGTTTTTAGTAAATTTATTGTTTGTAGATTTATATATCGATAAAAAAATGTTTATATATATATATATATATATATATATATATATATATATATATATATATGTATATGTATATGTATGTACATACATATGTATGTGTGTGTGTGTGTATATATATATGTATTCGGGTCGGAATCGGGACCCGACGGGATTGAGTTTTATACACGATCATGTTCCCGCATTTTTCGAGTCGGCAAAAATCCCATTATTTCAGGATTGGAAAACTTTTGGGATAAGGATTTTTTGAGATGGGATCGGGACGAGATTTAGTATGGGTCGGGATTATCGGGAAATTTGTCACCCTTCGTTTATACCACTTTTACACTATTATTATCTCACAACATATTTTTTTCTTAGAAAAAAAAATGAAAAACTTTTTTTTTTAAAGTAAAAATTGAATAACTTTTATTTTTCTGAAGAAAAAAAAAATTGAATTCTATTAATTTTCCTTTAGTTAATGTTAATCGAATAGAGAAAAATTAAGTAATTTCAACTACATTAACTGATCTTTCAAATTGGTCAAGACTCTCTAATTTATGACCGCTCCTCTATGGTACCAGTTGCTGCTTCAATGAATTTGCTTCCCTAAAACTTGAACAATCATAACAACAAAATTATTTGAGTGTAAGTATACCGAAATAGTAACTTTGTTATTTCCCATACAAATAAAGAGGTGTGTGAAATGTGAAATGATACATTTCAATTAAAAACTATTTGTGGCGGGTTCTTGAATTTTTTTTTTTCAAATTTCGAACTTTGATGTTTATGAAATGTGTAAAAGTTTGTGGCGGGTTTCTTGTAAAAAAAAAAAAATCCAAATATTTTTGATTTTATTTTCGGTTTTATTTCGTTATTGATAGATTTATTACGTACGTATACACAACATCTTTCATTAAACATTTGTATCATCGTTGATGGATTAAAGTAAGATATAATAAGTACCAACAAGAGTTTATTAACTCTAATTTTTCTGATACTTCCACCGTCCCATTTTGTTTGTGACATTTTAGAACTCTTGAAATTTAAGGAAACATCATTTATTACATTGTCTAGTCATTAAAAACAAGACTAATTTACAATTACATCCCTATTATATTGTCATTACATTTTTCAATAAATGTTGATATGTGGGCATTTTAGATATTTAAGAAGCAAATTTAAGTATAAACATTAGTAATGAGACTTATTTTGTAACATCCATAAAAGGAATTTGTCTCAAACAAATTGGGACGGATGCAGTACAACAATGTTTGATCACCACTGCTGTATTTAAAGGCATGAAACCGAAGTCCTAGACATAATTAATCTAACTTAGGACTCTTTTAAATAAAAGATAAAAGCTACTATATCAGATAACTTATTTGTTTGACTCTTTTATCATTTAATTGAATAATACTAAAGATAAACACACCTAACAGATCGCCATTTGACTTTAAACCGGATAACCCTACATCAAACTTAGCCACCACTCCATATCAGCCTTATCTCTCCAGCACATCACCCACTGTCGGAATTTGTTGATTCATCTTCCTTAGCGGAATGTTTAATAGGAGCAGCAACAGAATCTTCTTGTTTAATATACCAAACGCAAAATGAAATGATATAATTTTACATTACATTCTATCAATCCAAACGAGCCATAATGGTCTACACCAAACTTTGCATCATTTCACTAAATCGATTTAATATATGCATCAAATATCTCAGTACAGGTAAATTTTCCTTGGAAGGATGAGGTGACGGTTGGTTGTGTGAAATTGTTGGGAGAGATTCTCACACTTTTGAATGTATAAATAAATTTAAAGCGCATTTACTAACACCAATTGGTTTTAGTACAATGGTAAGTGCTTGATTTTAACTTGGTATCAAAGCCAGATGTAATGAGATCGAACCCTGGTTAAAACATTATTACATTATTTAAAAATTGTGCAGTATAGGGAGATATTGCACACACCTAAGGGGGGCGGGGATGTGGCAGTGTTAATGAATTAAATTTATTCTTTTTATTATTCCAATTTTTTCTTATAAAAGAAGATAGCAATAAGAAAAATGGTTAAACTCTAAGCATAAGAGTTCTCGCTCTCATTTCTCACGAATGAGTTGAGATATTAACCATGTAACCTAATGACTTAGAGTTATTAGCTTACTACTCCCTCCGTTTTTATATATATGTTGCAGAGAGAAAAATCACACAGATTAAGAAAGTAATTAATATGTGTATTGGAAATGTATTTTTTTTTATTGGAGATGTAAATGTTTTGTTGGTAAAAGAGTTTTTAGTATTGGAATTGTGTTTTTTTATCGAGTAACATAATTGCTCGCACTAAAGAAGTCGTCGCCCTTTACGGAACCTAATGACTCGAGTTATGGATTGACATCTCCACACACCAAATTTCAAAGTAATTGCCTTTTAAGACACTTGAAAGTCATTTACCACTACGCCATTACAAAGAAGATGATAGTAAATGATAAGTATGTCCTCGGGACATTGCCTAGTTGTATATGGTTTGAGTGTTGTAATAACATCTGGACTGGGAGCTGGAGTGTGGGTTCAAATCACGTAAAGGGAGGGTTTCTTTCAGTCTTTTGGAATAATAGCAGTCCATGACTTTGAGCCACTAGATTATCCGATTAATTCTTCACTTATTCTGTGAGACAAGTGACTGAGAATCTTTTCGGTTAGGGTTTAACCATTTTTAATAAATAATAAGCATGGAGTGTGTTGGTAGTTGTGACTAATAAATGATGGATTTATTGACCAATTTGCTACGCATAAAGTCATATGCGTCCCTATCTGTTCTATGCTACGGTCAAATAAATTATCACTGCTATATAACAATTGTTTCCGTGAATTACTATAACACTTGTTGACCTTATGATTTTTTGATCACACCATTACGATATAACTCTTGCTTTTATAAGTTCTAAGACTGTCCACAATCGTTACACTCAGGGACGGACGTAGGATCTCGGGTAAGGGGACAATAAAATTTTTCTAGGCAAAAAAAATAATTTAAGAGGGGGCAAACTATATGTATCGTATAAATTTTAATGTATTTTTTTCGGATTAAGGGAGGGCAGTTGCCCCCCCTTGGCTGTATGTAGGTCCGCCACTGGTTACACTTAATTTCACTCTCTATCCATCTTATTTTCTGTTTCAGTTACAACTTTTTAACTCAATTAATAAAATACATTCCAATAATCACTCTTATATGACTCTCCAAAACACTTTGATTTTTGGAGGATGGTTAAAGGATTTTGGAGTTAGAGTATAGTTGTAAGAATTCATTGTAGATGTCAAGTGACCTAAAGTAATCTTTAAAAACTTGTAGAGAATGATATGGAGTATTCATTGTGGACAGTCTAACATATCAAATTGCTTAAAGAATAGACTTTAAATGTAATATTACGAACCAATTTTGATTGTATTATCCGTATTTGAACCAAATTACGATTTGAGCGTAAATATCACAAAAATTTATAAACTCTAATTAATGTAAAATTACATGTTGTTTTTAACTTTTTTTATGGGTGAAAGATTCATGATTTTTTTCGGTGGGCCAAATTCCAAAAAAAAAAAAAAAAAAAAAAGTTAAATCTGTATTTGAACCAAATTATGATTTGAGCCCAAATATCAGGAATATTTATAAACTCAAATTAATGTAATTACCTGTTGTTTTTGTCAATGGCCGACAAATTCCGATTTGAGCCTAAATATCGGGAAAATTTATAAAATCTCAATAATGTCAAATTACATGTTTTTGTTAGTGGCGGATTCATGAAATTTTTTCACAGGGGTCAAACTCAAAAAATAAGGTTAAATCCGTATTTGAACCAAATTACGATTTTGAGCCCGAATATCAGGAAAAATTATAAACTCTCATTAATGTAATTACATTTTGTTTTTGTCAGTGGCGGACCAAAGAAATTTTTCCCGTGGGCTAAATGCAAAAGAAAAGGTTAAAAGAAATTCATCTTCCGGGTTTCAAACTATATAGTGACCATACGGTCTATAATAAATCTTCTAACCAATTGAACTAAATAGACAATTGCTTTAAAAAATTGTTCGAAATGATTTAAACACATAGTTTTTAATATTATTAGAGAGGTATACTAGTAAATTCGTATGCAAATTTTGATGGGGTTCATGGACCCCCTAGTCCATGTTGGTCCGCCCCTGGTTTTTGTGATATTTCGGTAATTGATCAAATAGTAAAATAAGGGGAGTTGATACATAGACTACACAACTCTTATCCATTCATTTGAAGTAGTACACGTTAATCAATGAAAAAGAGGTGTTTAGTGATTGTCTACTACACACTATGTGTAGTGGATACATCATTTTCCAAAATAAGGTGATCGATTAGCACCGTATCTGTTTGTCGTAGTCACGATTTCCTCATAGAGAGAAAATATTTTATGGTACAACGGTTAATTATAGGAATATCGTACCAAATGACATAAATTGGAGTCTTTCAATTTTTTTTTCTCATTATACACTTTTATCGTTGGTGAAAGATTAAAAACGAAAGAGTGTAAGTATATCATTTATTACAAAATTAAATAACAAATTGTGTATTATAAAATTTACCGATAAAGAGAGGTTTTAATCATACAAGCTGGAATCCAGTTAGCTTTGCATCAGAGAGGTAAAATGTAGCTTCTTATAATGTCTCTTTCTTCATGTACTTAATGTCGACATGTGAATATGCAGAAGAAACCAAGAGTTGATGGTGACATAAGGAGAAGGTTTTATCCATCGTATAAAAGAATGATCCAATAGAGATTGAATAAAATATAAGGAAAATACTGTGTGTTTGTCTTCACACGTGTCTTTCAAAAGCATTAGAAGCCAAACGAAAAAGAAAAGAGTCCTTTCAAAAAAAAAAAAAAGAAAAGAAAAGAAAAACGAAAGAGTATCTGCTTCATCACATAGGTACAAACGAAGAATTCTAACGAATGTAATCTCTTCATTACTACGGATGATCATTAATCCTGATACAAACACATTTTTTAAAAGTCTGAAAAAAGTACTTTTACTTGTAGTAAAAAGAAATACTTTTAGTTGGGTAATAGGGAAGTTATGTGCGGTCGGAATTATATCGACTGCACACAACTTTTAGTGCGGTTTGGATGAGTTTTGTCTGTGTTATATTATTGTATGTATCATTTTATTATAAATAATGAAATGATTAATTCTTTACTTTAACATAAACAACTAAAAATATCTCTTTTATAACATTATCATTGTTTCAGCCTTTCATCATTTAATAAATATTGGTATGTCGTGGGTAGGGTGAACAAAAAAATCGGAAACCATACCAACCGGCCGAACCAAACTGATCATCACAGTGAACCGAATTTTCGTCGGTCCCCTTCAATCATCACTACGTTTAAATAACTAATATCTCAGTCTATCATCTATTAATACTTTAATCAACTATCTCACACATGTAATTTGATGCCCATCATAACAGGACCCATGAGAAGATGAAATAAAACAGTTTACATGATTTTATATGATCATATTAATTGAAAAATATGATAATAGAATGTTGTGTGTACATACACACACATAGCGACATTCGAGTTACGGTGTATGATAGACGGAGAATGAGAATCTTGTATGATTGTCGTATAAATGAAGACATTAATTCGCTAAACCGTGATAATACCCTTTCAGTGAATTGTTTGTAAAAAAAGAGAGGACTAAAACCGGAAAAAAAACCGCAACCAAGTTGATCTAAACCGGACTGGATAAAATGGTTTACCTAGCTATGGTTCGGTTTTGGTTTGTAAATTTTGAAACCTTAAAAAATGATTTGGTTTTAAAAGTAGTTAAAAACCAGAAAACCAGACCATATGCACCCTTAGGTATGTGCATAAAAACACAATAAATACCGTTTTAAAAATGTAATTCGATCATATACTTACTACGTTTCTATTTAAATGTTACAATTGTCAAAAACACATAAATTAAGATTGAGAAGGTATTATTTGGACTTTAATATTAAAATGATAATTAATATATCTCATTGAATTAATTATTGCAATATTCTTTTATCCTTCGACCCATAAATATAACTACGACAAATAAAAGCCACGTTAGTTACTCAAAGTTGGAGATTAAACATGTAAGAATTTCACCTTCAAAAAAATAAACAATTCCGACCACTGTGGGAAATACTTGTGTAGTCTCTCCATACGGCGTGGAGACACCGTGTGACGTCGTACAGGCCACACAGTTTTATTCTGTATTTAAACTGTGTGGTTCTGATCGTTCACCCGTCACTTTACCACAAATTTCCTCACTACACAAGTATTTTCCGCCCACTATGGCACTATCTTTCTCGGTCTTAAATGGGAAGGAAAAGACTGTGTATTGCGTAGGCATGCATCTTTCCGCAGCTTTAACACAAGGAAAATGATACGTGCACTACACATATTGTGTTGTGCACATACACTATCTCCATATCCCCCAATGATTAAAATATACCTTTTGAAATTAATGGTCAAGATTGTGTAGTGATACATCCACCACACACTATTTGTAGTAGATGTATTACCATCCTTAACACAATATGAAAGTTTTTTAATGTGTGCAGAAATTAATAATAAAGGACTTAGCTATGCAATAGCATGTGTTGTCAATTTATTCATTGCATGCAACTCATGAAATTTTGTTTTCTCATCGAGAGATTCTTTGGTCATACATGTATTATTATGGGAAATGGTATATGCACTACACAAATATGTAGTGGACTTGCCACTATTTGCTTCAGCCCCATTGATTAGATTGATAAACTATTTATTGTGTTGAGTCACGAGTTCGGGAAAAATATTTCTTATCCTTCATCAACCACACAAGTACAATATTTATAGTGTCATCTAGGGTTTCCCCTTCCTATCAATATTTACCAAACTATCCTTACTAATATAATAACAAAATACATCGTAATATCGTAATACCCCCCTCAAGGTGGAGCGTGAAGATCTCGAACGTCCAACTTGCGCAATAGAAACTCGAACTGTTGACGTCCCAATGCCTTCGTAAAAATATCCGCCAGTTGATGCTTTGTAGGAACAAATGAAGTAAGAATCAAACCATCCGTAATAGCATCACGTACAAAATGACAATCAGCCTCTATATGTTTCGTGCGTTCGTGAAAGACAAGATTCTAGGCAATATGCACCGCCGATTGACTATCACAAAAAAAACGTATACCTGGGGGGTGCCGTACTCCAAAATCATCAAGCAACTGCTTCAACCATTTCAATTCACAAGTAAGAGAGCCCATATAACGGTATTCAGCTTTCGCGGAGGAACGAGACACAGTGGTTCGTTCTTGGATTTCCAGGATATGGGAGAAAGCCTGAGAAACAAAAACCATCCACTCAAAAACGTCGTGTAATAGGGCAACTCGCCCAATCAGAGTCACACCAACCCTCAAGAAGAAGTGAGCTATCAGACCGTAACAAAATACCCTGGCCCGAATGTTTCTTCAAATAACAAACTAGTCGCAATGCCGTCTCCCAATGCTCCACCCGAGGAGCTTGCATAAACTGAGATAAAATGTGAAGGGAGTACACCAAGTCAGGCCGCGTTACCCCCAAATAAATAAGCCGTCCAATAAACTGGCGGTATTTTTTTGGTTCACTCAACAAATCTCCGGTCGCCAATGCTAGCTTGTGATTCTGTTCAATAGGAAAATCAGCCGGTTTACTCCCAAGCAACCCTGCTTCATGAATAATATCAAGTGCATATTTTCGTTGGTTCAAAAAAATTCCGTCTTTGTTCCGGGCCACTTCCAACCCAAGGAAGTATTTGAGCACCCCTAAATCTTTCATCTTGAAACACTTCCCCAAATACTCCTTGAAAATTGCCATAGCTACTTTATCATTCCAAACTATAATCATGTCATTTACATACACGAGAACGTTTAGCTGGATACCGTTCCTATGCAAAGTGAAGAGAGAATAATCAGAGTATGACTGACGAAACCCATACCCTTCAACGCAGAAGCAAGCTTTGCTAACCAGCACCTCGGTGCCTGTCTCAACCCATACAACGACTTCCGCATCTTGCATACCAGGTTTGAACCCTTCTTCTCAAATCCAAGAGGGATTTTCATATAAATCTCCTCCTAAAGGTCTCCAGGGTGAAAAGCATTATGGACATCCATCTGGTGAATATCCCATCGTTTCATAGCAGCCACACTGAGAAAAGTATGAACCGTCACCATCTTTGCCACATGAGCAAATGTCTCAGTGTAATTTATACCCTCATCCTGATGATGTCCAAAAGCAACTAATCGAGCTTTCAATCGTTGCAAGGTCCCATGTTCGTCATATTCTTCAGTGAACACACACTTACTCCCTGATGCCTTTTTCCCGGGAGGCAGTGGCTGTAATACCCAAGTCCCCTGATCTTCGGGAGCCCAAATTTCTGCAGCCATGGCCTTTCTCCAACCCTCGTGTTTAACCGCCTCCTTAAAAGATTTTGGAGGGTTTCTTACAGTAATAGCTGTGAGATACTTGCGGTGCTTGTCAGAAAATAAATCATAATTCACAAAATGCATAAGAGGATACGGAGTACCTGAGGATCCCGATGGAATGGAAGAGCGTGGAGTAGGGCTTTTCTTATCAACCAGAGTATGTGTCACGAAATCCCGAAAACGCGAATTTGGAATTTTCTGTCTTCTACCTCTACCCAACTCTTCCACACTTTCACCTGGTTGTTGAGGTGGTGCGAAGGTGCAATTTCTACTGTCTCAACCGCCTCTTCCATCCCCCCTAAACCGGTGGGTCCGGCAATGTAGGAGCCCCGGGTAAAGGAAGGGAAACACCAAACCCCTCATCTTCGACCACAACATCATCCATAAATTGGTTAGGTGGAGAAGACACCGAAGGACCCTCAATCTTGTGCACTTACCCATCGTGTGCTCTCTCAACCATTAAAAAAATACCATATCCTTCTAATAGAGAATCATGAAATATATTATTTTGTTTTATACACATTTATTGTATATTGACTTACTATACTTAGATGATACTGACTGATCCTAGATGATTCTAATTGATTCTAGATATCTCATTTAAGTGTATATATTGTATAATCACCCTTTACAGTAATAAAATCAATCTTTCCACAATTCTCTTATTTTGTTATTCTATCAGAGCCATAAGGAAACAGAGCTTTCACCCCATCCTTCTCTCGGCCTGTTTATTTATTTATTTATTTTTTTTCCGTTTCCATGGCTGCTTAACTACATGCTTCACTCACAGCCATCAACACCGGTCTCCAAGAAAATCTTAAACTCGCATGGAAATTACAAATCCATTCTCTCCTTGTCGGTTATAACCGTGACGTCCCGTTTCCGGACACCGAGTTCTTATCCAGAAAAGAACGTCCGGCACGTATATAACTTAAATTTATATCAAATTATATACGGAAGCCTTACATATACGTCATCAGAGTATAATTTTGGAAATTAAAATGACTCAGGAAAAACATACAAAGCTAAGGGTAGAATATGGAAACCAAATGTCGAGTCCTTTACAACATTCAAAGTCCGAGAGTTCAATGATATTCCACAAGCTCAACACTATACAAGATTCAACAAGCTCATAAAACGATAAATCTCATCTATTACCTAATTGAAAAGAGAACAACTCCATCAAAGCACTATCGGAGCATCATGAGGTCTCTCCTCTAACCACTCGCAATCAAACACTAATTAAACCTGCAACACCTTCTCGGGGGTGGGAACAATATAACAAGGGGGTAAGTACAAATGTACTAATTAGGGAGTAAAAGCATTGAATCCAAGAACAATTATAAACAGATAGATTCAACAGGATCATAACACGAGATATCAACAATGAGAATGTAACAAACGAGCTACGTATGTTCAACATCTCACTTCCCTCTACTAGCCCTGCTAGGAAAACTCAACAATACAAAGTTATGTGTTGCATAAAAATCCAAGAGCACTTTGCATGGTGAGAATGGACCACGACATATTCAACCCCTTATATGGCATGATCCCAGATCAAGTGGAGTCCGAATCCCGGTTGTGAAAAGGAAATGTGCCTCACTATGGGCTAGTATGCTTTATCTTTTAGACTCTCAAATACATATTTAAGCGTTTAAACTAACCACCTAAATTCATTGCACATAAAAAGGCTTCTATGGACTACTAGACCTTAGACAACTCTATGTTACGCTACCTAGCACGTGTCACAGAAATACCAGATTCTAATCCAATATCCACGAGGCTAAGGTATAAGGTTTCCAATGATCCCGAGTTTCTCCCCACAGAGGGTCTCCACAAGGTGCTGAGCCAAATCCATTAGAAACCGAACCCCTAACTGCGTCATATAATTAACAAGTATGGTGTTGCCATTCCAGAACAACACCTTATAAGGCCAAACGTTCCATGTTCCAATGTCCTGTAAGTAACGGTGCGGAGCCAAAGCCACTAGAGCACTCACATTTAACTTTACAACACTCCACAAAAGCTATTTACACTAAAGCATGCTCAAAAGAGGTCAAAAATACATTTTGGAAATTCTGGGTCATAGGTGTGCACCTACCAAATCCGTAGGTGTGCACCTATAGATGCTGGGAGCAACCTGAACTCTCTGGTCTACTAGGTGTCCACCTACCAAGTCATAGGTGTGCACCTATGGCTCTGTTCAGGCAACAAAAACTACAGCTTTTCTAAGGTCGTTTCTAAGGGAAATCTCACAAATGCATCACTCAATCCTCATCCAAAACCTTCCTAAAACATGTATAAACATAATATATACATTCTAAAACAAGAATTAAAGTCTACAAAAAAAATTAATGCTCCAAAACAAGGTAAGGCATCCTTCACATGTAAATGCTTTAGATTATTCTACAAGTCCTAGAACATGATTTCAAGATCTACAAGCATGGTGTGAAGTCCTATAACATAGTAAAAAGGATTCTAAACATAGAATCAAATATTAGAACATGGTCAACACACCAAAGATTCATTGGAAGACCTCCCTGCCTCCAAGCACTTCAATGAAAGCTCCAATCCAAAATCCAAATTTGATTCCAAACTCCTAGTGTGAGAAAATCCTAAAAGCTCCAAGCTTCTTCTCCAAAACCCCAAAAGATGATATTCTTGGCTCAATATGTAAACTTTTTCTTGATTATACCTTTGATATGAACAATCTACAAACCAAGTAGATGGTAAGAAAAATGAAGAATTCATTCTTCTTCCTCCTTAAATCATTTTCTCTTTCTTTTCTTCTTCTTATATAGAATATGCAAGTATGAAGGAAAGGTGCAATATTTGATGATGATTGAGAGTGCTGGAGTTTGTAGAGAAAATGCAAGTGTTGTTGGTGATGGAGTTCTTGAAGATGAAATATGTTGGAGGAGTTTTGATGTAGTGTTCTTGGTGGTGAAATGATGTAATTGTTGGAAGTAGCGCCCGAAAGACAATTTATGTAATTGTTTTTAGAATTAATAAATGACAGATTTATTCTCATCTTTTTACTTTCTTCGTGCTTGTAAGTAATACACTACTGAATACCCCAAGTCGTATCATATGTAGCCATATAACTTAGTGTGTGCCACACATGAGGATTAAGTTTATGGTGATACACTTGAACTATTAGTCCATGGTGAACTTAATCAAAGTATGGGGTCTATTTATTAAACCACCATTAATGCGCCCAGAACACTTTATGGTGTGACCGTCTTACCCGGACCGTCGACATTGGTTGTCTAAGTAGGGCATTTATATATGATGAGAGTCATATAGGACTGGACCGATTTAATCTGACTTTCTCATATAATTCTGTGATTGAGAAATCTTATTAAATCACAAGCTGATCATATATGGATTAACCTTAATCCTGAAGTGATTACAGAATCCTACTGGTTTCAGGATAGGGTTTGATGTGTTCGTTAAGGAACGCTAAGAGGCACGGTCCGAATCACTTTCACGTTGGCACTATTCTGGAATGTGTGAGAAGTGTGTGTCTCACAGATATGGAATCCATTCCTTCCTGCGGGAAGTAGAAAGATAATCCCTTATTTGTTGATCCTAGAAACTGATCGATCCTGGGAGTTCATATTGGTTATGAACTAATTGATCACTGTTAATGGTAAATAAGGATAAGATGTAGTGCAGAAGGTTTACGGAAATAATCCTACATCAGTATGGATAGTCTATGGAGGGTTAGTTTATATGAAATGATTATATCAATGGACACTTACCGACTCGATTCGACGTTTTGAGAATAATTTATATCTATAATCGATAGAGTTCAGTTTCGGATTTATGGTGACGTAATTCCGGAATTAATGAATTAAGTAGAAATATTCTGTTCGATGAATATTTTATTTAAATTATTGTAGCTACTGATTATAGATCCATGGTCCCCGGGTTGGCTCCTAACACGAGAGTGTTTTCTCGTTTTATGGAACCTCGAGATTAAATTAAATAGTTGGTCTATTTAATGAATATGCAATATTATTTATTTGGTAAATAATATGTAAAATAGAAAGACATTTTCTATTAAAATGACTAAAAAAATGGCGCCACATTTGAGATAATTATGAGAAGAAATTTTCCTAGATTATGTCACATATGTAATTAATTAATTATCTATTTGTTGGATAATTAATGGAAAATTAAGAGATTGATTTTTTGGAAATTATCTCTTATTTTGTGGGAAAAATATATTTTTCTTATGGGAATAGGGTTTTGTGGTGTGAAAAGGATAACTCCCTTGGCTAGTTATTTTCCTATATAAAGAGAGTTCCTCCTAACACAATTGACATTACATTATGGCGCCACTTTTATAAAATAGAAGAGAAAAATTAGTTTCTCGTTCTAGTCATTAAGAGAAGAAAAACCTAGGGTTTTTCTTGTGCATATTTGAGGAGGTTTCACGGCGAGGATCGACGTCCACCAGTCATCGCTAGGAGATACAATCTGAAAGATTGTGGCTTCTCCCTTTTGTCGATTTCTCATCTCTCTCCGGTTAAGGTAAATCTTTAACCTTCTCGTAGGATTAATTAGTTATGTCTCATGTCGCGAATCGCATAAGCTTTCGCTGTACTAAGGTCGAGTGTCTCGATCGGTGCTATTACTCCTAGCAGTAAGATGGTGAAGTATTTGCAAGAGGTGGAGTATTGTGGGGGTATTTTTTCTTGCTAGTGGATTGTGTAGGAATAATGGTGAAGTGGTGTAATGGAGAAATGCAAGAATTCATGCCAATGATAACAAAAATGTTGAATAAGTTTTGTGTATAAGTTTGGGGTAGTGGGAAGTGTAAGCAAAAATGTGAGGTGTCATGTTGTGATGGCAAGTTGAGAAGAGTGAAATGTGGCAATGTGTGGGTGAAAGAAGAGTGGCAATGGTGAGGTGTTAAAGGGGGAGGTGTTGATGAAATGATACATGATGACGTGTTACATGATAAATCCAATGTGTTATATTAGTTCCATGATGATATACTCTTTTAATATAACACTTAAATATACTTAATTGCTCGAGAAAAATACGATGCTCGATAAATACCCGAAAAATGACATAAATTCCCTTTCGTGAATTTACGGGGTATCACATTCTTCCCCCATTAAGAAAGTTTCATCCTCGAAACTAAAGCATACAAGAAGACTGAGGTAAAACTGGTAACACTGCAACCATGTCGTCCTCGACTTCCCATTTTGCTTCCAAAAACTTATGATTACTCCATTGAACCAACACCAACGGAAACTCCTAGTTCTTGATCGTTTTTCACTTCCTCTCTTGAGAATTTGAACTGGTCTTTCTTCATACGATAAGTTTTCCTTGATCAAGTCTGGATCTCTCTCGGTTTCCACATCCATCTTCGTAAGACACTTCTTTAACATCGAGACATGGAACACAATATGAACTCTTGTCATCTCTCTTAGTAATTGTAGTCGATAAGCCAAAGGTACGATCTTCTCCAAGATCACAAATGGTCCTATGTATCTCGGGCTCAACTTTCCTTGTTGCCCGAAACGTCTTACACCTATCATCGGTGACGCTTTCAGATAAATACGGTCACCAACTTTGAAGTCCAATGGCCTTCTTCGTGCGTCTGCCTAAAATTTCTGCCTATCTTGAGCTATCTTCATGTTTCGCTGAACCAAGGCAATTCATTCTTTAGCTTGCTGCACCATTTCCGGTCCCATATTGTGCTTCTCACCTATCTCATCCCAATAGTGAGGAGTTCGACACTTCCTCCCGTATAAGGCTGCGAAAGGTGGAATCTGAATGCTCGCACGGTAGCTATTATTGTATGCGAACTCGGAAATTGGTAGGTATTCGTCCCACTAGCCACCTACTTCTAGAACACATGCTCTCAACATGTCCTCGGGCATTTGAATGGTCCTCTCGGATTGACCATCCATCTGTGGATGAAACTCCGTACTCATCTCCAACCTTGTGTCGAAGGCTGTCTGTAGGCACTTCCAAAACCTACTCACAAAACATTTGTCTCTATCGGAAACTTTAGAAACTGGAACTCCATGTAGCTTCACGATGTTTTCCAAGTAAATCGTTGTCAATTGCTTCAAAGACATGTTCTCCTTGACTGGTTGGAAGTGAGCGGATTTTGTCAATTGATCCATGATGACCCAAATCTTATTGTACCCCTTCTTGGTATAAGGTAACCCGCCAACGAAGTCCATCGTGATCCTTTCCCACTTCCATTCCGGGATCTCTAAAGGTTTAAGCAAACCTACTGGTCGTCTATGCTCAGCCTTAACCCTTTGACAAGCATCGCAACTTGCGACAAATTCTGCAATCTCAAGCTTTATCGATGGCCACCAATAATACTGTTTCAACTCTTTGTACATCTTATTTGCTCGCGGGTGAACCACAAATGCTATCTGATGTGCCTCATCCATAACTGCTCGTCTCAAATCATCAACATTCGGCACACACAAGCGGTTGGTGTACCAAAGATCACCATGCTGATCTAGCTAATAACCACTAGTCGGCTCCGTTCTTGCTACACTCTTCAAACCAACTAAGACTGGGTCTTCGTCTTGCTTTTCTTGAATCCGGTCTTGTAATTCAGGTCTTGCTATCAATGGAGCGATGAAAACTGTTTCTGCTTGCTGCCCAAAATCCCAGATTCCCAAACCCATCAAACGATCCTCATCCACTGGAAAACTACCAAGAGCACTGACTGATCTTCGACTAAGAGCATCTTCCACAACATTTGCTTTACCCGGATGGTACTGTATATCAAAATTATAGTCCTTAACATACTTAAGCTATCTTCGTTGCCTCATATTCAACTGCTGCAGAGTGAAGAAGTACTTGAGGCTGTGATAATCCGTAAAAACACGAGCCTTAACACCGTAGAGATAATGCCCCCAAATCTAGAGGCAAACACTATAGCTACTAGTTCGAGATCATGAGTCTGGTAGTTATTCTCATGCGTCTTCAGCTGTCTCGAGGTCTATGCGATATCTTTACCGTTTCGCATCAAAACACACCTGAGTCCTTGACCCGAAGCGTCAGTGTAAACATCATAATCATCAAACACTTCCGGTAGCGTCAACTACGGAGTTGTAGTCAACCTCTCTTTCAGGGTTTGGATTGGTTGCTCACACTTTGGACTCCACTCATATTTAACGTCCTTCTGAGTGAGCCTGGTGAGAGGTGAGGAAATCTTGGAGAAATCCTGAACAAACCGTCTATAGTCGCCTGCTAACCCGAGAAAGCTGCGAATCTCGTAAACTGTCGTCGGTCTAGGCCTTTTGGCCACTGCTTTAATCTTGGACGGATCCACTCTTAAACCGACTCCTGACATTACATGGCTCAAGAAGCTGACTTGATCGAGCCAAAATTCACACTAGCTGAACTTTCCATAAAGCTTATTCTCTTGTAACGCCTGAAGCACTATCCGTAGGTTTCACAATGCTCTTGACCGTCCACATAGTAGATCAAGATGTCATCAATAAACACTATCACAAACTTATCCTGAAATGGCATAAAAACACGATGCATCAAATCCATGAAGGTTTATGGTGCATGTCCCGGATTTTATCAATACAAAACAACAAGTAATAAACCGGTTAACCTCAAGTGCAAGGATCGTAGTATGGAGGCTAGTGCCGGGTCGATCTTACGGGGAACTAGACTGTTGTGAACCCTAGCTTTTTTTTTTAACTAATTATTGTCACGAAAACTAACCTAAACAAATATTGCATAAAAGTAACTAGACAGAGGAGATTAATCCAATGCTAGGGAAGATTGAAAGCGATAAACTAAACTAAGCTAAGGTGCAGAAAAAGTAAACTAAAGCTAAACAATTCAAGTTTCGAGGGATTAAATCAAGTATAACGAACGAACAAGCAATTGATCCACCTATCCTATCAACATTCAATTCTAATTCGGATTATTTCGTGATCTCTATTCAAGTCGTGATTCACCTAATCGAAGGCATAAACTCCTACTCTCGTAGACAAGTTCGTTTTCTAATCTTTTATCTTTCGATGTTAAAGATTACGTCTTTCTAACCTAGGCGTGAAATCTTTCGATTTCTAATCTAGAAAATCAATCTAATAACTTTCGTTTTATTTAGATCAAAGATCCAATCTTTTATCATGGTGATCTAAGGTTGACATGACTCTTATCATATAAACAATCATCAAAGCAAGCATCTTTCGATTAAACATGCAATAAAACATACAAAACATGATAAAAGAAACGAACTTGAAATAGGACTCACAAAATAATCACGAACTAGAAATCAACTGTTGAATTGGACGGCTTCACAACGCTTGTTCAGAGAGGTTTAGCCTCTTAGCATCTTCTTGAAGGCTTGAATCGCTTGAATAAAATACATAAATTGAAAGATCTAATCTAGAGATTTAAAAGCATAAAATTTGAGTAAAAACTAAGTAAAACGCAGCACAAATTGCCCCTAGGTTTTAGGGTTCGAATAATGTTGGATTCTCTCCTTGTGTGCGTAAATAGGCGGTATTTATATAGGATTAAGTCGGTTCGCTAAGTCGGCGGACGGACGAAGCGCTCGTAATCTTGGGCGCTGCTCATTTCCTTGAACTCTCTCGACGCTTCGTCCACTTCCGCTCATGCTCTCAGATCAAAATCGCTTCTTCCGGACGCCCGCTCAGGACTTCAGGCGCTCGCTTGGTCCGGACGGAGCATGGACGCTCGCTCAAAGCATGACTTGAATGCGATTTTTGCATGTTTATCTCTTCTTCCTTCTCTCATCTCGATCATTATCTCTTCCTTAAATCTTCATAGCTCAAAATTTATCCCTTTGATCATCATTTGAGCACAATAAACATACCTATAACACATGGAAAACATCCCAAATCGTAATAATATTCAAATAATCATATTTTAACCATGAAATCACATAAATACATCGATATTGCGATTAAGCCGTCAAAATATCGCTTTGCTCAATATTTTAATATAAAGACCAATTATTATGCAAATTATACAATATAGAGGGAAAAACATCGTAAAATATATCCTTACAATTCATAGATTTTCACCCTTAACAACTCCCCCACACTTAGCTTTTGCTCGTCCCGAGCAAAACAAAACGAAAAACTAGGCTCGAGCTAGTATAGACATCTCAACAAATATAACATATATTCAATAACTTAGAAGTTCACCATTGTGTGTGTGCATCGCCATAGAAAACTTCCACTAAATCCAAACTTGAGGAACTCAAAGTAAAACTAGCTAATACCCTCAGAGAATAGTAATAAATGACACTCATAAGATGTACCCTACAAACGTGACATATCCCGAAAAGAATGATCGAATGAATATAGGGCCTTTCTGAAATACTCAGAGGATAATCCCTACAGCATATCTTTCAGTTTATACTGGGGATAAGACTAACGGAAACTAAGCCTTATTCATTTCATAACATATCTCAAGTTGATTGAATTCATTCACTTTTTAAACACACATTAGAAGAAGCTATTGCCCTCATAGCAGAATAGGACATTTCGAGATAATACCCTACCTTACTCCAATCATAAGGCAGCTTTTCCTAACTGTCGTGAGCTTTTAGTCATCATGGTGGTATAGGACATACGTGGTACACCCTACCTCACTCAAATCATCGACTAGCTTTCGACATACACGATAGATTCATTATTAATTCAAATTGTTCATTTCGACATTAGTTACGTGTTACTTATCACATTCAAACTTCTAGATATTCACAGTATGTCATACTCGGAACTAAATACAAACTATCATAAATCTCAAGATATATACGTAGCACTAAGCACACGACTTACAAGATAATCAAAAATCACTAATCCAAACGGGGTATAGCTTTATAAATAGCTCATCATTTACTATGGCTCGTGAAAATCGATCTCAGGTGAAACAACTAACTTACCAAGTACATGAAATATCGCATAGATGACTATAAAAACAACAAACTTCAAATTGAATTGCCTACTCGGGACCAAACAAAAACAAAAGTGTCGAAAAATGTCGAAAATGTTAGCTCATTTTGCATAATAGACAATCTAACGTAGTAAGCAAACTCATATGCATAGGTTTAAATCGAACTATCCCCTCCCCCACACTTAAAAATTCAACATGTCCTCATGTTGTGCGTAAAGTAAAAGGATAATAAACTTAGTCAGATTCGCGTGGAAAACCGAGCCGTTGGTCGCCCGAGCATGAAAAGGCCAACGCTCGCAAAAAGCGTGGAAAAACGTCCCAAAACTAACTCAATCGGATCTCGACAAAAACCACTGCTGCAAAACTCGAGAAATAGAAAACTCGGGGGACAACGGGGTACAATACGGCAGTAGAGACAATAAATCAAAATGGACTAAAAAGAAAAGGTCCTTGATAAATATGTCAACATAAGTCAAAGAACGAGAAACTAGAAAGTAGCAAAATGCATAGGTACAGCCAAATCGAATCAAATGTATCAAAAAGTGCAACAACAATCAGAAAAATGGATACATAAAAATAATAACTCAAGGCAGCCCCGAGTCGCCTCAAGAAGATCACAATAGCAGCATCATCAGCCGGAGCATCAATTGGAGAAGGATCTGAAGAAGGAACATCAGCTGTAGATGCAGTCTGCGTAGGGTCAGGCAGGCAACAGAGCAAAGAAGGGCGGCTCAAAGATCTCTATCGCAGGAACGCCGCAGCCCTCGGATCCACTGAGTCTCCTCATCACTGCACTCGGGTTTCTCCTCTAACTTGACCACCTCGCCTATCACCCGCTCTATCTGCTTTCGGAGAAGACATAATCCATATTACTTGCATTGAAGACCCTCCTATCTCTCGGTTTCCTTCCATCAACTATACATTCCAAAACCGATAAGATATTATCTTGGCCATCCCGATATCATTCAACATCGCCTCAAACTATGAGCCATACTATGCCGAGTAATCTCGGAAGAAGATAATCCCGAAAGAATCAAGCTCGAGGCGGTGTCGATGTGGAACCAGGCTCGAAACGGAACAAAACCTTCTCTTTACGAATAGGGGTAACTCTTGGTCTTATGGTCCGCCGCGATACTCCAAAACTCCCGCATCGAGACATAACTGATGAATCAAATGTGGAACTATCAAACTCCGTGTGTATACCTTCTGGTTCATGGAAATCTCATCGAATAAGGCTTGACCTACATCTACATTCAACCCGAACGTCAAAGCATATAACATCCCAAGATCACTAATATGGAAATGTGTGAGATTATTCTTCGGGATCAAACGACTCTGAATAAAACGGCATTGGACTCTCCAATCCTCGGTCCATGTCGTAGTGATCAACTCCTTCCTTTGGCCATTGGGTCTCATTGTCCAAGCCACATCCGGACAAACTCGTAATCTCAACTCCTCCATCGGGTCACGACCATCCTCACGCTGCCTCCTCGCACTTTCCTCTTTATAATCTAAACCTCAAAAGTCGGGTAAATTGTATTTCTCATTTATGACCTTAGCAAGAAAAAGGAACCTTAACACCTCGCACCATAACGCACTTTTCATCTAAGTCCGCCTCAGAAAAGTTGGCATAGAACTCTCGGACAATAGAATCATTGACAGGAAGTAGAAGGAATTTTGTTAAGGCTGACCACTTCCTAGCCTTTAACATCTGAGCGAAAGTAGGATCAACTTGAGACACTTTCACCTCTCTATCAAAAATAAGACTCCTGGTTGAGTAATGCTTAGTGTAGGCTTCATGTGCTGAAGGATTCACAAACCGACGAGGCATCGAAAGCGGGATAATAGATCTTTAGACTTTTTCTTGGGGGTGCCTCTCGTTCAGTTCCTCTTGCACTACATCCTCCTCACCACCCTCAACTCTAAATGGCTTGGCTCTAGAGGACTCCTCACCACGGGTACCTCGAGACATCCTACTCAGGGGGACAGCATCATCATCCTCAGTGTCAGAATTGGAGGAAGAATCATCCCGTAAATTAGTTCTAGCTTGTTGATATGTTCGAGGGGGTTGATCTCTAAGGACTACGCCTCTGTTAGGGTCCAATTGGGATGGATCAAACTCAGGACGTTTACGTTTACTCTTCTCCCGAGCCAAACCTTTACCATAACGTTTCACAACCTCCTTCGCACGCCCCATTGTCAAACTTATATCTAAACCGAATGATTCACACAAATGGTTACCCGTTTATCGTCCAAATCGGGATTTCAAGCAAAGCACACCACCAATAACCACCACAAAAACACCACATCATCATAACCAGAATTTGGGGAACAACAGAACAACAACAGAAAATAAAACATTATGAGGGCATATTCAAGAAAATGAGTCGAGCCGAAGATCGAACTCACAAAAACTTGAATGGAATCGAGAAAAGTTGCTATAGACTTACCAAATACTACGTAAGGATGATGATCGAATAGATTTACAGCCCAGAAACACCCGGATTGGCCCCCAAAATCCGACTTTTTGTCAAAATGGCCGCACCGAAGAACCTCTGATTCATGAAATGCTGTTGATTGTGGGAGAATTTGGGTTATGGAAGTGAAAAGAGGGTGTTTAGAGCGTGCTAATGCAACTTGAATCACCCAAATCGGTTCAAAAACAAGGATTTTAGGTTTGGAGAAGGGGGAAAGTCGGGTGGCGGTTTGAAAGTTCTGAAAAAATGAGGGTTCATGCGCGCTGAAGGTCTATATATATACGCTTTATGGGCGCGCCGTCCATCCTCGACGGACGGGCGCTCACTTGAAATCGCAGGAATCGGACGGGCGTCCATTATACCGGACGCTCGTCCTGAGGTAAATTTTTGAAACAGGATTGGAGGGAATTTTCCAGACGGGCGTCCAAATACTTGGACGGGCGTTCACGGAAACAGAGGGCCGGACGGGCGTTCATTCATAATGAACGGGCGTCCATCAGAGAAACTCACACAATTTCATTTTCCACACATAAGGTAATAGAATCGAAAGTTTTCATTAATACTTGATGAAATTCAAACGAGTACAATAATGAAATAACGAAGACATAAAATAACTAGAAAAAAAAAATTTAAAAGAAAAACAACTAAAACAGTAGGTTGCCTCCTACTAAGCGCTTTCATTTTACGTCGGGGCTCGACGAAACAACCTAACTAACGCTAGTCTGCATAAATCTCGTCCCAATCCACCAAACGGATGAGACGGCGAAGCATATCAATAGCACGAGGGAAATCATAGTCGCCTTGTATGCCCTGGGTCATCTCCAAACCCACCTCTAAACCTCTAAAATGTGAATCTCAGAGTACCACCGCTAGATCTCACAAAAGATAGGATCATTTAGGACCGTATATGGACGCCCTATAGCTTCCTGAGCTCCTCAAGAGGTGAAATCACTACCTCCCGAACAATGGGGACAATGAGAACATAGGTGATGGTCTTCGTGACGGGTACTAAGCTCAAAATCTACGTGCAAGACTATAGTGCCTCCTGGTCCATCACCATCAGAATCAGGTGGGATCCGACTAATGATGGGGAACTCCTCCGGAAGAACTCCGTAATCCATATCTAAAAAGCAAAATAACCGATGAGATATAAATGTAAAACTTAGTCAACTAAAACTTAATTAACTAAAACTTAAATAAATATAACACTAATAGCCTAAACAGAATTTAACTAATATAATAAGGGATATCTAGGATGCCTCCTAGTCGCGCTTTGGTTAATGTCGTTAGCTCGACATCAGATGAATCTAGCCTGGATCAAAGCATTTGACTTTTCTCGCCACCACTACTGTAAGCTCGATCGATGAGTGTGGCCACAGAAACAAAGACTTAACACACGGGTTAAATCTTTTATAGCTTTCCAAATACGCTTAAACTTCCCATGGTTGACCTCTTCGTCTGTGAAGCTTCGATGACATCTGCGTTGACGCCCTTCCAATACTCTTCCATATCCCAACTACCACCTAGAACCTCCTCGATTGACCAATACCGTTATTCTCGTAAAACAGTGTCGGGTGAAAAGTCGTCGAATTCTTCGACTTTTGTAGCACCACGCCCAAGGATATCGAAACCGAACGGTCAAAGGCTTGTCTTTAGGCTCACCAATGTAGTGTTTGCACTTCTGTCCGCTCACTCAAACGGCCGGTCACCATAACCTCGTAGTTCTAGAACGCCTCCAGAATAATCTGAGAATTTCAAAGGACCGGACCAACGTGTCCTCAACTTCCCAGAAACAAATGTAACCTAGAATTGTAAAGAAGGACTTGTTCTCCGACTCAAACTCTCTCTTCTTAATCTTAGCATCGTGGAGTAGCTTCATCTTATCCTTACTAATCCTCGGCACTTTCGTAAGCCTGGAGTCCGAATTGCCTAGCTCATGTAATCAGCCAGTAGTCGATGTTTTCCACAAGATTGGGAATCAAAGTTCAGAAACTTTGTAGCCCAATAAGCTCTATGCTCTAACTCGACAGGCAGATGACATGGTTTCCCGTAGACCATTTGATATGGAGATGTCCCCATAGGGGTCTTATAGGCAGTTCTGTAAGCCCAGAGTACATCATCCAATTTCAAACTCCAAATTCTTTCTATGATCAAGCACCGCTTTTCTCCAGGATTTTCTTGATGCTCGGTTGCTTCTTTCAACCTGACCACTAGTCATCGGATGATATGGTGTGCCAGTTTTATGACGAACACCATACTTTTCAAGTACTTTCTCTAGGGGTCGGTTGCAGAAATGCGTCCCTTCATCACTGATCAAGGCACGTGGACATCCAAACCTCACGAAGATATTCTTCTTTAGAAATTTCATTACCGTCTTATGATCATTGTGAGGAGTGGCTTGAGCCTCCACCCATTTAGACACATAGTCTACGCAGACTAAGATGTATTTGTTACCGCAAGATGATGGGAATGGTCCCATAAAATCGATACCCCACACATCAAAGACTTCGCATTCTAGGATGGGTTTCAAAGGCATGTCAAAACGCCTTGTCAGAGTACCGGTTCTTTGGCACCTATCACAAGTTTTACAGAAAGCTTCAGATCTTTAAAGATCGTGAGGCCAATAGAAACCGGATTGAAAGATCTTAGCAACGGTTTTCCCGCACCAAAGTGACTCCCGGTGGGTCCACTGTGGCACTCGCTTCAATAATATCCCGTTGCTCAGATTCAGGAACACATCTTCTTAGCAAACCATCTTTACAGATCTTAAAAAGATAAGGTTCATCCCAAACGAAATATTTCAAATCAGAGAAGAACTTTTTCTTCTCCTGATAAGACATCTCTGGATCGAGATAACGGCCATGAAGGTAGTTTACAATGGAAGAATACCATGGAACATCAGGAGGACAACCGTCTATCAACATAATGTTTTCTAGAGGAAAGTAAAATCTATATCATCTGGATCATTCTTTTCCTCGCTTAACATTCTAGAAACGTGATCACCACTACGCTTTCAACGCCTCTTTTGTCCTTTATCCGAACGTCAAACTCTTGTAGGTCGATCCAACGTAGTAGGCGCGGTTTAGCCTCTTTCTTGGTCATCGATAACGCATGCGGCGTGATCACCCACACAATCACTTGGGCTCCTAACAAGTAACTACTGAAACTTGTCCATAAGAAAACTACGCCAAAAGCTCCTTTTCGGTAGTGGTATAGTTAACTTGAGAGGGTTCAATGTGTGATCATGTAATAGATAGGCTGGAACTTCCTTGATCTTTTGCCCTAGAACAAAGACTCAACAAAGATAGTTTGATGCGTCGCACATAAGCTCAAACGGTAGGTTCCAATCAGGCGAAATAAGAATTGGAGCAGATATTAAACGATCCTTAAGCTCCTCAAACGCTTGCTTGCAACTCTCATCAAAATTAAACTCAACGCTTTCCTTTAGTAAAGTGGACAGGGCTTGGCTATCTTGGAGAAGTCTTGAATGAACCTTCTGTAGGCTTCTACATGTCCAAGAAAGCCTCTCACTTCACGCACATTTTTAGGATAGCTCATCTTCTCGATATCTTCCACTTTTGCCCTCACAACTGCTATACCTTTGGCTGAGATCTTGTGGCCAAGAACTATTCCTTCATCTACCATGAAATGGCATTTTTCCCAATTAAGTACTAGGTTCTTTTCCACACATCTGGATAACACTTGATCAAGATTGTCAAGGCAATCATCAAAAGATTGACCAAAAACCGAAAAATCGCCCATAAAATCTCCATACACTTTTCTACAAGCCCGTCAAAGATAGCTAGCATACATCGTTGAAATGTAGCTGGGGCATTGCAGAGACCGAATGGCATTCGCCTGTAAGCGAATGTACCATAAGGGCAGGTGAAGGTGGTCTTTTCTTGGTCAGCTGGATCAATGGGTATCCGAAAGTATCCTCGAATATCCATCTAGAAGCGAGAGAATGCGTGTCCCGCCAGACGCTCGAGCATCTGGTCAATGAATGGAAGGGGAAAGTGATCTTTCATGGTTACCTCATTGAGCTTTCGATAATCGATCTGAGACTCAGAAACCAAAGACAAGTCTCAATGCAATTTCTCTCCTTCTCATTCTTCTCAATCGTAATTCCACCTTTCTTGGGAACTACTTGAGTCGGGAAACCCATTCACTATCCGCGATGGCATAAATGATTCCCATGTCCGTAAGTTTGATGATTTCCTTTTAACAACTTCTTGCATATGAGGGTTAAGCCTCCTCCTGGGTGTCTAATACACTTCGCACCCTCATTTGTCTTGATCTTATGCATACAGATGTCCGGAGATATCCTCTCGATATCTCCTACCGCCAACCAAAGGCTTCTTCATTTTTCTTCAAGATGTTGATAAGTTTCATTTCCTCTAAACGAAAAGCTTGGCGTATATAATCAGTGGAAGCTTGTCACCTTCTCTCAAAAACACATACTTGAGATGTTTAGGCAACGGCTTTAGCACTAAATCTGCAGGGGGGTCTTCTAAACTAGACTTGAGATCTCCACTTTTCAACTCAATATCGCTGAGTTTACTCTGCGGTCCCACTGCCAAAGCTTCTCCTTCGAATAATTCTTCCTCAAAATCACCGCTAATTGATCTAGATTAACCACACCATGAGTATTTAGGTTTTCAACTAATCGCTCAGATTCCGCTTCTACACCATGACTTGTCTATCCATACAATCAATGAAATCATCTCATCATATAATCAATGGAAAAGCCGGTCAGGGTCCAGAGGGTACTTGAATGGACTTTAAGACATTGTAACTCACCTCTTGGTCACCAACTCGGATAGTCACTTGTCCACCATCGCAATCGATGAGGGCTCTAGTTGTAGATAAGAAAGGTCTTCCAAGAATCGGGGGACGTTTTCATCTTTCTCCATATCTAAAACATACCAATCGACCGAAAGGTAAATCTATCAATCAACCAAAACGTCTTTTAGATCCTGGAAGCTTTCTTAGAAGATCTATCGAAATTGTAAACTCATAGTAGTGGGTTCTGAAGGCTTTGTAAACCGAGCTGCTTGCATACAAACATTGGCATAAGGCTTATAGAGGCACCTAGATCGCACAAAGAATTAGGGAAAACTAGACCTCCCATTACTATCGTAAGTACGAACTTACTGTGGTCACCTCTTTTAATTGGTAAGTTTTCATAATTAATCATGGAACAATCCTCGCCAATTTGCCTTTCCATGCCTCGCTAGTTTCTTTTTCAAGACACAACATCCTTGATAAATTTTGTATACTTAGGCATCTCGACCAAGACATCCGATAATGGAAGATTCACTGAGTATTTTTAAAAGGTTTAGCACCTTTTCATACTTCTTATCCTCAATCAAGGAATGTTGCTCTTTCTTGGTGGAAATGGAAGTTTCTTAAGGTCATCCTCGAGAAAACCTTCTTTGAGGATGCACTAACACTCTGCCTTCCGGATCCTTCCAACGAACAACTTTTTCAGATTTCTTAGTAGTCGTGGATCACCCTCCGACTTCCGCTTGCTTTTTCAGTCCTCGAGGGATCAGCCACTTGAGGATCTACAGCTTTTCCGCCTCTCAGGGGATCAGCCACCTGAGTTTTCTCTTACAGATGAGGGGAGTGTAGGTGCTCAGCTTCCCCTCATGCCTTATCAATGGCAGGAGGGGCTAGTGGTTTCCTGGATGGGAAGGACCACTAACTTGAGTACCGCCTCCTTCATTCATTGCACCGGCCTCCTCTTTACCGTATTGAGTTGAGGCACGAGGTCAGTACATGGGCCTTTGTTCAAGTCGGCTTGAGCAACTTGACCACCCTTTGGATTCTTCTCGGTGAAACTGGGCAGCTGCCCTGGGGGTCTAGAAGCTAACTGCTCAGCCAGTTGCCCAATTTGTCTCTCGAGATTCTTCATTGACCTGCTTTGCTCCTCTAACTTGGCTTCAAGATTGTTAGATTGGGAGGAGCTTTGAGGGTTTTGGAAATTCAAGAATAGGGTGGGTCAATGACTTTGAAATTGAGAGTTTGAATTGGAAGGCCAGTTCTGATTGAATTTTTGCGTAGGATTGGAAAAATTCGAGTTTTGGTTCTGATTCAACCCAGGGTTTCTATTGAAATTCTGATTCGAATTAAAATTCGAATTAGGATTGAAATTTGAAGATGGATTAAACCCTTGGTTTTGAAAATTGCCCTGGCCAGGAAACTGATTGAACCTTTGATTGTTCTGGCCATAGAATGCATTCACTTCCGCATTCTGTCCGTTCATAGGACAGAATTTAGAAGTGTGCCCCACCTCGTCACAATTCGACATGTGACTTGATTGTACCGGCCCATAATCATGAACAGCATTCACTTGATAAGGTGCAGGGGGATTAAATTGGCACTGGCCATTCATATGGCCCGTCTGACAGTAATTTTCACAGTACAGAACCTGAGGGTTCTGTGGAAAAGAAGAAGTTTGATTTATCGGGTTTGGAATTTGAGATGGTGCCATCTGCTTCTGCAGCATGACGATCAAACTTTGCAAATTGACTTCCTCAACCTTGGGAGGAGGAGGAGCTTGAATTGCTTGATAAGAGGGGGCATAGTTATACTTTGCAATGTCCTCAAACAATGCCCATCCTCATCAAAGCGCGTTTTCTTGAAACGCCCCACCGTAAGAGCTATTGACCATGCCTTTGTAAGCTCGGTCAATCCATCGAAGAATGTATTGACTTGCCTTTCCAAAGGGCAAGCCATGATGGGGACATTTTCTCGAGAAGAGACTTGAATCTCTTCCAACATTCAAAGAACGACTCATTTTCTTTCGATAGAATGTGAAAATGTCGTTCAAACACTCAATGCCTTTTGAAGGCGGAAAGTATTGACTTAGAAATTCTCTTTCAAGTTCAGCCCAAGTGGTGATAGATTCGGAGGAGAGAGAGGTGTACCACTCTTTAGCCTCTCCTTCAAAGAAAATGGGAAAAGTTTCACTTTGATAGCATCCTCACTTACTCCTTGATGCGTGTAGTCCCGCATATATCTAGGAATGTATGTAAGTGGGTATGCGGATTCTCTGATTGATAACCATGAAAAATAGATGCATGCTGCATCATCTGAATAAGTCCTGGTTTTAACTCAAAGGTTTGTGCAGTAATGGCTGGAATAACAATAGCCGGGTTGACTTTGACTTCGCCTGGCATGGCGTAGTCTGCCAACGTACGTCTATTATTAGCGGCCATTATCACGAAATCGCTGATTTCTCTTGCTAGTTGTTCTTCAAGATCTCGCCGCTCATGCCTCAGCCGAACCGCTGAACGGAAAATCCGCTGCTTGGCCGACTACGGTTCGCTTCGGGTCGTGGTTGTATAATAACGGTCCCTTTTGACTCCGAGTTTGCATAAACCGGACCAAAAACAAGTGGAACGAAACCTAAAAGCTAAGAAAGCAAAAGCCTAACTAAAATTAAAAGCCTAAAGAAAGGAATAGGAAAGAAGAAAAGGAAACAAAAGTATTGAAGAAAACAGACCGCACGGACGCCCAAAAGTTTGGACGGGCGCCCGTGATGGAATTGAGATCGGACGGGCGTTTAGTGGTCCAAACGCTGTCTGAAGAACGAATACTCTGAACGGGCGTCCAAATCTTATGGACGCTGCGTCTAAGTGAATAAAAACAAAACGAAACTGATAATTTTCCAGCGGACGGGCGTCCAATATCCCAGACGCCCGCTTGGTAGCGGGAAAACTAGAACAGAAGCAGAAATTTGCAGAAAAGTAAAGAAGGTAAGATAGAACGGCGGAAAAAAACAGAAAGACAGATTTATCTAATCTCCAAGGAAACTACTAAGGGAAAGTCTTAAACCCTAATTATCTACTTAACAACTACCTAAAACAATTATCAACTAAAACGAGAATTTAAAACGAAATAAAACAGGAAAAATAGAAACAAACAGCACAGAAAAAAAAAACGACAAACAAAAACTAGACAACCGTCCGGTTCCCCGGCAACGGCGCCAAAAACTTGTCCCGGATTTTATCAATACAAAACAACAAGTAATAAACCGGTTAACCTCAAGTGCAAAGATCGTAGTATGGAGGCTAGTGCCGGGTCGATCTTACGGGGAACTAGACTGTTGTGAACCCTAGCTTTTGTTTTTAACTAATTATTGTCACGAAAACTAACCTAAACAAATATTGCATAAAAGTAACTAGACAGAGGAGATTAATCCAATGCTAGGGAAGATTGAAAGCGATAAACTAAACTAAGCTAAGGTGCAGAAAAAGTAAACTAAAGCTAAACAATTCAAGTTTCGAGGATTAAATCAAGTATAACGAACGAACAAGCAATTGATCCACCTATCCTATCAACATTCAATTCTAATTCGGATTATTTCGTGATCTCTATTCAAGTCGTGATTCACCTAATCGAAGGCATAAACTCCTACTCGTAGACAAGTTCGCTTTCTAATCTTTTATCTTTCGATGTTAAAGATTACGTCTTTCTAACCTAGGCGTGAAATCTTTCGATTTCTAATCTAGAAAATCAATCTAATAACTTTCGCTTTTATTTAGATCAAAGATCCAATCTTTTATCATGGTGATCTAAGGTTGACATGACTCTCATCATATAAACAATCATCAAAGCAAGCATCTTTCGATTAAACATGCAATAAAACATACAAAACATGATAAAAGAAACGAACTTGAAATAGGACTCACAAAATAATCACGAACTAGAAATCAATCGTTGAATTGGACGGCTTCACAACGCTTGTTCGTAGAGAGGTTTAGCCTCTTAGCATCTTCTTGAAGGCTTGAATCGCTTGAATAAAATACATAAATTGAAAGATCTAATCTAGAGATTTAAAAGCATAAAATTTGAGTAAAAACTAAGTAAAACGCAGCAGACACCGCCTTCTAGGTTTTAGGGTTCGAATAATGTTGGATTCCTCTCCTTGTGTGCGTAAATAGGCGGTATTTATAGAGGATTAAGTCGGTTCGCTAAGTCGGCGGACGGACGAGCATTCGTAATCTTGACGCTGTTCATTTCCTTGAACTCTCCTCGACGCCGTCCACTTCCGCTCATGCTCTCAGATCAAAATCGCTTCTTCCGACGCCCGCTCGTGACTTCGGGCGCTCGCTTGGTCCGACGGAGCATGGACGTCGTCAAAGCATGACTTGAATGCGATTTTTGCATGTTTATCTCTCTTTCCTTCTCTCATCTCGATCATTATCTCTTCCTTAAATCTTCATAGCTCGAAATTTATCCCTTTTGATCATCATTTGAGCACAATAAACATACCTATAACACATGGAAAACATCGCAAACTGTAATAATATTCAAATAATCATATTTTAACCATGAAATCACATAAATACATCGATATTGCGATTAAGCCGTCAAAATATCGTTTGCTCAATATTTTAATATAAAGACCAATTATTATGCAAATTATACAATATAGAGGGAAAAACATCGTAAAATATATCCTTACAATTCATAGATTTTCACCCTTAACAGTGCATTAGTGAGTCCAAATTGCATCATTCGGAACTTATAATGACCCTTCCTCATACCAAAGGCCGTCGTTGGAATGTCCTCTTCTTGATCTTCATCTGATGATAACCCGAACGCATAACTATCTTCAAAAACACCTTCTTCCCCTGAAACTCATTATAGAGGTCATCAATCCTCGGTAAAAGATATTTATTCTTAACTGTCAGGTGGTTCAACTCCCGAAAGTTGATACATATCCTCGTACTTCAATCCTTCTTCACAACAACACTAGAGCTCCTCACAGTGATGTGCTCGGTTGTATGATGTTCTTATCGAGCATATCCTTAAACGGCTCATTCTGCTAGTTCAACTCTGCTGGAGCCATTCGGTAAGGTGACTTGGCCACTGGTTCGGCTTCTGAAATGATCTTGATCTCAAACTCAGCAACTCTATCTGGAGGGTTACCTTGTAACTCATCCGGAAACACATCGGGGTACTCACACACTATGGGTACATCTTTCTCGACTTTGGGAGAAAAGAACAGATATTCTTCGCAACCCTTTTGAACTGCATTCGCGACTCGAAGTGCTGGAATGATAGGATATCATTTCATGTCCGACTTGTGAACATTTTTATGAAAAGAGATTGACGTCCTACCCGGGGGTTAAAAGAAAACTTTCTTGGTTTTACAATCGTAAAAGAACATCATGTTGAGATAGCAAATCTATTCCAAAGATTACACAAAAGTCTGTAAGATGTAGCACTATAAGATCGAATTGGCTCTTGAACTTACATATCCTGAACTAAACACTGAGGTATCGTTTTATCGACCTTAACCGATTTTCCCTAATGGTGTAGCAACTGATAACGGCTTTTACTTAATTTACCAAAGGGTATCCTTAACCGTCCCATTCTCTTACTAGAGACAAAGGTGTTAGAATCAACCGTTTCGAACAAGGCTGACACGGCTAATATTCCCACTCGAACTCTTTTATTAGTAACTATTGTCTCCTAGTCTTCGTATGCCTTGGCATCCAAAAGAAAAACTCTAGCAAGGCCTCAGGTTTAAGTCTTCCCCGAGGGTGACAACTGCTGATTTCCTTAATACCTTTGCCCTATGTTAGGGATTCGGAAATTGACTTAATTTCTCCGCTCATCTAACCAGAGGAAATTACTCCCATAAATGGATCCATAAACTATTGTCGATCCTGAAAGTCACTAGAACTGTTCAAGCCATTGCCTTGGTACTTTACACTTCCTGTCTGTGTACACTATTCTGACCTCCCTGAGCCAAGTATGATTCCGATCAACCTGTCATGATACTAAAGCAATAATATTCCTCTGAGGCTCCCTCGAAGATCCGGCTTCACCTGGATTCACACGTATTCCTTGACGTGGTCCTTAAACTCTTGATGGAAATGATATATTAGCTAGAGATCTTAAAAGATAAACTAATCCTTAACAAGTTCATTTAGCTAAGAAGGAAGAGAAACTGCGCTCTGATACCAACTGTGACGCCCGTTTCCAGACACCGAGTCCTTATCCAAAAAAGAACGCCCGACACGTATATAACTTAAATTTATATCAAATTATATATGTAAGCCTTACATATACGTCATCAGAGTATAATTGAGGAAATTAAAATGACTCGGGAGAAACATACAAAGCTAAAGGTAGAATAGGAAAACCAAATGTCGAGTCCTTTACAACATTCAAATTCTGAGAGTTCAATGATATTCCACAAGATCAACACTATACAAGATTCAACAGGCTCATTAAATGATAAAGCTCATCTATTACCTAATTGAAAAGAGAACAACTCCATCAAAGCACTATCGGAGCATCATGATGTCTCTCCTCAAAGAACTCGCAATCAAACACTAAACCTGCAGCACCTTCTTGGGGGTGGGAACAATATAACGAGGTGGTAAGTACAAACGTACTTAGTAGGGAGTAGAATCATTGAATACAACAACAACAACAACAACAATAAACAGATAGATTCAACAGGATCATAACACGTGATATCAACAATGGGATGTAACAAACGAGCCACGTATGTTCAACATCTCACTTCCTTCTACTAGCCCTGCTAGCAAAACTCAACAATACAAACTTATGTGTTGCATAAAAGTCAAAGGCCACTTTGCATGGTGAGAGTGCACCACGACATATTCAACCCCTCATATGGCATGATCCCGGATCAAGTGGATTCCGACTCCCGGTTGCGAAAAGGAAACATGCCTCACCAAGGGCTAGTATGCTATATCTTTTAGACTCTCAAGTACGTATTTAAGCGTTTAAACTAACCACCTTAGTTCATTGCACATAAAAAGGCTTCTATGGACTACTAGACCTTAGACAGCTCTATGTTATGCTACCTAGCATGTGTCACAGAAATACCGGATTCTAATCCAATATCCACAAGGCTAAGGTGTAAGGTTTCCAATGATCCCGAGTTTCTCCCAGCAGAGGGTCTCCACAAAGTGTTGAGCCAAATCCACTAAAAACCGAACCCCTAACTTCGCCATATAGCAAGTATGGTGTTGCCATTCCGGAACAACACCTCGTAAGGAAAACCATTTCGGGTTCCATTGCTCCTGTAACTAACGATGCGGAGCCAAAGCCACTAGAACACTCACATTTAACTTTACAACACTCCAAAAAATCTATTTACACTAAAGCATGCTCAAAAGAGGTCAAAAATACATTTTTGGAAATTCTGGGTCATAGGTGTGCACCTACCAAATCCGTAGGTGTGCACCTATGGATGCTGGGAGCAACCTGAACTCTCTGGTCTTCTAGGTGTCCACCTACCAAAGTCATAGGTGTGCACCTATGGCTCTGTTCAGCCAACAAAAACTGCACCTTTTCTAAGGTTGTTTCTAAGGGAAATCTCACACATGCATCACTCAATCCTCATCCAAAACCTTCCTAAAACATGTTTTAACATAATATATACATTCTAAAGCAATAATTAAAGTCTACAACAAAATTTAATGCTCCAAAACAAGGTAAGGTATCCAACACATTATTCTACCAAGTCCTAGAACATGATTTCAAGATCTACAAGCATGGAGTGAAGTCCTATAACATAGTAAAAAGGATTCTAAACATAGAATCAAAGATTAGAACATGATCAACACACCAAAGATTCAATGGAAGACCTCCCTACCTCAAAGCACTTCAATGAAAGCTCCAATCCAAAATCCAAATTTGATTCCAAACTCTTAGTGTGAAGAAATTCCTAAAAGCTCCACGCTTCTTCTCCAAAACCCCAAAAGATGATATTCTTGCCACAATATGTAAACTTCTTCTTGATTATATCTTTGATATGAACAATCTAAAAACCAAGTAGATGGTAAGAAATATGAAGAATTTCTTCTTCTTCCTCCTTAAATCCTTTTCTCTTTCTTTTCTTCTTCTTATATAGAATATGAAAGTATAAAGGAAATGTGTAATATTTGATGATGATTGAGAGTGGTGGAGTTTGTAGAGAAAATGCAAGTGTTGTTGGTGATGGGGTGCTTGAAGATGAAATGTGTTGGAGGAGTTTTGATGTAGTGTTCTTGGTGGTGAAATGATGTAAGATGGTGAAGTGTTTGCAAGAGGTGGAGTGTTTGTGAAGGTATTTTTTCTTGCTAGTGGATTGTGTAGGAATAATGATGACGTGGTGTAATGGAGAAATGCAAGAATTCATGATAATGATAACAAAAATGTTGAATAATTTTTGTGTATAAGTTTGGGGTAGTAGGAAGTGTAGACAAAAATGTGAGGTGTCATGTTGTGATGGCAAGGTGAGAAGAGTGAAAGGTGGCAATGAGTGGGGGAAAGGTGGCAATGTGTGGATGAAAGAAGAGTTGCAATGGTGAGGTGTTAAAGGGTGAGGTGTTGATGTGTGAGGTGCTGATGAAATGATACATGATGATATTGTGTTACATGACAAATCCAATGTGTTATACTAGTTCCATGTTGATATAATTTTTTAATATAACTCTTAAATATACTTAATTGTTCGAGAAAAATACGATACTCGATAAATACCCGAAAAATGACATAAATTCCTTTTCATGAATTTACGGGGTATCACAATAATCCTGCCGGCTATGTCGATGGTACGATTCCCTATCCACCGGAAATTATTGATAACAAACCCAACCCAAAACATGAACGATAGAAATGCCAGTTTCAACTGATAGTCAGCGCTCTTGTTGGTTCCATCTCACAAGACATTGTTCACATCGTCTCACACACCAAAACGGCGAAGCAAATCTGGGATGTTCTTGCAAACACTTATGCCAAGCCATCCCATGGCCGAATTCGACAGCTCAAATCAAATCTCTGCAACACTCACAAAATAATGCAATCAATTTCAGGATTTCTATCCTCTGTTAAAGCAAAATCGGATGAATTGGTGGCTCTTGGTGCTAAGGTTGACCCAGAAGATCTGATAGACATCATTCTCTAAAATTTGGGGCCTCAGTACTCAGACCTTGCTAGGGTGGTGCAAGCTCGTGATTCTGCCAATTCCTTCGAAGAGCTTCATGAAAATTGCTGAGCTTTGAAGCTTCCCAACTTCCGGCGCCGCCATCACAACCCTTCCAAATTGTCGCCCCGTGTCGCGGGCGACTTCCCGACCCTATCGGCCAAAGATCGGTATAAATATTGGCCACCACTGCAACAACAACATACCATGGTCATGGCAGACCCAACAACGAGCTCCATCTGGTCCTCCTTCTCAGCCCGGTCATCATGGTGGTTCGGCTCCTCCATCATCAGGCCAGCATCCTTACCTTGGCACTTGCCAATTGTGTGGTGTCAAGGGCCACTCCGCAAAACGGTGCACCCCATTTTCTTATTATGCTAATACCAATAATAACAATGTTGCTACTTATTCACAGGTTGGAAACCGTCCCTAGGCCCACGCTATTAATGCCTCAACCAAACCTTGGCTTAAATACCGGCGCACCACATTATGTTACGGTAGATTTAGCCAATCTCTCGTTGCACTCGCCTTACACTGGTGTGGATGATCTCATGCTCGGAGATGGTACCATGTTACCCATTTCTGATACTGGTTCTTTTTCCCTCCCCTCTCCCACCGTTGACTTACATGATGTTTTGTTCGTACCCACTATTAAGAAAAATCTTATTTCTATTACTCAATTTTGTACTACGAATAATTTCTCGGTTGAGTTCTTACCTCTAATGCATTTCTTGTGAATGACCTCATGACCCACAATTGCCTCCTCCGAAGGGAAGCTAGAGATGGTGTGTATGTCTGGCCCAAACCACCCCTTCTGACCTTTGCTGGTGTCATTGCCCCCAAAGACACGTGGCATCAACATCTTGGACACCCCGCTGCCCCCCATTTTTCAATTTTTTATTCTCGTAATAATTCATCCTTTTCGAATTCTAACTTGACCGTTGTGATGCTTGTTTTTCCTATAAATGTCATAAAATACGTTTTCATTTATCCACTGTCCACTCCACACGACTACTTGAAATTATTTTTAGTCATGTTTGGACCTCCCCCCGATTATCTATTGAAGGTTCTCATTTTTATGTTATTTTTGTCAACCACTTCATAAAATACATGTGGTTCTATCCCTTAAAACGAAAATCTGATGTGTCTCTTATTTTTCCAAAATTTAAAAATATAGTTGAAATTATTTTTCGAACACCATTAAAATCCTTTATTATGATAATGGGGGCAAGTATATCAGTCTATCACCATTTCTCTCTGAGTCAGGCATTACACACCTTTCTGCACCCCTGAACACAATGGTTGCTCCGAGCGCTGTCACTTACACATTGTCGAAACGTGTCTCACGTTATTATCACATGCATCCTTATCCTTTGAATATGGCTATATGCCTTTGCCACTGCGGTCTATCATTTTAACCGTATGCCCACCCTCACCCTCTCTATGAGTTCCCCTTATGAAAAACTCTTTCCTTTTTCCCCAACTACAACAAACTGCAGACCTTTGGTCGTTTGTGTTATCCTTGGCTTCACCCCTACATGCGTGATAAGCTTGATCCCCGCTTAAACCATGTATATCCCTAGACTATTCCCTTACACAAAGTGCATATTATTGCCTTTACCCCACCTCGTCCCACGTCTACACCTCCCGCCATGTTAAGTTTGTTGAGAATATTTTCCGGATTCCTCCAAACCCCATGCACCTCCCTGATACCATTGACTGGATTGGACCCTTAACCATTCCTACCCCACCGCCTGTTTCCTCTCCTCCAACCCCCTCAGATCCACCACCAACCCCACCCGACCCAACCTCTGAACCATCCTTCCCTAACCCGGAACCACCCAGCCTAGAGCCCCAATCCCACCGCCCCATGGCTACAAGATCCAATCATGGCATTCGCAAACTAGTGCAAAGCTGAATTGCATCTGGCCGTCTCTTCTGATGTTGAACCTAATACTGTCAAGCAGGCCCTCACAAATCCCACTTGTACGCTCCTATGCAATCTAAATATGACGCATTTCTTCGTAACAACACTTGGGAACTTGTTCCATTTGATTCCAAATATAACATTGTCTCTTGTAAATGGATTTTTTCGTATTAAACGTCATGTAGATGGCTCGATTGACCGACACAAGGCTCGCCTGGTAGCAAAATGCTTCACACAACGCCTGGGTATTGACTACTACGATATGTTCAGCCAAGTAGTCAAACCTACTGATGACAGTTAAAATAGTCTATACTACGGCATCAACATTCTATCTATTATGAGCTAAAAATAGTTGTTTTGACCTATAAATATGAACCATTTGAGTTGAATATCATATGTCGGGTACATGAGTCGAGAAATCTGCACTTAGCATTTATTTTTCCTATTTCGATATTATTTCGTGCATTATTTGATTATTTCAGGATACGAAATATTGGACTGAGCATCATGGAAGAATCTGGAGTGGACTGAACGAAAGGATTGGGCCTAGGGTATTCCAAAACATTCCAAGCTAAGTCGGCTGAAGAAATAAGACAAAATTACCCCCGGTTTACCGAGAGGCTGTGCCGACTTACCGAGAGTCCAGATCCTTCCGAAACGTGTTTTCTTGGATGAGGGGTAGAACTAGGTGTTTCTAAGTCGGTTTAGGTAGCTATAAATAATAGGCTTCGCCACAGAATTCGATGTAACAATTGTCGAATACAATTTTCAAGACAATTATTATGCAATAAAAGTTCATTGTTCTTTATTTTATCATTTTATGAGTTCTGGTCGGAGAGACGACGGAGTCGCCACCTAGGGAGAGAACTAAGGGAGATATACACTCTACTTGCATTGTCATTCAACGTAGTCCCATCGTATCTCCAGAAAACATGCTAGCTTGCCTCATCTCCTTCCTCTTCTAGTAAAATCGAGCAATAAATGTTCGATTCGGTGTTGTCTTGCTAACGGAATCGTAAAATCGTGCAACATTCCCGATTGCTCTCTGATTCAGAGCTTTAATGGTGATATCCTTCCTTTCTCGACTGATTCGAAGACTTAATTGCTTGTTAAAATCAACAAAAACACGTTTTCCATTCGGTAAAACGTGTTGGCCTGATTCATAATGAAATGATATGATCTGACGTAGGTAAATCGCTTTGACACAAAGCCAATTGGTCTTTGTAAAGGAAATATTTTGGGATTTCATCAACCCGATCTTTCGATCTATTCGAAATGAAAGAAGCCTCGCTTTAGGGTCGATGCATTTTGACATGTTAAAGGCTCAATCTTGAAGGTGGAAGCTCTATTCAAGCGACTTATTGGTTTGTTCACACCGTTGGTTTACTACAGTTTGTCTAACCCGAGTTACCAAGCCGGGTTAGCTATGGTAAATTGGTCTTGAAACCCTTTTATTTTCTCGCCGAGTCGATGGTTCGAGACATGGTTTCATCATAGCCATGGTCTAATCGTCGGTCGGTCGATTCGGCATGTTCATTCAACCAATTTATGTGATGTGTATGGTTGAATAAATGGTTGACCCAGTCCACTTCTCATGACTATGTGTAAACCCAATTTTGGTTCAATTCTTTTAGTGATATGAGAGGCAATGTTGAAATCCCGAGTTAATCACATGTTTATTTTCTGTATAATTATTAGTTTGACGGCACCAAGACAGAAATTACATGTTGATACACTCCAATCTTTATCAACTTGCCTTGTCCGGATATATCATATGTGGCTCGGTTATTCTGAATTTGAAAATTGGTTTCACAATATTAGGGTTAGTCCTTCACCTCTACTCCCTATAAATAGTCACTTATATCAACAAGATTGCTCACCAGTTGACTACATAGCAATTCGACATTTTCATTCTTTCAAAAAGTTGTCTTTTATGTGAGTCTGAGAGTATGGGCAAGTGAATTGAGTATCTTGAAAGTTACTTCAACTTGTGGACTGATCTGAAACATTGCTAGTGAAGGGAGAGCAGATCCAATCAATAGCTAAGGTGGTTCAGGATCAGTGAAGGTGAAATTTTCTGAGGTTCTTCTTGTGCAGAAGGTACTCAGAATTGCGCTTTTTGTTGTTAATTTTCTGCCCCTGTTTTGCTTGTATTGCATCTGTGTCAAGTGTCTCAAGTGACTGTACTTGTGTAGTATCTATAATTGAGTCTGTCTATTGTGGTACCTTGAATCTGAAAGTGTCAGTTTCAAGACCAGGAATTGTCATAGAAAGCTTGAACTAGCACAAGGCCCTGAGAGGATTTTGGCCTGCTGTTCATATTTCTTAACAATCTGATCCTATGTAATTCTGCATTTCAAATTGAGTGTTTTTGTTGTGTTTTGTTCTTATTCAATGGTGAAATCTGCACCTCAGTTTCTGAAGGCTGAAACCTGTGAATTGGTTGTGTTACCAAGTTCACTACCTTGAGCATAAGGCTGAAAAGGTTGTGGCTTCAGTTCTAGTGTGTAGCTTTGCTCACTGAAGCTAGAACCTTGTGTTTATCCCTTTACATGTTACCATCACTGAATTTCAATACGGAATTTCAATACGGATTCAAACTTATTGAGTTTAAGTGTTGAAATTCTAGTGTCACTTCTCTGACTTTTGTGCTTGGCTGTGCTAGATTGCTAACTCTCTTACACAACTTGTCTTGCACCGTTTTGCTGTGATTGGTGAATCTTGTACACACTGTTCTAAATGCGTTTCACAATCCGTATTGCCTTGAACATCTTGCTGAATTTATTGTGATATCACTTTGTTTCACCTGCTGCACTTTGGCTGATTTCTTATGCCTTTGAACCTGCTTATAAACTGCTTTTCTTGAGTCTGCTGCATTGAACACCTTCTTGAATCTGTGAGAACCATATATCTGCTAAGTTTTTTTATGTCAAATATTGCTGCCTTCTGTACCTGTTGCAATCCGTCTCATTTTAAGCCTGCTGCTGAGTTGTTAGACTACTTGCTATCAAGTGCATATATCTGCTGTTGTAGTGTCATTGTAATAGTCTTAGATGTATTGTTTGCTGATCTGCTGATTGTGTGTACTCAGCATTGGTTAAATATCAGATAGTCTCAGTCTCTGACTTTGACTATCTCCTCTGGAATCATTTGAGTGATCAGCTCTAGGGTTGATCAGCCCTTTTTGTTTGTACCTTCAGTCTGTTTGAAATCTACTGTATTACCTTGCTGCTTGACTGAATTTGTACTGACTTGTACCAATCTGTATTTAAACTTGAACCAGCTTTTGTATCATTCTGTTTTGTTCAATATCATATAATCGGACGTTAATAATTTGATCACTTTCTCCGAATTTTGAACTGCAAGTTTGCTTTGAAGTTCCTGTTAATCTAAATTGTACTTTTCTATTTGATCAAGTTGCATACCCTTGCTTATACCATCCTTGTTTGAATAATTTTTTATATACCTCTTAATAACCTGCGCTTTACGGGAACCTTTTTTGTTTTACCAAATTTTTAGTGGATCAGTATTAGTGTCAGATATATCATCTGCTTGGTCTCGTCAGCAAAAGTAGTATATAACCGACTTTGTTACATATTCTTTATTTTGGTCCTCGGATTTGATTTTATCACTAATATCAATCAACATAGGTAAAACCATTTAGTCTAATAATTAATTTTCTCTATGCTTCCCGGACTTAGTTAATTAGGACTAAAATTGGTAGTAACACACTCCGGTCTTGCATAAATCGAATTAAGTTTAAAAATAGACCGTGATCCATTCACCCCCCTCTGGATCACCCTGAGCATAGATCCTAACAGTCATCCGGCTAGAGATATATGTGGTTTTTTCCTTCACGATTCTCATGTGATACCCTCGTACATGTTTTCGCGTCTTGATTAGGTCAATAAAAGAATAAAGTGGCTTACACTGTTTTTGCGCATTCCTCCGGTATGCACAATTACCGCCACCTTATTCTCTTGTTGCCCTTCGCATGTTACTCACGGTTTTTGGAAGTATTTTTGGAAAGCAGGTAATGACTGGAAGAGGAATGACCTAGGAGCTAATTATTCTACTCCAGGATTCACTTTGACTCAGCCGATCAATTCCAGAGCTAAGTACCTTTTCTTTTCTTTATTATTAGTCATTGGGGACAATGTCTATAATAAGTGGGAGGTAGGCATCTTAGCTGGATAGTCGAAAAAGGGAATAATTTTGAAACATTTAACACGGTTTTTAGCTTGCTTATTGCACGTTTTTTTAGTAAAGAATCAGTAGAAAAGGAGCCCAAGTACAATTTGAAGTGAGCTATAGCATATTCAATTTAGTATGGAAGAATGAGCATATATTATGTTGCATGAAGTTGTAACTTATTAATTATTATTCTATCATTGCAATCAATATTTGAGCACATAATCTGAGAGAGAAGTGTTTAAGATCAGATGATGAGTTGTTTTAACCGGGAATCATTATTTGTCTGTCTATATACTTTAACAAATTGTTGTAAGACAAAGGAAGCAACTAGAATGCCGCAAGAGGTGACCGCGACAAACGGGCTTGTGAGAGAAAGAGAAAAAAGTGAGGAAATCTACCACAAAAAAATGAAAAAAATGATGAAAAAAAATATATGCAATAAAGGCAGTGAGGGAAGCGAACTCGTGTAAAAAGGGCACGACCCTCGCATAAAAAGAAACAAACGAGGACTTAAGAGCGATGATCAGTCCCCGAGTCCGCCCGACCCGATTAAGGTACCATGTTGTGTAACCAAGTCTGAAGGCAAGATGAGTAAGTGTATGCGCAGGTAAGTTAAGATTGTGTGGTTAATACAACTTGATTCTCTTCACAAACGCACTATCACGACTGATTCATCACACGACACATTGATGCGTGATAAGTAGTGATTAATGGGGAGCTTATGGATTGTGGCTTAATGTATGTTTCTTCCGGAAATCTTTAGTGAATATGTGGTAGTTGATAGGGGTTGCTCTTGGAGGTACATTCCTCCTTGATACTCTGCTCGCGGACGAGCAAAAGGCTAATGGGGGGTATCTGATGACAGTTAAAATAGTCTATCCTGCGGCATCAACATTCTATCCATTATGAGCTAAAAATAATTGTTTCGACCTATAAATATTAACCATTTGAGTTGAATATCATATGTCGGGTTCGTGAGTTGAAAAATCAGCACTTAGCATTTATTTCGTTTAAAAATAAGCATTGAGCTTATGGTATTCCAGAACATTCCAAGCTAAGTCGGCTGAAAAAAAGACAAAATTACCCCCGGTTTACCGAGAGGCGGTGCCGACTTACCGAGAGTCCAAATCCTTCCGAAGCGTATTTTCTTGGACGAGGGGTAAAACTAGGTGTTTCTAAGTCTGTTTAGGTAGCTATAAATAATAGGCTTCGCCGCAGAATTCAAAGTAACAACTGTAGTATACAATTTTCAAGACAATTATTATGCAATAAAAGTTCGTTGTTCTTTATTTTATCATTTTATGAGTTCTGGTCAGAGAGACGACGGAGTCACCGCCTAGGGAGAGATCCGAGGTAGATCTACGCTCGTCTTTGAGGGTATGATTTTCTGTCTTTTCCAAGTTGTAGATTTATCGTTGTTCTATTTGACTAGTATGTTTTAATTGCCTATTTAGTTTAATTATGTAGCAGTTAGTTTATTTTACCACATGTGTTATAGATCCAATTCGTTGGTGAAGAAATCATGAAATAGTGATTGCGTTCTTCAGATCTGTGATGGTCTATATCGCTAGATCTGAATACCTAGTAAATTACTAGTTCATGATAATCGGCGCCAGCTACCTTGATCGATAGATTTAATTTACATGTTAGTAGCCTGATCAACTATTTGCATGTCTTCGTAAACTAGCATGAAATATGAATAGTGAAGTGCTATGTTTTGACATTATCTAGATGGACCCTAGGAACGTGCTGATCAGTGTCGACAACTGTCTAGGCGGGTTTGCGGTATAAGTTAGCGCTCAATATCAACAGCTCTAGTTCTTTATGCGTATGGGCTATTACGGACCAATTAAGAAGGGTAGCTTGCATATAGATTGTCTACTACCATTGTCGGAGTAGATATGGTTAGTAGTTGTACCTATAGCTAAACAATGAATTAAAATCACCAATAGGGAGGACTATTGCATTTGTGGGGGGAATAACTAAGTACTCATACTAATACATTAGAAACTCTTGTTGCACCCGTGTGAGCTAGCATAATATTGTTAGTTTTTGGCACTAGTGGCACCAAATTTACTACTGTCTATATTATAGTTGGTCGTAGACCATATCTGTGACAAGCTCAATCTTGACTTGCCAGTGCTCTACTACGATAGACCTAGTCCTATTGCTAGTAATTGCTTTGCACGCGATCACCTACCACTGTTCGGATACTTCTCACTATTGCCCTTGTTCATGGTTGGTCGCTTCGTCAACTGGATGTTAACAATGCCATTTTACAAGGCACTCTCACTGAGACGGTCTATATGGCTCAACCTCCAGGGTTTGTTGATTCATCGTTCCCCTCTCATGTTTGTCGTCTTAAAAAGGCTATCTATAGGCTTAAACAGGCTCTTCGTGCCAGGTATTAGGAGTCACGCCAATTTTTACTGCACTCCGGCTTCCTGAATTCCTAATCCGATGCTTCTCTATTTATTTACACTCACACTGACTTCACCATTTATGTACTTTTTTATGTTGTTTATCTGATCATTATAGGGAGCAACTTTGCCGCAGTAGAGCAATTCATATCAACTTTCTCCACTCGGTTTTCTATTAAAGATCTTGGTGCGCTTCATTTTTTCCTGGGTGTTGAAGTCACCCTTAATACTGATGGTCTTCTTTTATCTCAACGCCGCTATATATATGATATTCTTGCGAAGCACAACATGCTTGAAGCCAATCCATGTTCCACTCCGATGCAACATGATATTTCCGCTTTAACTCATGACACGGGTGATCCTCTCTCTGATCCTACGGCTTACCGGTCCCTTATTGGAAACTTACAATATTTACAATTTACTCGGCCTGATGTATCCTTTTCTGTTAATAAACTGGCTCAATACATGCGTGCTCCCACGCAAGCTCACTAGTCCTTTGCTAAACGCCTCTTACGATACTTGGTCGGCATCATCCATTTTGGTTTGAAACTCTATCGCCACTCTCCCCTCACTCTTCATGCGTTTTCTAATGCCGACACGGGTGGTAACCGCCCCAACTATTCCTACACGGGTGCTTATGTTATTTACATGCATTGTAATCTCATTTCTTGGAGCTCGAAAAAGCACATATCCGTGGCTCATTCTTCAACGGAGGCTGAATACAAGTATGTGGATAACACCGCTGCTGATCTAAATTGGGTTTCTTTCATTCTTCAAGACGTTGTCCACACTCCTTAATCCCCTCCTGTGATATATTGTGACAGTCTTGGAGCTGCCTATCTTAGTGCCAACCTGGTCTTTCATTCCAGAATGAAACATGTGGCTATTGACTTTCATTTTATTCAGGAACAAGTACAATAGGGTAAACTACCAGTCACACATGTCCCTTCCCAAGACCAACTTTCCGATCTTCTCACCAAGCCGTTGGACAAGCTCTCATTTCAATCGTTTGTGGTCAAGCTTGGTCTTTCCTACGGTCGTCCAGCTTGAGGGGGCATAATAGAGAATCATGAAAGATATTATTTAATTACACATTTATTGTATATTGACTTACTATACTTAGATGATACTAATTGATCCTAGATGATTCTAATTGATTCTAGAATGTACTTTGGATTTGAGAGATAAGTAGAAACTCCAAGACACGTTAAGAACGTTGTCTTTTAAGAGATGTTTCGTCCCACTCAAATGTCACTTAGGGATCAATCTAAAATCTCTCTCAAGATACAATGGATGGTGTTTGATTCAAACAGTGACTTGTTTGAATCAAACCCGAGGACACTCTACAAAATTCTGATGATGCTGTGTATTGTGTGTTTTTTGTTTGCATATGTTGTGCCTTTTATAGGCTGCAAGTACTCCATAAACGAATGGAGGTACTCCTTGCACGAAATGGTAGGGTTGTCACTGTTCACCGGATGCATGCACTCACGTAAAGGTGCATCAGTTCGGAATTGATGCATGAATATGAAAAAATACATGAATCCGATCTGAAAATGCATAAAACCCTTCATGAACGTTCGTAGGTCGAACCCCGTTGCATTGCGATAACATTAATTCGTACGGCAACTCGTATGCAAACAATATAAAATATTTATTTTATGAAAAAATATCTAACAAAGACCACCTCAGAATATGAAAAAAAATATTAGTATTAATATTTGTATTTAAAAATTCACAACAAAATAGATCCCATGCTATTTTTGTATCATGTATTATTGTTCTTGCATTATCATGACAAGAGCTTGAAATGATATGCATAGGGTAGTGTTAGCTCTTGAATGACAAAGCTATTTTTGTATCATAAATTATTGTTATTGCAAGTGAGTTGTCTATTATAAGTTTGGTGTTTTTTAAAGACACTAGCATTGATCTACCGTGATACCATATTTCGGATAGATTCGACTTTGCAATGGTTGGATTAACGTCAATTTTTGGTATCTACAAAGTCGAATGTTGTTATGATTTTTTAGACGACAAATTAATGTCACTGTGGTGCCATTAAAATAAGATTCTGATATTGTCGGAAATATCACGAATGAGTTTATATGATTTTGACAATGGACATCTAGCTGAAAAGTGTGATTTCTCCGGTGGTGCGTGGTGGCGCTCAAGAAAAATATGAAGATGATAAAGGAAATAATCGGCGAGCTCATTAGTCGACAAATTGACAGAGTTTATCTACTTTCAGTATAAAATGACCTGTCTTACAATTGCCGCTATTTATAGGCACTATGAGGCAGCGGATTACAATACACGGTAATTAAGATGTAATTATCGTAATAAAACGTGATTAGATACGTGGCCGACATGTCCGCCTCTGAGTGGGCGAGCTGGCACTTAATCCCTGTGAGTTCTTCATCTTGTAACCGTCATGTCTGAACTTTGTTCACCTAGTCAAGCGGGTTTAGTCCAAGCTGGTGGACTGCAGGTTGGAGGTCGGACTGACCGCCCCCCAATGCTTCATGTCACCCCGTAGGTGGCGAGATGAAGACTTAGTCAATCGACGCCCGTTGCCTAGTCAATGAAAGAGATCGTATAGGCGTGAGGTGAGCTGGATTATCCCCGGCCCAGTCTAAATTATGGAGGTCCAGTCTGGTTGTGCCGAAAATCCTATTCGTTATTGGGCCTACATACAGACCCAATGTGAATCCACGGACTCTTTTGACGAGCTTGGCGTATCAGATTCATTGTGACATATTTCATTAACAAACTCTCTTAATGTTTGTTTACGTGTAAATGCCTTCTTTGTCACCATCATTGTTACGATTACGTATTTACATCAGTGAAACTAAGAATAAATTCTTTAAACAAGTAAATAAATTATTAAATGATTGCCGAAACGTATCTTTATATCATTGATTTCCGTTTATAATATATTTGATTGGTATATGTACAAAATAATCAAGAATGTAAATTTATTCCTTGTGTCCTTAGTATTATCTTTACTGTTACAGATAAGAATATTAATATAGTACTATTTTTTTTGTTTTTTCAGGGTAACTATGTTTTAGTGTTTGTTTTCCAAAAATGAACCATTCATCATTGCTACTCTAATGGTACACTTATACAGCTGTAATATCCATAAAATTAATCAAGGGTAAAAGGGTAATTGGAATTTATTTATTTATAAATAAACCTATTACCTATTTTGCACTAATTAAAATTAATTGGATAAAAATGTATTAATGGAATTTATTCCATTCAAAACTCTTACCATAACCCCCACCTCTCTTTATGCGATATCAGTTTCCCCAAAATTGGTAGTCGACGTTTTTAAAAAAAAAAAAAAACAGAGCGACACCTAGTAGAAGAAAAGTAAAAGGTATGACAGAATCTTTATCCTGGGGGTTGACTCGTCTCTCCGTTTTTCAGATAATTCATACCACGACGATCATTGCAACGAGACGAACGTTTTGATATAAGAATCACCATAAACGAAAAGGTAAATGCACTCTTTTTGGAATCTAGGGTTCTTTAGTTTTTCTAAGCAACTAGGCTTTAAGAAAAGTCTTAGATTAATCGTAGGTTGTTATTTTTGTGTAGGAATCGAAGAATAAGAATTGGAATTACAGCTTTTGCTTTTCAATTTCAAGTTCCACAATTGAATAAGGTAAAGGGGTGTTCAACCGTATTTTATTTGTGTTATTGTTGATTCGATCATTTGTTTTGTTGTTGTTGTTTACCTGCTTTGTTTAAATATATGCGTATATATAAATATAAAGGGAAATTCAGGTTTCTGTATATCCAGTAGCTACAAGCTGATGTAACACACCATTTTCTCCACAATATTAAATGATTATATTGTTGAGAAATTCAGTTCATTTATCTGATCTTATCTTAACAACTGCTACACCTTTCTGGTTTTGGATTCTTTTGAGAAGTTTTGTGAGATGTTGCTTGGTTTCACTTTTCTTTGACATGAAGATTACCCATGTATATATTGAGTAATCATCCACCACTACCAATGTGTACTTCTTTCCAATAACACTGATAGGTGTGACTAGTCCAAATAAATCCATGTGTAGAAGTTCTAGGACTCTTAAAGTTGAATGCTGAGATTTTGTCTTGAAACTTGATTTCACTTGCTTCCTTTTTTTGGCAAGAATCACATAAGCTATCATTCTTGTAAGAAATCTCAGGTAATCCAATTACTAATTGCTTACTGACCAGTGTGTTGATGTCATCAAAGTTGAGGTGACTCGGTTTCTTGTTCCATAACCAGCTGATTTCTGATTTGGTATGCATAGGAAAACAGGTCTCTGAGAATGTTGTTGACCAATCTACAACATGCATATTCTCTTTTATTCTTCCAGCAAGAACTACTTGGTATGCTGATTCACTGAAAACAATGCAGAATTCTTTATCAAATGTGACTTTGTATCCCATGTCACAGAATTGACTAGTGCTGAGAAGATTGTAGTGCAGTCCTTCCACATAAGATACATTCTTGATTGTAAGTCCATTTTTGATCAACTTCCCATATCCTTTCGTGTATCCGGGTCTGTCTTTACTTCCAAAATTGACTCTTGGTCCATCATTGGCAACAAAATCATCTAGACAGTCTTTTCTCCTTGTCATGTGTCTTGAGCATCCACTATCAAAGTACCAAATATCCTGCAAGACAATTTAAAAGGTTTTAGGTACCCAACTCTGTTTGGTCCATACGGGTCAGTTGTAAGTACCTTGGGGGGATATTTCCATAAGGTATTCTTTGGAAATAGTTGCACTTGTTTTCATATATATAAGCCACACTCCCATAGTATATGTTTTTGGATTGTGCCTTATTTATATGATCTCTCAAGTCTTTTGGCTGAAACTGGTTTCCATGATGCTTTCTATTATTGAAGGTTGAGTAATAACCATCATTCTGTCTGTACTGGGGTTTGTGCTGACTTCGGTACAGAGACTTCTGCTGAGGACTTGGGTAAGTCCACTGCTGATTCCTTGGCTGAAACTTATTATAAGTTTTCTATCTTGAATGATTGTTTCTATCAGTTTTAATAATAGGTTCAGAGAAATTCCAATCATCATCAGTGGGAAATAATCTGCCTTTCCCCCTGACTGTGTGAATCTTTGAATGATTAACATTCTTGGATTTACTTTGATTGAAGTTTTTCTGGTTCTTGGCATTATTGGCTCTTGTAGATCTGGCATTTGATCTACCATTTGTATTTCCTTGATGTGCAGCTGATCTACCTCTAGATTTGCTTATGTTATTATGCATTGCTGACTTCTTGGAAAACTGATGCTGTGACTGAGTTGATTCACGTGAAACCGGTTTTACTGGTTCAGCATACTTCTCAGTTTGAGGGAATTGCTCAGCTGCAAACTTAATGCCAGATTTGACATTGGGTTCAGCAGCTTCGCTTGTCCCTTCCTTTGAAGTTTGTTGTGTATCAGGCCTGTTCGGTCTCCATATGGCTTTCCATATTTAAATCCAGTAGCTGAACTTGATTGAGCAAAAGATTCGATTGTTCTTCTTTGAAAGAAAGATGGCACATCTTGATTTTTTCTTTGTCAGTTCTGGTTAGTTTCAATATGTTTAATTCAGCTTTCAATCTTTCGACTTCAAGAATTAAAGCTTCATTTTATGCTTTAACAGATTCATAACCAGCTTGTATAGTTACCAGCTGATTCATCAGTTCATCGAGAGTTTCTTTTAATTCTAGATTTCCAGGATTGGAGCCTGCTTTAAAGCATATAGAAATTCTCAAATTTTTGCTCCGATACCATGATGAAGTTATAGAATTATAAATTGAAGGTAAAATGCGGAATTATTATTGATGAACTGAAAGTTACAAGTTAAAAATACAATGAAGCTGATCATGGAGTATTTATAGCTTCATATACCTCATTGATCAGTTAGAAGTAAGTTACAAAATGTTATAACAAACTTATTCTACAATACACTACACTATACTTAGCAGGCTGCTGTATCTTCACTGTCAGCAGGTTGCTGAGGCTATTGTGTACTATCAGCATGTTACACTCAGCATTCCCTTCAGCCTCTATACTGTAACACCCCTCAAGAACCGAAACACTCAAATGATGTTTAATTCTTTAATGAGATAAAGCAAAAGATAACATAACAGAATTCCAAAGAATGACTATACACCTGTCAGATTTTATGGTGCAACATTTTTATAAAGGTTGTACCAAGTGATATATTTTAAAGTCGTTCATTTTTACTTTCTTTCACGTAATACACTTTTGTTGTGTGTGAGAGATTAGAAATAAGAGCTTAAAATTATGTCACTTGGTACAATCTCAATACAACGGTTGTATATTAAAAATATTCATCTATTAGTATCTAATCTATCTTTTAACACATATTTTTGTAATATTTAAAGTGTAATCCCTCCAGCATAATATTTTCGGTAACCTAGTGTCATTACGTTTTCATCCAAATATCAGATGACCAGACTTAAAAGGATAGCGCTTCAATATATTTTATTTAGATTTTTTGTAGAATAATGAAAAATTATCAAAAAAATCGAATAGAAGAAACAATAATTTAATAAGAACAAAAGAATAATTATGAAATAACAAATATGAAGTGATGAAATGTGGAATCGAGTAAATATGAAATAATCATTGTGAAACACAAAGTAACATTAACACGCCAAGTAATAATTTTAAAGTATGATTATGATTTTTGTCCTTTATAATCATGAAAATATTACTTTTGTCTTTCCAGATCCATTTATTAATTTTTGTCTCCTGTGCTATTCCCTATTATATTTGCATATGAGTTTTCGATTCTAATTCAATGTACTATAAAAAAAACATAAATACTAAAATTAAATCAAACATTGTTCTCAATGAATACTTACATCATACATAAAAATTAATTTAAAATATAAAAGAGAATAACACAAAGAAAACCAAAAAGTCCGAATTTACATAGAAAATATAATAAATAAATACCAAATATATTCAACACTCTCACTATTACAAAAGAATACAAAGATAGATAATCATAAAAATGTAAAGAAACAAAGTAAGTATTGAAAAAAACCTTGTTAATCATTTAAAGGATATAAAAGGTTATCCAGCAAGGATAACAAGGTTATAAAATAAATGCTTAAAAGATATTAAAAAAAGATATTCTACATTTTGTGCTAGAACGGGATAGAGCTTTAATTATTTATTTATTTGCATACTTTACCTTTTTTTTTTAGGGTTTAAAGCGAAAATTTTATTAGCCGCGATCTGCGGAACTAGCAAGAATTACATGAGGAGAGGGAGAAGAACCCCATTCTACACTGCCTATAAGGCGAAGACCCTCTCTAGCTAGAAGATGGGCATGATTGTTTCCTTGCCATTTAACAAAAGAGAAAGAAGATGTAACAAAACAAGATAAAAGACGGCGACAATCATCTATAATGCAACCAATGGGCGAGAGGTCCTCCTCGACTGATTGGAGACGTTGAAAGGTTGTTAGAGAATCTCCTTCAAAAACCACTTTAAAGAAGCCCCACGTAATCGCATAAATAATTGCGTGGTAAATGGCCAGAGCCTCGCCAGCAGCTACGTCAAATCCTCCTTCTAGCCTTTTTGAGAAACTATTGAGAATTTCCCCGCTCTGGCTTCGAATGAGTCCTCCTACTGCAGATTTACCGTCTCCGAAGGCCGCGTCTACATTGAATTTAAGAACACCGCTTGTCGGAGGAATCCATGAGTTACAATTTGCGAAAACATTTGCACCAAAAGAGGATTTTTGAACAGCATGGTAATACTCTTCAGCTTCAGCCATGGATTTATGAATAGTGGAATTAAGATGAACATCCTTGCCGTCAAAGACCCAGTCGCACCTCAGTTTCCAGATGTTCCATAAGAGAGTAGCAATGCGACATGCTTCTAATTCATTTTTTATCTTTATCAACTCATCTAGAAAGTCTAGAAAAGACTGCAGTCGAAGCTTATTCCAATCACGACCGAATGGTACAAATTTCCAAATCTCTTTAGGGATCAAGCAATCAAACAAGCAATGCCAAATAGTTTCATCTTCTTGCTTATATACTGGACAAATACCATCTCCAACTCCCTTTCGCAAAGCCACCATTGTTGGTAAAGCTTTATTTACCATCTTCCACAAGAAGTGTTGGATTCTGGGTTTGACTTTTAATTTCCATAGCCCATTCCAAAGAGGTTGGGTGGAATGCGAAGAGGAAGCCTCGTCTAAAGAACCCGCCTTGAATTTAATCTCATAAGCCAAATGATAACCAGACTTGACCGTGTAAAGGCCATTATTAGAATAATGCCAAATTAATCTGTCCTGGGATTCTTGAGTAGATAGAGGAATAGAGAAGATTTTCTCTGCTTCAAAGCCGTTAAAGATTTCTTTAATAATCTCTGCACGCCAAAGCCGGGTTCTTTGATTTATTAAGCCACTAACTTTATTATCATCGAGCAAAGCCGCATTTGGATGAGCTCGAAATGTTGGACCAATCGGAAGCCATGGATCCTCGTAAATATTAATCGAGTTGCCACTTCCTACCTCCACCGTAGCCCATGTGAGAGCAAATCTTTTCCAATCATAATTCCTCTCCAAATAGCGAAGGATGGTTAGTAATAGTAGCATTAATATAGTCCTTCTTATCAAAGTATTTAACCTTTAGAATCCGAAATGATAAGGATTGTGGATCTTGAAAAATACGCCAGGCCTGCTTCACAAGAAGGGCTTTATTAAAACATTCAAGGTCTCTGAAACCGATCCCTCCATCCGCTTTCTTTTTGATACAAACGGACCAAGACTTCCAATGGATTTTTTTTTCGTCGAGAACTCCAAAAAATTGCACAGTCATTTTTTCGAGATCTGTAATGAGAGATTTAGGAGAGGCAAAGCCTTGCATGATGTATTGTGGCGTGAGCTTGAATAAATGACTTGATTAAGGTCTCTTTACCTTGTGAGAGGAGCTTTCCTTTCCAACCACCTAATTTTTTGTGGACTCGTTCTTTAATGTATGCAAATATCTCTTTTTTTGACCGGCCCACAATGAAAGGCAATCCAAGGTATTTTCCTTTAACGTTTCCCAAAGGAATATTAAGCAAAGACGAGATTTCTTGCTTGAAGGGACCAGAAAAACACTTGCTGAAGAAAAGAGAAGATTTATGCAAGTTTATTTTCGACGATAACGATTCAAATCTCAGCTGGAGAATGTCCATAATCACAAAGCAAGAGTCTGGCGTGGCTTCAGCAAAGATCAGGCTGTCGTCTGCAAATAGCAGGTGTGTCAATTCGCAACGATGGTGTTTACCAAAATGGACTCCGTGCAAGGAAGAAGATGACATTGCACGTCTAAACATGCTGGAGAAACCCTCTGCACATATAATGAATAGGAACGGGGAAAGGGGGTCCCCTTGTTGGATACCTCTACTAGGCCGGACTACATCAGACGGATGACCATTAACGAGCACTTGGTACGTAGGAGTTGATACACAAGCCATTACTATTGAAATAATAGATTGTGGAAACAACATTGCTTCCATGACTTGCTCTAAAAATCGCCACTCGACTCTATCAAAAGCCTTCATCATGTCTAGTTTTAAAGCCATATGGTGATCACACCCGTTTCTTCCAAGATTCATAGAATGGAACGCTTCAAATGCCGCTATGACATTATCTGTGATCAGTCTTCCTTTAATAAAAGCAGATTGGCTCGAGGATATGACAGAATCCATCACATTTTTAAGTCGATTAACCAAGGTGCGAGATAAAAGTTTATATACTGAATTACATAGGCTAATGGGCCTGAAATCCGTCATTTTTTTTGCTTCCTTCACCTTTGGAATAAGAGTGATGTAGGTCTTATTTAAATCAGTGATATCCGCTCCCTCATTAAGACATTTTAAAATCACATCAGAAACCTGCTCGCCCACCGTATTCCAATATTTTTTCAAAAAAATCATATGCATGCCATCAGGGCCTGGCGATTTTTTACCTGGCAATTGTGAAAGGGCAATGTTAATTTCTGACGTAGTGAAAGGCTTGGATAGGTCATCTATAGCTTGTGTGGAGAGAGTGTTAAAAATTAAGTCCTCCGGCAAATCACCATCGTTACCACCCGAGGTGTAAATATGGTCAAAATATTGGCCAACCAACGCTTTAAGATCATGAATATCAGTGAAAACACTGCCATTATCATCTATTAGCTGGGAAATGGTGTTTCTTTCCTTCCTCGATGTTGCTCGATGGTGGAAGAACGAAGTATTTTTGTCCATCGAAGTTAACCATTCAGATTTACCTCGCACTCTCCAAAATTCCTCGTCTAGAACAAGAGTTTTCTCAATTTCCTGAAGAATGTCTTTTTCACGAGACGCGCTGTAAGAATCGCTATTAAAATTCTCCTCTAACTGCTTGTTCAAATATTTAAGCCGTGAAGAGATTACGCCAAATTTTTCCTTAGACCAGTCTCGAAAAATGCCTCTCAATCGCACAATCTCTGCTTCTAAGGACCAAGCATTATAAGTAGTGCCGGGGTTCCAAGAAGACTCAAAGAGCTCCTTAAAATCTTCATCCATCACCCAAAAAGGCTCAAACCTAGGAAGACTTCGCCATCTTGGAATGCCACAAGTTTGAGTCACATCTGCCTTTGTAATTAAAAGAAGTGGAAGATGGTCCGAGTGAAAATTTAGGTCCCTCATACCCTAGGTCATATAAATCGCAATCCAGCAGAGTTGTTCTAAAGGCACACATAGCTGCTTGGGAACGGTCGTTCTTGCCCTCTTGTTCGTGTGAGAACTGAATCTCGTTGAAATCTCCCATCACACACCATGAAAGGTCAGGAGTTTTACTAAGTTTCCTTAATAAATCCCAGGAATGCTTCCTTTGAGTTGCATCCGGGTGACCATAAAACCCAGTGAAACGCCATAGGTCTTCATTTGGTTGATCAATACGTACATCAATATGGCCGGGTGAGAAATTATGAAGGCTTATTGTTACATCCGATGACCAGAGAAGAGCTAAACCTCCACTTTTTCCGTTTGCGTTATAATAAATACCATGTGGGAACCCTAGATTACCATGAACCCAGTCCATTCTTTGTGATTGCGCTTTCGTTTCGGATAAGAACACAATAGCAGGTTTATGATCATTAATCAATTGCCTTAAAGCTTTCTGTGCTTTTGAATTACCAATTCCTCTACAATTCCATGCAAGAATGAGCATTGATCTGTAATTAACAGGAAAGAAAACAAACTAAAAAACGGAGCCAAGGAGCTGTAAATTCGCACCACGGAGTGGAGAGGAGAGAGTCGCAGAGCAGGGTTGCGCCGTAGAACGGATAAGTGCCGGAAAACCGGAGGTGAAGCCCCAAACGGGGAGAGCTGCGGCTGTGCACGGGAGATGTATCTGTTGCATACTTTACCTGTGTTGTGTTTTTGTGTAAAAAAAAAAAAAAAAAAAAAAAAAAAAAAAAAAATCAAGTGGGTTATTTATATTGTGTAGTGGGCTGGGTTATATTATACATGGGTATAGGAAAATGGGCCGGGTGGGCTTAGCCCCCTCAACCCAATATATACCCCCGTCCGTGCCGTGTGATTTAATATGAAACACACAATTTCATATTATGCTTAAAATGTGCTTAACTATGTGGTTCATATTGTTTCATCCGTCACTTCACTTCAAAATACAGTTTCCACACATGTATTTCTTTTCATTATTGTTCCTTCCGGTTTCCTATTTCGAGTATATTTAACTTTGTGTCAATGTTTACTTGCTTTACAAAAAAAAAGGGTTATATGCTGCATCTCCATGTGACTTCTCTGTAAAAAATCTGCTAGAAATCAATTATACAGCAGAATGTAATTACTCTTCATCATTGTTTCCCATTGTCCACAGATACTTTTTTCCCTTCTCTTTTTTGGGCTTCGGGGCCTGCTTAATTAAAGGTGGCATTAAATCAATCATATCAAAATCTGCATACATTGAGTGCACAGCACTAACCTGTATGCCTGTATCTTCCTCAACCAAACATGCACCAGAATAAACTGGAACTTATTGTGTGGTGTCTCAACACGGTGCGGAGACATCGGTTTTTCTATCCGTATCATTGAAAATTTTGTGATTATCTAGTTGCATTTATGCAGGGGGGGGGGGGGGGGCGGGGAGGGGAGGTTGGATAATTAATCGTAACGACCCGATCCAAAAATCCGAATAATTTCCAGATTGTGATCGTTCAACCACTACCCGATATATGAAATTTTGAATCACGAAACCGAATATACATTCCGATATATAATTCAATGCAGAAGCTGAAGAAACTAAAGACTCGGCTATTACGAATCCGATACATAATTTTCATTACGTACTAAATCATCCGGTACATGACTTCTACAACGGTGACTAGTGGCGTCACTGGATGTACATATTGTTTTAAAAAAATTCAGTAGAGTCACTGGAGTCTAAAAATGCATTTTTAACAAAAAAAAAGACATTTTAACAACAAAATTACATCGTTTTAATACTAAAAGCATCCCTCATAGGAGTCACGTGACGTACCCCACCCTTGATCGTGTAGCTCCGCCTCTAGTTTCAAGTGCCACTACTCCGAAAGAAAAACAGTTATATCTTGAGAGACGTTTGTGCTATTCCGTAGGTATAATGTCAAGGCAATTCGCCTTAAAGACGGTGAGTCATAACTACCATCGGTGTGAGTTTTTTATCATTTCATTTTGCTCAGCATTTGTGTATTTTGTTGTATGATATTTATATATAGTATTAATTAATAAAAATAGCACCTTTTACATTTTGATATAGCAATTTTCTTAAATCATAATTAATGATATAAAAATATGTTGTGTCATTTAATAATTTATTTACTTGTTTAAAGTATTTTTTCAATTTCCCAAATGTATTTGTAACAAGGATGGTTACAAAGAAGGCATTTACATTTAAACAAACGTTTAGAGAGTTGTTAAAGATGCCATAACAAATCCACTTTAATGGCATCATAATGACATTAATTTGTCCTCTAAAAAATAAATTTAAGCTCGACATCGACTTTATAGATATTAAAAATGGACATTCGATCATTGTAAAGTCGAATATACATAAAATATGATGTCACGGTAAATAAATGCTAGTGAATTTAACAAACACCAAACTTATAATAGCATCTCAAAAGTTAACATTAATCAAAGCAAACTATTTCAAGCTCTTGTGTCATGAATCATGATAACGCAAGGACCACCTTTAGCTTTAAAAGCAATAGTTTTGGCCTATGGGAATCTCTCTCTCACACACAAACAAGGGGGTGGATCTGTTTCCCATCACGTTGAAGTACTCTTGTGCAAAGGCAGAACTTACTTTAAATAAAATTAAAACAACAAGAAAATTACATATCCTTATGAACATGGGTGGATGTATTATATAAGTGGGGTTAATTCTGTCGTAAGGACTCCCTATTACGTTCAATCGTTGGATTTATGACATGTGTACAAACAAACACAATAATTTTGTCTTTTTCTACACGTGACAGTCATTCGACGGTCCGTTTTAATAAAGACTCTCTATGTAAGAATTTCCCATATAAGTGAAGTGGTGTCAAGACCACCTCAGAATATGTAAAACTATTAGTATTAATATTTATTTGAAAATTCACAACAAAATAGATCCAATGCTATTTTTTATCATGTATTATTGTTCTTGCATTATAATGACAAGAGCTTGAAATGATATGCATAGGGTAGTGTTAGCTATTGAATGACAATGCTATTTTTGGATCATAAGTTTGGTGTTTGTTAAAGGCATTAGCATTAATCTACCGTGATATTATATTTCGGATAAATTCGACTTTACAATGGTTGTATTAATGTTAATTTTTGGTATCTACAAAGTCGAATGTCGAGTGTAGATATGATTTTTTTGACGACAAATTAATGTCATTGTGATGCCATTAAAATAAGATTCTGATATTGTCGGAAATACTACGAATGAGTTTATATGATTTTGACGGTGGATGTCTAGCTGAAAAGTGTGTTTTTGCCGGTGGTGCGCGGTGGCGCTCAAGAAAAACATGAAGATGATAAAGGAATTAAACGACGAGCTCATTAGTCGACAAATTGACAGAGTTTATATGCTTTCGGTATAAAATGACCTGTCCTTTTTGGATACAATTGCCGCTATATATAGGCACTATGAGGCGGTGGATTACAAATGACAGTAATTAAGATGTAATTATCGTAATAAAACGTGATTAGCTACGTGGCCGACATGTCGGCCTCTGAGTGGGCGAGCTGGCACTTAATCACTGTGAGTTCTTCATCTTGTAACCGTCAGGTCTGAACTCTATTCGCCTAGTCAAGTGGCTTGGTCCAAGCTGGCGGACTGCGGGCTGGAGGTCGGACTGACCGGCCCCCAATGCTTCATGTCGCCCCGTAGGTGGCGAGATGAAGACTTTGTCAATCGACGTCCGTTGCCTAGTAAATGATAGAAATCGTATAGGCTTGAGGCGGGCTGGATTATCCCCAGCCCAGTCCAAATTATGAAGGTGCAGGCTGGTTGGGCCGAGAACCCTATTCGTTATTGGGCATACGTACATACCAAATGTGAATCCGCGGACTCTTTACGAGCTTGGCATATCAGATTCGTTGTGGCATTTTCATTAACAAACTCTCCTAATGTTTGTTTATGTGTAAATGCCTTCTTTGTCACTGTCATCGTTACGATTACGTACTACATTAGTGAAAGTGAGAATAAATACTTTGAACAAGTAAATAAATTATTAAATGATTGCCAAAATGTATGTTTATATCATTGATTACAGTTTATAATATATTTGATTGGTATAGGTACACAATGATCAATAGTGTAAAATTATTCGTTGTGTCCTTAGTATTATCTTTGCTGTTACGGATCAAGAATATTACAGTAGTAATATGTTTTAGATCAAGAATATTACAGTAGTAATATGTTTTAGTGTTTGTTTTCCAAAAACAAACCATTCATCATTGCTACTCTAATGGTACACATGTCATATATCCTACTATATATATATATATATATATATATATATATATATATAAGAAGGCAAGCAAACAGGCGACGTGTTCACTAATGCTACCGTTTGGTTTAATTATTTATGCTTCCTTTAGGCGAAATACCAAATGAATTCTACTTGGGCTTTTTTTGTTTGGGCCTGCCCATTGCTTATTCAACATGGCCATTGTATTTCTGCTGCATTTCAAAAGTAAAATCAAAAATACAATTCCAAAACAAAAAACAAAAAAAAATGCAGATCGTGGTTTTCCATGGGGTGGGTGGCGATTTTCTTCACCTCCGTACTGCGAAATTATTGCCATAGGTCTCATCTCACCCTATCCACCAAATCAGAATTGAAGCTTCAGGTGATGTGTGGTGGTGATGAACCCCAAATTCTGCTCAAATTGAGGGGTTTCGGTGGGTGGTTGAATGCGTTCAGAGGGATGTTATTCGAAGTCTGATTCTCGAAGCCCTCATGATGCATACTACTAGCTACGAAGACAAATTGGCCTCATGGTACATGTTTTATTGTTTTTTAGTCAAATATATAGTTTTTTTTTTTCAATTCATCTTTTACATGGGTCTATATATATATATATATATATATATAGCACAAACTAAGCATGACTGAAAATAAAGTAAAATCACCCAAATCACCATATAATTAAACGTAAAGTATTTGATGTATTTCATTCACTTAGGAAATTGCTTTATCAAAATAAAAGGTGCTAGTTTATTATTACTATAAATATCATATAACAATATAAACAAAAACGTTTTTCAAAAAAAATATAAACAAATACGAAGCAAAATGAAATGATAAAATACAAACCGATGCGCACGATAACATAAGAATACGGGAGGTGAAAAGAGTTAAAAATATATTATTGTATACGAGAGGTGGTAAAGGGCCACAACAATCACATGCAACTCTGTACCAAGGTACATATCCTAGTGGTCGCCACTAGAGTCTATCCGGGCTCCCGAGTGGGGAAATTCGGTTTCGATCCCCCACCCCCGTAGTTATTAGGTCTTTCATTTCCCGGCAAAAAAGAAAAAAAAAAAAAAAATCACATGCAACTCTTTCCTTATCCATTTATACTTCAAAGGGTGGGTGTCATAAAGATTCTTTCATCAAAATAGTTAGCAGAAAGCACACTTGCTTGTCCTTCCCTCTTGGTATTGAATTGCACAAAGCAAAATGGACAGTACTTTCTTTGCCGACATACAATGTAAAAAACAATATAAAAAAAACCAAAAAATATTATTTTCGAAACATGAATGAAAGATATTGTCACAACGGAAAAAAGGAAATTAAAATACAATCTGGTATAATTAGTGAATCAACAAACACAAACACAAATATTTATTCGACTCTTGCTTTAGTTTTTTATGTCTACCGTAAAGATGTTCATGATGAATTTTACCAACTCCACAAAATGAAACAAGAGAGATTTTTACCCGGTCGTTCCATTTAGGGTGAAGGGAGGGATTAGTTACTTGATCGGATCCAAACAATTTATATCCTGGATATAAACAGTATGGTTCCGATCAAGTGACTCATCACTTCAAGATGTAACAAAAAAAAATGGGTAACTTTTAAAAATATGATTGAAAATATTATTATTTGCGTGGTATGTCTGAAAAGATAACTTTTAAAAATCATGCCTGAAAATCATTTCGTACGATTCCGCGGCGAAAAACTTCTCAACCATATATTTCAAATGTTATTATTTTGAATCATACTCCACAATAATAATATTTTTAAGCATATTCTTTTCAAGTTTTCCAAAAATATTTTTTCAAGTTTCCCAAAAAAATATTTTACACCATCATCATCTCACAACATATTTTTTACTTTTAAAAAATAAATAAAACTTGAAAAAATCTCAAGAAAAAGATTTTGTTGAGTGTGCGAAATAATATAGATTTAAGAGAGAAACTATAACATTACCCGGAAAAAATTGCCATGAAACAATAGACAAAAGAGAGTACGACGTTTTACATTATACTAGGAGAATAGGGGGGTGTGAAAGCGCGTTTCTCTCTATAACTCTATAAGAATGGTGCGTTCCGAGGTGTGAAGTGGGAGAGAAGGGATGTCATAATTGGGGTTTGGTTCCGTTCTCCACCTTAACGACAGAAAAGGGGATTGATCCAATTCTATGGAGGTCTAGCTAGGAGAATAGGGTAGCCAGTATAGATTTAAATTACTTTAAATCGAACTTTCTAAAAAATGGAAAGTGATGGACTACTTTTCAATTTATTAAAGTTTTGACTGTGCTTGCCTATTTAAGGAAGCTCTCTGGATTCAAAATCTTAATCAAATATACTAAGTGATGGACTACTTTTCAATTTATTAAAGTTGACTGTGCTTTCCTATTTAAGGAAGCTCTCTAGATTCAAAATCTTAATCAAATATACTATTTGTTAAAAGAGTAATGATACGGATAGAATACGTAAGACATAACGGGTGACACAAATTTCATTTGTGCCCTTGATTATGATTGTCTACATTTTGATCAGTAGATCATATACCGTGATTAAGGATGCAGATAATTGGTTGTCTTAAGTAGTTTTGTTTATGGCTCATACCAGTCATTATTCATAGTTTTTTTTTTTTCCGGAAAATATTGATTACTCTGTATTACGATGATAGAGATGTGGCATATATATTTTTGTATTTATATTTAATTTTGTAGAAAAGGGTAATGTGGTAATTAACGATACATATAAGCCCTAAAGTTTTTATATACGTACACCAAGGAATGAAAAGCAATTTTACTCTTAGCACTTTGTTTGGACCACTGTATTTTACAAATTTTCTCCTAGCAGTAGCTAGCCTAGCTTCCATGGCTGCTTCTTCTTCTTCTAATACAAATTTGAGATCAAACACAACAGTTATGGCACTAACATATGATAATCATGCAATCCTCGCGGTAGATTCAAGAATGACACGAGGTCTATTTCATGAGGTGGATCCAAAAGATTATAAAAAATTCCTGAAACCATACCCTGATGCATACATCTATCTCGGGTTTTGCGGTTCGTCGCAATGTATGCAAGTGCTTCAAGCTCGGCTTCCACAATGGTGCGCCGGACGTACACCACCCAACAATTTGGAGGAGGCCATGCGTGCTATTCGGCAGTATATAAACGATACATATTCACGGAGGTGGGCTAAGGATGGCATTGATGTGGATATTGTAGTGGTTGGGGCTATCCAACCTGACGAGCCCTTTGGTATTTATATGATCACTAAAGGGACTGGTACTCGTCGTTATAAGTCGAGAAAAGTTCGTGACCATAAAATCTGCATCGGAAGTGGCTCGCGGGTCTTGAATGGAAATTACATGGATGCATGCCATAATGATTTCACCGTGAAAAATTCTTCCAAATACGCCTTGGAAGGCGTAAAGTTAGCAATCAGACAAGACTGGGGCAGTGGAGGGGCAATCAATTTGATCCAGATTCGTAGAGATTCTTCTGTGGAATGTGTGTATAAACAAAACAATCCTCGACTTTGTACCGATGATTACTTGCTACGCAGCCGTACGCCATTATGAATCAACCTAATCAAAGAAGGTATGAATTAATGAGTTGTTTTTTTGTGTATGTTAGTTAAGTATATTTGTACTTACCCTATTTACTTTACGTTTCCCCGAAACCCCGAAGAAATTGCAGGTTGATGATGCAGGAGAATGATGGAGTTTTTTTTATGTTTTATTATATTATTGCTTATGATTATTAAGAATTTGTAATGATACATTATTATTGTTTCTTATTCTGTTGCATTTTAGCCGGCCATGTGTTGGCTTGGACTTAATTAATTTGTGGTGTTCTTGTTGTTGTTGTTGTAAGATGATGATGAATCAGGCTTTGTTTGTATTAATTAACTATCATTTGTTTGAGATTGAGTTCCTTTAGTCTTGTAACCTTTTCTGTTTAAGATTAAAAAAAAATATTAAGTTACGTTGGATTCGATATGGTTGTAAGCAACATTAAACTTCGTTGTTTTGATTGTGAATTGGTTTAATTTAAGTTTGGACTGGAACATGTCCAATCATAGTCCATGTTCTCGAGTCGTATTTAATTCAATTCTGCTTTGTACTCTGATCAAGGGCGAAACCAGGATTTTAATTTGGTGTGGACTAATAGACTATATCGAATTCGTCGGGTAGGTTGGATTAAAAATATTTATAGATCAAACTAGACTATATAGATTTTATAGTGTAAATATTTTTTTTTCGGATGGGCCCTCCTTTGTCTTAAGGTGGCTCCGCCCTTGATTCTGATGATGATGACATCGTAAGGCTTACGTATATATTGCTACAAAAAAAAAATATATGCGTGTCAACTTTTTTCGGGATAGGAATTCGGTGTTCGGAAAAGGACATCAAAGTTGATATCAGAGAAAAGTTTCGTTTATAAGTCTATAAAAATATAACTATATATATATATATATATATATATATATATATATATATATTCATAGTGAAATGCATAACATGAATAAATTATGCTCCAACCCGTAACAAAACACAATAGGGTAAGTAAAACATCACTCTCCAGTTACCACTCGCGAGCAGCTCGAGTTCAGATTGAATTTTTGTTCAAATGGTTTGGTTCGATATGATTCAAGATCGAGTGAGCTCGATATGAGGAATGCTTGAGTATTAAACGAGTCATTCTCATGCTCGTCTTGTTAGCTCACAAGCACACTCGATTTATAAACACTTGTGAAAAATTATGCATATATTGAACTAATATTTTCTAGATTTTATGTTATAGTACTTTCTATCTCTGAGTGGAATCGATAATATAAATGTTTCATTTAATACATAACTTTTCTTCTCACGTCTTAGCTAAAAACAAGCTCAAATTCATATTGAGTTTAGCTTGAGTTCGAAGGTGCTTGTGATTGATAGCAATTTCAAATTCGTGTTTGAGTTCGTAAAATTTTAAACACGATCGACTCGATGAGTCTAATGCTTGCATTGGCTCGAATCGTTTATATCCTTAAGGTAAAATATAGTCCATTCATTGTTTATTTAAGCCAGATAATCAAAATAGTTCTTTTTTTTTTATTCAAAGGAAATTTATTTAAATTGCGAACATTTAGGTTTTGACCCCAAAAATTAAAATGGAAAGTAAGGGATTAAAATGGAAATTTTATTTAAATTGCGAATATTTAGGTTTTGACCCCAAAGATTAAAATGGAAAATCGGTGTTTTTTTCATTCGGTTATAAACGGTTCGGTTATAAGGAATTTTTATAAAAAAAATTTAATATTTAGGTTATAAAATCTAATTATACATATTGGATATAAACAGTTCAGTTACGGTTTTTTGTTTGGTATAGTTTCGGTTCGGTTAATTGTTCGGTTTTTAATTTAGTTCGGTTATTAATTCGGTTCGGTTACGGATAATTTGTAGCATGAATTGTAACCGAGCCGAAATTTTCGGTTTCTATATATTATTAACTGAAACCGAACCGAAAACGAGTATTAACCGATCGAACGAATTACTTCGAATTAGTTCGGTTTTCAGATAAATCGTATTCATATACACGGCTAGTTGTGTTTTTATTTATTTATTAGGATAATCAGTAATGTCGTTCAACTTATTGTTTTGTTTTTTTCTTTTCTTTTAGACGTCATAACTAGCTTACAAAAACTATTCTACTGTTTTCTATACCATATTTATTACGGTACACCCGTGACACTCCAACAATAATCTTTCTCCATTATTATCCAAGGGTCTTTAACCGGTCTTCTTCCTTCATAAAAGCCGATCAAATGGCAGAGGGAGAGGAACCACCATGTGAAGAGGAATCAAAGTACAATTAAGTTGTTATCAAAGTAGTTTTTTTATATGTGAAGGTTAGAAATCGGGTGAAAAAGACCATTTTTTTTTTTTAGAGAATTTAAAGATGTTTAAAAAATAAAAATGATTTTTCATTTTGTGTAAAGTTGTGTGGTGTCTTCGTTCGTATGGAGACATCGTGTGTTTCAATATAATCACACAGTTTCATTCTGTATTGAAATGGTGTGGTTCTGATCGTTTCATCCGTCACTTAGTTAACTTCAAAATACACTCTCCACACAAAAACTGGTACATCACATATAACCATATAAAAACTGGTATTGAACTTGACGTAGTGTTGAGAGTCATTGCATTTTCCTGTATTAACTGATTCAAATTTTCATCCTCCTCCACTAAAGACAAGAAATACTTGTGCAGATAGTGTATTTTGGGAGAAGTGACGGGTGAAACGATATGAAACACACAGTTTAAACACGGAATTAAAATATGTGGTTCATATTGTTTCACACAGTGTCTCCACGCGTTTGAAGGCACCTCATAAGCATTTCCCACTAAAGACAATGTACATCCATGATCATGTCCTGGTAAAGAAAACCAAATACTATGAAAAATAATAGAAGACTCAAACTGTTGTTTTTATTGAATCGATTAAAATTGATACAATGGTTCATCCTTTATATAGGAGACAAATACTAAGATAAATAAATAAGATAATACTAACTAATTTATTTGAATAAAATAAAACACAAATATTTAAACAAATTTTATGTTGAGATAACAACATTATTTTTCTTTGATCTCCAATATTTATCTGATAATAATTTTATCTTCTATTACCCTCCCTCAAACGTTGCCGGGTTGGAGACAACGTTTGCCTGTCAACGAAGAAGATGATACAGTTTTTTTTTTGACACCCACGGCTTTTAGCTCCTGGCTCTCGGCTCTTTTGGCTCTTTTTTTTTTTGGTCAAAAAATCCGAAAAATCTTTTCAAGTTTCTCTGATGACTGCAACCTTGCTGTACCATTTACAACGTCCAACGAAGGGATCTGTCTTCATTATTGAATCTAAATAATCCGGTAAAACGGATGCCAAAAGAAAAGCATAGATAATGTATTCAAGATAGTTAATTTTATTAATATAACTAGTATGAGCATAACAAAACTAAACTCAAACAAATCGATCGGAAATACGTGAATGCATAAAAATTAAAATAAAATGCATGTGTAAGACTTCGGCAAGGATATGGGTTCAAAAGGAGATTTTTTTTTTTTTTTTTTTTTTTTTTTTTCATGAAAGAAAGTTGCAAAGACAAAGAATTTCTGGGTGATAGCCGAAAAAGAAAAGAATTTCTGGTGGGATAGCTGAAAAGGATTGGGAAAATAAAAAAATATTGGATTGATTGGCGACAGGAATTGTTTAACGACGGAAGAAGGATCGGGCGAGGATTCACCAATATTAAGGCATTCGAACCCCCGTCTCTGACTCTGATACCATAAAGAAAACCAAATACTATGAAAAATAATAGAAGACTCAAACTGCTTTTTTTATTGAATTGATTAAAATTGATACAATGGTTCCTCCTTTATATAGGAGACAAATACTAAGATAAATAAATAAGATAATACTAACTAATTTATTTGAATAAAATAAAACACAAATATTTAAACAAATTTTATGTTGAGATAACAACATTATTTTTCTTTGATCTCCAATATTTTTCTGATGATAATTTTATCTTCTATTACCTGGTTGCTTTGTCAATGTCACCACTTCACCACCTTTATGCCAAAAGAGCCATGATGTACTGTACAAAGGAAAATTCTGCGTAGGTGAGCATTATTAGATTTGTAGTCGAGTGCGACGTGCGAGGAAGAACAGGGATTTTTTTTTCTGAAATTTAGAAGCAAAAATTTTGTAACGTAACTTTATAGCGGAATTTTTAGTCTATAAAACTGAAAAAAAAAAACATGCTGATTTAATCAATAATTTTGTAACATTTTTTGGTGAGGAATCCTTTAACAGTAACAATAACAACTACTATAGATGATCAAATATAACAATAAAACTTACCTTAAAAAAAATCCGTGGAGAATGCAGAAGCAGTAATGTTATTGAGACATGTCTTATTCTCTTTGTATAACTTTTATCGTACGTTATTTCGAAAAAAGAAAAATAATTGTTATCGACTAATCTTGTAAATTTAAGAGTCCTTATACTAGTAACTGTTGGAGAAAAAGCCCTTTTTGAAGGGTTGAATAGTCAACTTTAGCGCGATTTATGGATAGACTCCGATGTATGTCATCGAGAGTTAATGATATCATTAAATACTCCATACGGAGTAGTTGATGATGGGCTTTTGAATCACTTTCGATTCGGATATCGGGTGAATGAAAATTAATGCCTAAAGTTGGTTGAAAATGTGTTGGAGATAAGAGTTGAAGGAGTACCTCAACTTAATATCCCACATTGGAAAGATGGAGACTTGAGCTCCATATATAAAGCCGCTAGTGTATGCTTTCTTATAAATGTACTTCAAGGGCAAGGCATTTTGTGCGGGAGGAGGACTTAGATTATTCCACACGCGCACGCGCGCCGCCGCCGTCCGTCCGGCCGGCTCGTGCTCGAGCTCGAGCTCGGTTCGGGTGTTACTATTAATTTTTTGGACAAAATTTCTTTATGAAATTTACCATAAATTAATTTTGGAATATGATTGTGTCATTCGACCAATTAGAATTGATTGAGTCATTCAACCAATCAGAATTCAGACAACACATCATCCGACCAATAAGAGGGTTAGATTAATTCAAAATTAATCTTATTAATTTCGCCCCAATGACTTTTCTTGAGGGAAAAGTCGGCCATTACTTTTCCAAGGGGAAAAGTTTGATGATGTGTCTCGGCCAATCATATTTGAGCATTGGTTCCTCCTCTCCACTATATAAAGAACCCCATGGATGAAAGTTATTCATCGAATTTTCTCTTGTGTCTTTCCACCACAAAGTCGTCACCATAGATCTAGATATCGAGTCGAAGAGAAGTCGGAGCACTCTGTAAGTTCGCCGGAGCTCGGATTTTTGAAGTGCCTCTAAATCCGAGACGTAAAGCCGTGTTTCTTGGGAGACAGTTGCTACTACCGTGGGCACCATACCGGAGCAATTTGTCTTAAGGAAAGAGTAACTACTCGCCTCGGTTTGATCTCTAGTCCTATATTTTCTACATCATAATTTTATCGTTCGTTGTTTGAGTTAGATCTATACGGTAAGATTGGTTGTGTTAGATCTGCTATATAATATGAGTTATTATATCTGCATGATTTATTTCCTAGATTTATTTAATCCGTAAATTACGGATATGTTCCGTAAATCACTCCACACACGATACACCTATCGCAACAGTAACACTACACAAAAAAATAAAATAACATAAAAAATATATCAGTTTTGCTGCATAACGGAAGCAGAATTTTGTCAATGATTCAATACAACATTCAACAAAATGTCTTAGTAAAAATAAATATAGAAGATAAACTGAAACCAACAAGATAATGAGCTGAAATTAGAAAGAAGTACATGTTTTGTTTTTACATTGATGGGCAGATAGCTGATGACTAGAATGGGCTGGGCTGGGTTGAAAGTTGGGTGGGCTGAAATTTGGATCCACTGCTATATACTAAAAAAAATATTGTTGGGTGGGCTTAGCCCACCCTAGTCCTAATACTAGGTCCGTCCATGCAGACGTGTGTATATACAAACAAAACTGTTTTATTTTATTGTCCACGTGGCGCAAATCTAAGGGTCGGGTGTAATATAGACTCCCTACGACATAATTATATATGATGATACTCTCTATGTTTCATAACAGCGTGCATAGTCAGTCTTGCTTGGGAAATTATATATTACATGGTACCGCGGAGGGTTTGGGTGGATGAATCGGTATTGTCAGTTTTTAAATTGGATTTAAACTGCACGATTATGATCGTTTCATATGTCATTTCACCCTAATATACACGTCCATGTAAAAATTTCCCGTCTTGCTTTACCCCTGCTACATGGGAAATACTTGTGTTGAAAGGAGATTTAATTTTGAGGTGAAGTGATGGATAAAACAATCGTAACCGTAAAGTGTAAATACAGAATGATATCATGTGGTGTCATATTGAATCACACACCTGGTGTCCAAAATGTGTGGAGACACCACACAAGTAATTCCCTTTCTACATGACATGCATAGCTTCAACATAATATATATATATATATATATATATATATATATATATATATATATATATATATATATATATATATATATATATATATATATATATATATATATATATATATATATATATATGCCCTCAAAATATATGCCATAAATGTTTCTGACATATTAAAATTGCAAAAACTGTTAAAGTATCACACATTGGACTTATATTTTAGGACGAATGTAGTACTATCCAAACACCACATCATACCCCTATGAGAATGGGCAACACCCGTGCATAGCACGGGCGACCCAACTAGTTACACATACAAAAGACCATATAGAGAGACTCTGGTTCAAAAAAAAAAGTAGAGAGATTGTACATCATCCCATTACACAATCTAAAGCTTATTAAACTTCTCAAGCTGATCTGGCAAGTAAGCAATGACTTGATTTGGAGGATACCCCTCCCACCGTTCAAAACAGCTTGCCAAACGATAGCCACGATATATTAACCTCACTCGTTTCGCCTTCCATTTGAAGCGAAAACACTTCCTTAGTCAACATGTTTGCCGGTTTTCAATAATATGTAGGAAGGCGTTCGCTTATAAATGCCCGCCAGATTTGCTTGTTCCTGGAAGGAAAAAAAAAACTTTCCCGTAAATACAAATTTATCTCACTCAAAAACCTCCACAACAGTTATTGCATATACAAAATGGTATTGGTGCTTTCAAACCTGTGCAATAATTTCTAATAATAAAATTCATCACATATCTACAGTTGAAATGTCGTTTTTCAACCACATCGTACCTATCACTTACTGAAACAATATAATAAGCTGTTGATTTAATCATGGGAAAAGAAAACAAGAATAATAATATTCAATCTTCAAATAATGCAATAAATATAGGCCTAGACACACCAACAATCTGTCACATTCTGTGTTGCAACAAGCATACCGAAAATGTATTAACCAGTTATTCATGTGCTTTTAGAGCGTCTCCAACGGTACACCAAATTGATGTTTTGATGGGAGAACTTCACTCCAATAGTCCAGCTAATCTTACACCAAATTGATGTTTTTAGTGATTTCCCCAACAAATTTGCTGTGGGTTTATTCCACAGGCAAACACTGTTCATTCTTCTTTTAAAACTAAAAAATACAATATTCCAAGATTTTTGTTTTGATGTTGAATAGTTGGAGGTGGTGGATAATATTAGGTATAAAAGTTACACCAAATTGATGATTTGGTGTGTGTTGCCTTGGAGATGCTCTTAGAGAAACTCTTTCCCGATTCATCCCTATAATGGCTAAGGTAGGGTCGGTTGTAGTAAAGTGTTCATATAAATCCAAATAGCAAAAATTATCTGATGCTTTACAAAGTACATTTTGAAGTATGAAAACTGGTCCATAGTAGTTGAATAGGCCTATTTGCATACACCTAAACAGAACAGCTGAGTCCAATGCAAGTGTAGTTGAAGAAATTGGTTTTACTACAAAATGCACACCACAGACATTCATTTTAACAATTCAAACAAGTACGGAAAATTTGGTAGAAACCAGTTTTTTAGTTCTTGATCGTTTTGTGTTGCTTATAAAGAAATTATTTTAACATTTTGCTCTCTTCATTATTATTACTTCTAGTTAAACCGGAACACATTTTCATTTTTTCTTATCTATCCATTAATAATCATCATCAATTTCTCTTTCCGGCATAAATAATATCTCCCCAACAAAATGGTGGATAAAACACAACTCCCTAGCTTTTTATAAGAAATACATATTGATCAACAATCAACATTATTGAGTCAAAAAAATTAGGGGGAATGAGGGAGAAGGATATAAATATTTCATCAATTGAGTAGAATGACAGTCTTTTAAAACTTTTGCATAAAGGACAAAACTATTTATCCACTGTCGAAATTCATATTTGTTCGAATTCATTTGCTTAAATTATTTGTCGAAATTCACTAATTTTCAAAATTCATTATCGAAAGTCACCGATTTTCGGGATTCATTATTGAAATTCACCGATTTCGGGATTCACCTTAGATTCACCGATTTTCGGATTCACTGTTTGTCTTTCTCACTATAAAATTATGCATTTAATATTCTCCTTATAAAAATATGTAAATTTGTACATGTTATTTAAAAATATTCCAGATTGTGTCTTTATCCCTAATTATCTTTAAAAATTAAATGAAAAAATGTATGTTTTTTTAAGAATGGTATGTGTAAAATAAAAAAATATGGTATTTGACAAATTTAACAAATATAAATTCGGAGTATATCGATGTTTCTGGTTCATTATTGGGTAAAATTCTCCACCGTAGTCATCTCCACGCCATGTAGTCCAAGAATTTATGCACGGTGACTTCTGACATGCTACAATGCACCGGGAGCATGCTATAGATATTTAAAGTATTTAACAAGTGATAAAACTAGTCCAGAGTCCTGCAATGTGATGAAAAAAAAAAAAAAAAAAAAAACCCATTCTTTATTCTATTATTATTTACCTTGCATATATAAAATCTACTATTATACTATACAGTAAATAGAAAGAAGTTCAGATGATATCTAATCAGATGGGGTGCAGTTGGCCAAATGATATCTCTAGAACCATAAATTAGGGTTAAGGTTGGGGTGGAAAGAGTAAGGTTGATTTATATTCCAGGTCAAAATGAGTAAAGTGATGGTGGTTGTTGATTGGATGGATCATTGAAAGCAAGACTTATACTAAAGGAGTTCTTTTCTAAACCAAAATACGAAGAAAGAGTTGAAGATAGCAAAAAACAATAGAAGAATTAATTTGTCCTCTAAAAACTCAAATCTAAACTCGACATTCGATTTTATAAACATTAAAAATAGACATTTGACTATTGTAAGGTCGAATATACCTAAAATATGATGTCACGGTAGATAAATGCTAGTGAATTTAACAAACACCAAACTTATAATAGACAATTCACTTGTAGAACAATAATACTACCTCCGTCCCAAAATGTAAGTCAATTTAAGTTTTTTCATACATATTAAGAAAGTTGGTTAAATTAGTTATGTGCAATTAGTTTTGATAAAAAAGACTAAAATAACCTTTAACCGTTATTAATGCAAAGTAGTAAAAAAAAAAGTGAGTATATAATAAATGAGGGATAAAATTAAAAAAATGTAATAAATGTTTTATTGGTTATCTAAACGGAGTTACATTATAAGACAAAATTAAAAAAACTAAATAGATTTATATTTTGATACGGAAATAGTACATGATAGAAAATAGAATTGCAATTCAAAAGTTAACACTAACCCGAGCAAACTATTTCAAACTCTTGTTTCATGAATCATGATAATGCAAGGACCACCTTTAGCTTTAAAAACAATAGTTTTGGCCTATGGGAATCTCTCTCTCACACACAAACAAACAAAACAAATGGGTGGACTTGGATGTACTTTCTCTGTTTCCATCACGTTGAAGTACTCTTGTGCAAAGGCAGAACTTGCTTTAAAATCTTAAATAAAATTAAAACAACAAGAAAATTACATATCCTTATGAGCATTTGTGGATGTACTATATGATTGAAGGGAAAATGATAAGTACACAATATAACGTGCCACAACATATTGCACTACATATTTTTTAGCCATGAATGATTGGACTACATCATAATTAAGGAAAAAAATATGTCCACTACACAAATGTGTAGTGGATTGTACACTACATCAATCCCCACCACTTATTGGAGAGGGAAATATTTTTTTCTGTGGCTCCTGACTAAATTAATGGTGTAGATTATGTTGTGGATGATATTGTGGAGATTGATGTAGTGGATGTAGCAGTCCCGCATAATTAATGGCTACAAAAAAAAAAAAAAGTAGTTAAATATGTTGTGGAGAATTATATAGTGAATGTAATATTGCCCTAAGTGAAGTGGTGTCAAGACCACCTCAGAATATAAATAAAAAAATTTTGTATTAATATTTATATTTAAAAAATCACAACAAAATAGATCCAATGTTATTTTTGTATCATGTATTATTGTTCTTGCATTAGAATGACAAGAGTTTGAAATGATATGCATAGGATAGTGTTAGCTATTGAATGACAATGCTATTTTTGTATCATAAATTATTGTTATTGCAAGTGAGTTGTCTATTATAAGTTTGGTGTTTGTTAAAAGCATTAGCATTGATCTACCGTGATACCATATTTCGGATAGATTCGACTTTACGATGGTTGGATTAACGTCAATTTTTAGTATCTACAGAGTCGAATGTCGAGTGTAGATATGATTTTTTAGACGACAAATTAATGTCATTGTGGTGCCATTAAAATAAGATTCTGATATTGTCGGAAATATCAAGAAAGAGTTTATCTGATTTTGACAGTGGATATCTAGTTGAAAAGTATGATATTGCCGGTGGTGCGCGGTGACGCTCAAGAAAAATATGAAGATTATAAAGGAAATAAACGGCGAGCTCATTAGTCGACAAATTGACAGACTTTATCTGTTTTCGGCATATTGGGAGATGTAACCTTTATGCGTAGAATCGAGTTTGTCTTGTCTTTCCAATTGAAATCTAATAATAAACTTTGTATATTCTAAGCTTAAACGTACTTCTCTTCCTTACTGAGTATTATATACTTACCCTTTGTGCATTTCTCATATATGTGCTTGGGGGTGAGAAGGCGGACGAGATTACGAGTATTACGAGGAGTATGTCCTCGAGGAGGATCTCTCTCGAGCTTGATGTTTCATTCTATGCACTTTCTTTTACATTTGAAATATTGCAATTGCTTTTATATACTTTGTTCATAGTACTTTGGGATGACGTGTGTTCATCTTTATTTCTTATTTCATAGTATTTCGTTTGGAACTTTCGAGGAACTTCATTGTATTGTTTTGATACACTTTCGACTTTTAGTACATTTTCGTATTCTAGCATCTTATTGGACATTTATTACCCGAGCATTTAAATTCCGCACACTTTGATTGTATTGATTGTAGGCTTACATATATGAATGAATTGAATTTTATTTATATATGTGCCGAACGTCGTATTTCCGGATAAGGGCTCGGTATCCGGAACGGGCGTTATAGCTTGGTATCGTAGATACGTGTTCCTTAGGTTTCTATTCTTTGAGTTTAACTCAATCTTATCTTTAGATCCTTAGTAACACTCTGGTTCTCTTGGTTGTCGGGATGAGTAGAAACACAAGATCGAAGACTTTGGCTCTTAGTAATCGCCATCCGAGAGGTGAAACCTCTGTGGGGTCATCGCAGCTTTGTCACCGCCGCCGCAGCCAAACTACACCGTCACCGAGCCGGAGCGAGTTTCAAGATCGCTCTCCACCACCTCCTCCACCTGTGGTTAACCATGCAAATCACTTTGGCCTTCTTCGTATCAACCCAGTCGGGATTCGAGGTTCGTCGACCGGTTTTGGCAGAGCTTACAGGAGGCATTTGGTACCGGTTGGATTTGAGTCTGGCGTTTCATCCTCGATGGATGGTCGATCTGAGAGGACTATCCAGACACACTTGAGGATATGCTTAGAGCATGTGTCTTGGAGGTAGGCGGATCTTGGGTAGATTATCTACCAGATTCAGAGTTTGCTTACAACAACAGCTTATCACGCGAGCATAGGCATGCCACCGCTTGAAGCTTTGTACGGTAGAAGATGCAGGGGCGCCTTTGTTTTGGGGCGATGTTGGGAGAGAAACACTCACCGGGCCGAGTTAGTTGAGCAAGCCAAAGAGAGGTTCGATTAGTGAAGAGGAATCTGCAGATAGCTCAAGACAAGCGAAAAAGTTGGGCGGATGTCGACGGAGACCGCTTGAGTTTGAGGTTGGTGATCGTGTTTACTTGAAGGCATCACCAATGAGAGGAGTTAAGCGATTTGGTCAGAAAGGAAAGTTGAGCCCGAGGTATGTTGGACCGTTTGTGATCCTGGAGAGGATTGGACCGTTAGCCTATAGACTTCAGTTGCCAGAGTCAATGTCCGAGTTCACAACGCCTTCCATGTTTCGATGTTGAAGAAGTGTTTGACGAAGAGAGGTTGAGTCTACAAAGGATCCAGAGATACTTCAGACAACCTCGCTTATGATGAAAAGCCGATTAAGATTACGAGCAGGAAAGAAAAGATGGTTAAGAGGAAGATGGTTCATTGGTTCTTGTTCAGTGGAGCAATCATACACCTGAGGAAGCAACTTGGGAAGTTGAAGGTGATATGATCAACGAATTCCTGGAATTTTTGGATTTACCAGGTACGTTCTAGTTTCGAGGACGAAACTCCACTTAAGGGGGGGAGAATGTAATATTCCGATTTTTAGTAAAAGAGGCGGGCGTGTCATTTTGCGAAAACTTAATTAATATTCTCTTTCCGCTTCGTTGAGTTAAAATCCTTTGAATTGTAACGGTTTCGGCCTCTACGGGTTGTTCGAGGGTATTTGAGTAAATTCGGGTTTAAATGATAATTAGGTTGTCGTATATAAACGGAAATATACTAAAACCTAATCATTTTTCCTAAAACCCTGAATTTTGGAGCAACCGCACTTCTCCCCTCAAGAAAGAGAAACCATTGCTTTGGGCATTGAAACCGTCAATTCTCGATCCTTGATATCTCACTCGCTCCTCTTCCGCTTTCAGATCGTAGCATACCGTTGGAATCCTCGTGACGAGAGCTTCAGATCGGTACCAGGCACAACATCCGATTCTCGAGTATTTAGGCAGAAAAGGTAAGGAGAAACCCTTACGTTTCGCTTTTGAATATGTGGTAATTGTGTTGATTTCTTGTTGTTTTGGGGTTTTCAAATTGTGTTAATTTGATGCCTAAATGATGGGTGATGTTCGGTAGGGGTGGTAGTTTAATTCGAGTGTTTTTTGGTCGGGAAGGTTTGGGTTTTGTTTGAAAACCGAATGAAAACGATGAAGGATCGCGTTTGATTTTAAAATTTCCGAGTCGGACGAAGTCCTGGATTTCTCGGACGGGCGTCCAACCTTGGACGAGCGTCTGGATACCTCGGACGGGCGTCTGAGGTGAAATTTTGATACAGGATTGAAAGGGGAATGTCTGGACGGGCGTCCACTATTTTGGACGAGCGTCCAGGGACTTCAGACGGGCGCCTGTCCTTCGCACGGGCGTCCACCTGAGCCGGGTCTTCCAGCTTTGTTTAATTTGGCTTTCAACTATCGTTTAGGTTGTTTAATCAACCTTAAACCCTTTTAAGTGTATTACCATTTTATGATAACACCTTTAAACCTCACTTAGGATAGAATTGGTCTCTTGATCATGATGAGTGGTGTCGGTAAGGGAGTGTTATCTAAATGAACTAGGACGGTTAGTTAATCACCTATTACTACACAACTTGCTAGATAAAAGATTAAACACCATGTGGTCTTGGGTAGATCCTGAAGATCTATAGCGTGATGTGTGAACAGACAAATAAAGTGAGTGTCCTATCGGCCTGCAGGCCTATAGGCATCGCCGTATGTCCATACTATCGGAACCGGTGATTGTATCCTGAAGATTTCAATACGTTCCGGGTTATTGTATCCTGAAGATTTCAATATGTCACGTTCCACCTTGATAGCATGTTGTAACAAAGATAAGCTAAGTAGCTACAGTTTAGGCATATTGGGAGATGTAACCTTTATGCGTAGAATCGAGTTTGTCTTGTCTTTCCAATTGAAATCTAATAATAAACTTTGTATATTCTAAGCTTAAACGTACTTCTCTTCCTTACTGAGTATTATATACTTACCCTTTGTGCATTTCTGTTATATGTGCTTGGGGGTGAGAAGGCGGACAGGATTACGAGTATTACGAGGAGTATGTCCCTGAGGAGGATCTCTGAGCTTGATGTTTCATTCTATGCACTTTCTTTTACATTTGAAATATTGCACTGTTTTATATACTTTGTTCATAGTACTTTGGGATGACGTGTGTTCATCTTTATTTCTTATTTCATAGTATTTCGTTTGGACTTTCGAGGAACTTCAGTTGTATTGTTTTGATACACTTTCGACTTTTAGTACATTTTCGTATTCTAGCATCTTATTGGACATTTATTACCCGAGCATTTAAATTCCGCACGACTTTGATTGTATTGATTGTAGGCTTACATATATGAATGAATTGAATTTTATTTATATATGTGCCGAACGTCGTATTTCCGGATAAGGGCTCGGTATCCGGGAACGGGGCGTTACAGTTGGTATCAGAGATACGTGTTCCTTAGGTTTCTATTCTTTGAGTTTAACTCAATCTTATCTTTAGATCCTTAGTAACACTCTGGTTCTCTTGGTTGTCAGGATGAGTAGAAACACAAGATCGAAGACTTTGGCTCTTAGTAATCAGCCATCTGAGAGGGGTGAAACCTCTAGGGGTCATCGCAGTTTGTCACCGCCGCCTCGCCGCACAAATACACCGTCACACCGGGCCGGCAGTTCAAAGATCAGCTCCACCACCACCTCCTCCACCTGTGGTTAACCATGCAGCGTCACTTTGGCCTTCTTCGTATCAACCCAGGTCGGGGCAGTTTCAGCAGAGGACGGTTGTTTATCCACCACCAGTGACACAGGCACCACAGCAGGCTATCCCTCAGTATGGTTTTCAGCAGCCACAGTACCCTCCGCCGTATCCTCCGCAGTACCCAGTGTATCCTCCTTATCAGGCTGAGCATCAGGCTCCGTATTACTATCAGCAACAGCCGCAGGTACCCCTTGGTTATTCCCCGGTCTATCAGCCTTTCAGGCCACCGGTTCAGCAGCAGCAGCAGATACCCTATGGTTACCCTCCGGTTTACCCACCAGTTAGGCCGGTTGTTGAGTCAGCACCATCAGTAGATTGGCACACTAGGCTGAGAAGAAACCGTATGCAAGATTTTTATGGGAATGTGGAACATGCAAAGGCCGAGAATGGATCGAAGTTTTGAGAAATCGTGTAGAATATAGTGTCCCCGAGACGGAGATGGCCCGATTAAGCGGTCGGTTTTCTTTTAGGTTCACCGAGTCTTGGATAGATGCAGTTCAGAGTAGCAAATGCAAGGTAATGCGATTGGGAGGCTTTTAAAGCCATGTTCTACAACGAGTACTTTCCAAAGAACGGTACAAGCGGAAAAGGCTAGCCGTTACGAAACTTGAACAAGGTAATCACATGACGGTGTCCCAAAGACACAAATCGGTTCAATGAGTTAGGAAGGTTTTATCCGGAGTTGATGCAAGTGGAAGAACGAAAGATGGCCCGTTACAAGGACGGTTTGGCATATGGGATTCATCGGGCATGCTAGGCTTTACTGACAAGGAATATGGCGGAGCTCTTCGAATAAAGCCTTGGAAGTCGAGACTTTCGGGAAGAGAGCTACAGATGGTTGTTGGTAATAAAAGGAGCTTTGAAACAAGTCGAGCGAGGGCGAGAGGGCTCGCGGCGGCCAGTTAGCTCAGAGGTTTCCCGCACGCAGGCAAGATTAGACCACCGGGTGGTGCCCCATCGCCAGCCAGGCCACCGCGCTAGACCACCGCTTGGCACTCCACCGGCAGCTAGGCCACCGGCTACCTCAGGTTGTTTCTTTTGTGGTGAGCAGGGTCATTTCTCCAGGAATTGTCCACGCAGGCGCCCGGTGCTCGAGCAGTCGACCTAATAGAGCGAGTCCGAGTAAGCGAGTGCGTGATGTTTGTTTGTTGATGCCGAGAGATTGAGCCGAGAGGATGATGTGATCACGTGTACCTTTTATGTTTGCTTTGTTCTTTCGAGTTATTTATAGCATGCTTGGAACATGTTGTAACTTTAGTTAAATGGACAAATGCATGATAGGTATGATAAGAGTAGGCAATCTAGTAGTCGTGGCCTTATTTGATACAGGAGCTTCAATCACCTTTGTGTCCTCTAGATTGCTAAGAAACTAGATTTACCTATGGAGCCTTTGAGAGATACTATGGAGATTGTTACACCCTAGGCAAGGTAAATAAGGTGGTTAAGATGATACCACAAGTGGATGTTCGTGTTGGACCTTATCGGTGTAAGAGTGACTTCACGGTCATGGATTTCTCGACTTTCGACGTGATTCTTGGGATAGACCGCTATCCAAGAATTATGTTCACTTGGATTGCAGGGCCAAGAGAGTCATTTTCGAGTTCCGGGAAATCGGATAAGACTTATCGTGGAACGCGTTCTGAGCCAGCAAGAAGAGACATCCTATCATTTCCACAGTCAAGGCCATCGGGGCATGTCGAAAAGGATGTGAGGGCTACTTGTTGTACGCAGTGGATGTGGAACAAGTAAAACCTAAGTTGGAAGATAGAGTGGTCAGAGATTATCCAGAGGTATTTCCAGATGAGTTGCCAGGAAACATGCCAGACAGGGCCATTGAGTTTGAGATACTGATTAATTCCGGGCGGCACCAGCTGCCAAGGCACCATCTGAGATGGCACCGGCGAATTGAAGGAGTTGAAGGCTCAACTCAAGGAGATGTTGGAAAGGAACATCATTCACCCAATATTTCACCTTGGGAGCACCGGTTTTGTTTGTGAAGAAGAAGGATGGCAGCATGCGGATGTGTATTGACTACAGGGCCTTGAACAATCTGACTATCAAGAATAAGTATCCATTACCGAGGATAGATGATCTGTTCAACCAGTTGCAGGGTCGGAAAGTGTTTTCAAAGATTGATTTGCGGTCAGGCTACCATCAGTTAAAAGTTAAGGTGGCGGATATTCAAGACAAAGATTCAATTACTAGATATGGACATTATGAGTTCCTTGTTATGCCTTTTGGACTCACTAATGCTCCATCTGCATTTATGGATTTGATGCAAATGGTCTTCATGCCTTACCTAGACAAGTTTGTGATTGTCTTCATTGATGATATTCTCGGTATACTCTAGGGACAAGGCGGAGCATGAGGAACATCTCATGGATTGTTTTGGAAACGTTGAAGAAGGAGCGATTGTATGCAAAGTTTTCCAAGTGTGACTTTTGGTTGGACCAAGTGAGCTTCTTGGGTCATGTCATTTCAGGTGATGGCATTCAGGTTGATCCGGCCAAGATTGAGGCAGTTAAGAGTTGGCCTACACCGACTACAGTTTCAGAGGTTAGGAGCTTTCTGGGTTTGGCTGGTTACTACAGAAAGTTTGTGAAGAATTTCGCAAGGATAGCCACTCCACTCACCAGACTTACACAGAAGAACACCAAGTTTGATTGGACACCCGAGTGTGAGTTAGCATTTGAGTTGTTAAAGGACAGGTTGACTACAGCACCGGTATTGGCAGTACCCGAGGTGTTCGATGACTATGATGTCTACACCGACGCTTCAGGGCAGGGTCTAGGTTGTGTGTTGATGCAGGGAGGAAAGGTCATTGCCTATGCATCCAGGCAATTGAAAGTACATGAGAAGAACTATCCCACACACGACTTAGAGTTGGCAGCAGTGGTTTTCGCATTAAAGACTTGGAGGCACTATCTGTATGGGGTCAAGGCTAGAATCTTCACCGATCACAAAAGTTTAAGGTATTTCTTCACTCAGGAGAATTTGAATATGAGGCAGCGGAGATGGCTAGAGTTCGTGAAGGACTATGACTTGGACATTCAGTACCACCCGGGAAAGGCAAATGTAGTAGCAGATGCCTTGAGCAGAAAAAACCAAATGGCTTTAGAGCCCAGATTGAGGCTATCACAAAGGGGTTGATGATTTGCGCTTTAGCAGATTTGATCGATTGAGGACCGTCGCCATGCGACCGCTTGTTGGCTAGATCGAGTTGATGGATGAGATCGAGCAAAGCAAGATGAAGATGCGCTTTGGTTGATTTGAAGAGGGTTGCAAGAGAGAAGCCTACAGTTGGCTATGTGTTGGATCAGAGTGGAAATCTGTGGTATCAGGATCGTCTCTGTGTGCCTAATGTTGGAGATTTGAGACAAAGAATTATGGAAGAGGCACACAAGATTGCTTTTGCAGTGCATCCAGGTTCTACCAAGATGTACCGAGATTTGAAAGAAAGATTTTGGTGGCCCTCAATGAAGCTAGAGATAGCTAAGTTTGTTTCGAGTGTGACGTCTGCCGAGAGTGAAAGCCGAGCATAGGAAGCCAGCGGGATGCTTAAGTCATTGGATATCCCAGAGTGGAAATGGGAAAAGATCACTATGGACTTTATTTCGGGGTTGCCTAAGTCGAAGGGTGGACATGATTCTATTTGGGTAATCGTTGATAGATTAACCAAGTCGGCTCATTTCTTGCCTTTCAAGATGAATATGCCCTTGGCAAAGATGACGGAACTATATATGGACAATATAGTGAAGCTTCATGGAGTTCCAGTCTCCATTGTTTCGATCGGGATTCGAGGTTCACACCGGTTTTGGCAGAGCTTACAGGAGGCATTTGGTACCCGGTTGGATTTGAGTACAACGTTTCATCCTCGCACAGATGGTCGATGAGAGAGACTATCCGACACTTGAGGATATGCTTAGAGCATGTGTCTTGGAGGTAGGCGGATCTTGGGTAGATTATCTACCGATTCTGCGAGTTTGCTTACAACAACAGTTATCACGCGAGCATAGGCATGCCACCGTTTGAAGCTTTGTACGGTAGAAGATGCAGGACGCCTTTGTTTTGGGACGATGTTGGGGAGAAACAGCTCACTGGGCCAGAGTTAGTTGAGCAAGCCAAAGAGAGGGTTCAGTTAGTGAAGAGGAATCTGCAGATAGCTCAAGACAGGCAGAAAAGTTGGGCAGATGTCAGACGGAGACCGCTTGAGTTTGAGGTTGGTGATCGTGTTTACTTGAAGGCATCACCAATGAGAGGAGTTAAGCGATTTGGTCAGAAAGGAAAGTTGAGCCCGAGGTATGTTGGACCGTTTGTGATCCTGGAGAGGATTGGACCGTTAGCCTATAGACTTCAGTTGCCAGAGTCAATGTCCAGAGTTCACAACGTCTTCCATGTTTCGATGTTGAAGAAGTGTTTGACGAAGACAGAGGTTGAGTCTACAGTGGATCCAGAGATACTTCAGGACAACCTCGCTTATGATGAAAAGCCGATTAAGATTTGGACCAGAAAAGAAAAGATGGTTAAGAGGAAGATGTTTAATTGGTTCTTGTTCAGTGGAGCAATCATACACCTGAGGAAGCAACTTGGGAAGTTGAAGGTGATATGATCAACGAATTCCCGGAATTTTTGGATTTACCAGTACGCTCTAGTTTTGAGGACGAAAACTCCACTTAAGGGGAGAATGTAATATTCCGATTTTCGTAAAAAGGGCGCACGTGTCATTTTTGTAAAACTTAATTAATATTCTCTTTCCGCTTCGTTGGAGTTAAAATCCTTTGAATTGTAACGGTTTCGGCCCACGGGTTGTTCGAGGGTATTTGAGTAAATTCGGTTTAAATGATAATTAGGTTGTCGATATAAACGGAAATATACTAAAACCTAATCATTTTTCCTAAAACCCTGAATTTTGGAGCAACGCACTTCTCCCCTCGAAAGAGAAACCGCTGTTTTGGGCATTGAAACCGTCAATTCTCGATCCTTGATATCTCACTCGTTCCTCTTCCGTTTTCAGATCGTAGCATACCGTTGGAATCCTCGTGACGAGAGCTTCGCATCGGTACCAGGCACAACATCTGATTCTGAGTATTTAGGCAGAAAAGGTAAGGAGAAACCCTTACGTTTCGCTTTTGAATATGTGGTAATTGTGTTGATTTCTTGTTGTTTTGGGGTTTTCAAATTGTGTTAATTTGATGCCTAAATGATGGGTGATGTTCGGTAGGGGTGGTAGTTTAATTCGAGTGTTTTTGGTCGTGAAGGTTTGGGTTTTGTTTGAAAACCGAATGAAAACGATGAAGGATCGCGTTTGATTTTAAAATTCCCGAGTCGGACGAAGCGTCTGGATTTCTCGGACGGACGTCCAACCTTGGACGAAGCGCTCTGATACCTCGGACGGGCGCCTGAGGTGAAATTTTGATACAGAGATTGAAAGGGGAATGTCCGACGGGCGTCCACTATTTTGGGACGAAAGCGCCCAGGGACTTCAGACGGGCGTCTGGTCCTTCAGACGGGCGTCCACCTGGAGCTGGTCTTCCAGCTTTGTTTAATTTGGCTTTCAACTATCGTTTAGGGTTGTTTAATCAACCTTAAACCCTTTTAAGTGTATTACCATTTTATGATAACACCTTTAAACCTCACTTAGGATAGAATTGGTCTCTTGATCATGATGAGTGGTGTCGGTAAGGGAGTGTTATCTAAATGAACTAGGACGGTTAGTTAATCACCTATTACTACACAACTTGCTAGATAAAAGATTAAACACCATGTGGTCTTGGGTAGATCCTGAAGATCTATAGCGTGATGTGTGAACAGACAGTCAAAGTGAGTGTCCTATCGGCCTGCAGGCCTATAGGCATCGCCGTATGTCCATACTATCGGAACCGGTGATTGTATCCTGAAGATTTCAATACGCTCGGGGTTATTGTATCCTCAAGATTTCAATATGTCACGCTCCACCTTGATAGCATGTTGTAACAAAGATAAGCTAAGTAGCTACAGTTTAGGCATATTGGGAGATGTAACCTTTATGCGTAGAATCGAGTTTGTCTTGTCTTTCCAATTGAAATCTAATAATAAACTTTGTATATTCTAAGCTTAAACGTACTTCTCTTCCTTCTTGAGTATTATATATACTTACCCTTTGTGCATTTCTTTATATGTGCTTGGGGGTGAGAAGGCGACAGATTACGAGTATTACGAGGAGTATGTCCTCGAGGAGGATCTCTCGAGCTTGATGTTTCATTCTATGCACTTTCTTTTACATTTGAAATATTGCCTTTGCTTTTATATACTTTGTTCATAGTACTTTGGGATGACGTGTGTTCATCTTTATTTCTTATTTCATAGTATTTCGTTTGGACTTTCGAGGAACTTCAGTTGTATTGTTTTGATACACTTTCGACTTTTAGTACCTTTTCGTATTCTAGCATCTTATTGGACATTTATTACCCGAGCATTTAAATTCCGCGCACTTTGATTGTATTGATTGTAGGCTTACATATATGAATGAATTGAATTTTATTTATATATGTGCCGAACGTCGTATTTCCGGATAAGGGCTCGGTATCCGGGAACGGGGCGTTACAATAGGTCTTACAGAAAACCACTGGCCATTGGTTAGAAAAGCACTGCATTATGAATTGATGACGGACAGGGATCATTATATTGCATTATTTGGCAGACAAGAATGGATCTACGAAAAATGCATGGCTTGTGTTTGTCATGAAAAAGGAGCATGCGGAGTGGAAAAGTATTTTGACAGTCACCTTGGTTGGGTTGTGTGCAATGCATATGGTGTGTCCGCAAGCATATTGTCTGCCTCGCATGGAGACCAAACATTCTTTCCTAGTAAGAAAAAACCTTCGGTTTGGCCCGCTCGCCATATATGGATGGGGTTGTGCAAGGGTATCCATTTTGTTCGCTTGTTTTTGAAAGATACTTGTCCACTTCCTAGAGTGAGCGTAAATTGGCATAAGGCTCGGATGTTGGAAGCAAATGAATGGTATGAGAAATATCAACACAAGATCGATTTATGGCATGATGTGGTCAAGGATCATTGGATGGGGGATCATATTGATTTGGACAATCTATCTGATTGAGCAGGGTGTAGGATGGAACACGGTTTTGTAAATTCATATGCAATATGTTGAACTAGTTTAAATATTTTGGCATGATGCACAATGAACTAGTTGAATTCCAATGTTGTATTTCCAAAATGTGTGATGTGTGATTATTGGTTTAATTTTGATGTATGATTGTTTGTTAAGAAAGGGAACAATGTTGATTCTGGGTCAAATAACTTCAGCCATAGTGACGTTTTGATTGAGTTATAAACGTCGGTTGTGATGACGTTTGAAGCTCCAATATCATCAAACTCTCTGTCCATAAAAATCCTTAAAACGTCATCCATAATGACGTTTATATGGCATGTGGAACGTCAGTATGACTGACGTTTTAAAGATTTTTAGGTTCAGAGAGTTGATGATTTTGGGGCTTCAAACGTCATCACAACCGACGTTTATAACTCAATAAAAACGTCACTATGGCTGACGTTCTGTGTCCCAGAATCAACATTGTTCCCTTTCTTTCCCACACCAATTCAAGTGACACCATTTCAAATATCAAAGGCCAAATAACCCAAATCGCATACGAACAAATAGGAAATCAACGGGGAATAAAAATACAAACCAAACCAAACCAATGCCAATGTAGTCTACAAAATCCAAATTCTAAATATAAACACGATTTTAAACAACCCAAACATTAAACTTATGAAAGTAATAAACGTGTCAAAGTTATAAATGTGTCAATGTTATAAGACAACTAAGTCTTTTTTCGCGCCCTCGAACGCTTCTTTGGTCTTTCAAATTGTATCCGACTAGATTCTTGTGCTTCACACCATCATCTTCAACATCTTGTGTACATGCACTGTAGTCGTGGAACTCTTCGCCATCCAAGCGCTTTCACTAAATCCTTTTTGGTTTTTTAGAAGCATTTCCAATCGCATCTCGCATCGCATCAATCACTCTCCCTTGCATTCATTCTCCTGCATGTTAAACATAAAAACATTCATTAAATTGAAAACGGAAACAACAAAATAGATTGTATATTCAAATACCTCTCTTGAATCTCGTTGCTTTTTTTCTTGACACCGTCAAACGACGACGGCAACACCTCGATACCAAGTCATATACTCGGATGTGCATTCCCAATCAAACCTAGCTTTTCCCATCCTTTGTTCCTTATTGACTAGATGATTTGCAAAATGGATAAAGTCATCGCCACGTGATTCATGAGTTACATTGTAATTGCTTCGCCTTCCCGCTTGATTCGATGCCTTTGGAGGAATTTGGTGACGAGGATACCTTGAATATGGCCAAATTGACGAATCGACACGGTTTGGGTGATACACCTCTTCAATGTCCAATGTCCTTATGCACCCATAGAACCAACAGACGTCATTCTCGTGCACCGCTCTAAATTGCCGATAAGCATCCCAAACAACCTACAAAATAAAGATAATGTAAGTTGAATGCAACCGGACAAGTTACATTGTCCTATTATAAATTTAGTTAACTTACTTCTCGGCCTCCATCAAGTCCAAGTCCTCTCTTGTATGCCTTAACGATGACAATGCCACAGTGTCATTAATTCCCGTAACATTTTTCCACTTTAATGTCCGTACCATCTCCTTCAATGAATTTCGTGTTTGGTGGAGGTCGCAATGAAGGAAAAAGTTCGTACACCCATGCCTTCATAACACATATTACAAAATATTTCTTTAAGCATTCAAACATAAAGACAAAAACAAAAAAATGTAAAAACAAGTGTTACCTCCAACAATGTTAGGTATCCGTAAATTCCAACAAAGATCGCTTCTAGTGGGCTTCGATAGGCACATCGGTAAAGATTTTCCAAAGGTGTGGCAAAGACCCCAAGCCCAATCACCAACCTTATCCGGATCCCGTAGAAAATGAAGGTAGTTAATGTTTATCTTATCCCCACTACGGTCTTGCATCAAAGTACATGCAAGAAGATACAATGATATCCGCGCACGCCTTGATCCACAAGAATTATCGGCGCAATCGACCGAACTCGATGCCTCACCCCGATTGCTTCTTACACCGCATTTACCCGCAAGATGTTTCTTTAGCCAACTTTTGGACAATTGTAGTCCACCAACATGTTCTAACTCCTTTGTCACGCCTCGCTATTGGAATCCCTAACACTCGTGAACAAATGTAATCAAGTTGTCCTCTTTTGCAAATTCATAGTTCACGACCATTCCATCAACCGGTAATCCCGTGATATATCGGACATCGCCTAATGTGATCTTCATCTCACCGAATGGCAAATGGAAAGTGTTTGTTACCGATTCCACCTCTCAACAAAAGCACAAACTACCACACGATTCGCTTGGCTATATGAAGATTGTACCAGATTGTACAACGGGTTAGCTCTCACTTTGCCTTGAATTCGTCACATTCTGCATCAATCTTCCATATCTTCAAGGAAGATGTGTACCGCTTACATCCAATTATACCTCGGTCCTGTTCAAATGAGTTTATATATAAAGTTAGATATGTGAAAAAATATAAGTTCACAAATATGTAATAAGATTATAAAACCTAAACAAACATACATTCTTATTCAACAACGCGTAACCAACATGCTCCTTCCAATCCTTCCCCAATAGAACATCAGTGTCTACCACCACACCATCATCACCGCCATATTGTAAACACTCACCGCCGCGCCTCGCCGGTGCACCGGCACTTCCGGATGTCTGTCCCTATACTTGCACCAAAGATTACCTCGATGCCTCACCTATAGTGGCCCCACCGGATTGGCTCTCTGCTCAGAATGGCACCAACAAAGATTAGAATCGCAACTAGATCAATCAGTACTGTAAGGAGGTCAGCACTCCTCGATTGTGTCTCCATATCCACCGACTCAAATGATGGCCCCAACAAGATCGGAATCGAAATCGATCAACTAGATCAATCGGATGAATCGGATCGCTTGCAAATCGGATCAATCGATCAATTGCAATCGACTCGGTGGTGGCCGCGACAATCGGAATCAATCAGTAAGTGAAGGAGCTCGCACTCCCAATCGTGTCTCAACAGACTCAATGTTGGCCTTGACACTATCATCTCGCAATCGTCTCAACTATAAGTGAAGGAGCCTCCACTCCCAACTGTGTTTCAACTGACTCAGTGGTGTCAACTACCTCATCTGTCTCTCCTAAACCAAACCTCGCTTGGCTCATTCGCATGTCCTATCTCTGCTTGCACATTCTTTAGTCGTTTACTCCTTCTTTTATATGGCACACTTGTATGTTCAGAAACAATACTAGGCTGAACTTGAGCTTCGAGGGGTGCTTCAAAGATCACCTTCATCCACTCGCAGCATCTTCATCGCTATCTCACCAGCGCATACCTTACTGACACTCGCCTTGGTCATAATTTCCTACACATGATACAAGAAATAAATTGTCACCAAATGAAGAAATCAACTAACAAAGAAAGTTGACATTCATAAACAAAGCTCAAGGATAAGACATAAACCTTATACAATGTAACATTAACAATAATTTGATAAACAATTTCATAAAAGAGACTAACCATAAACAAGTTATAATAAAGGCATAAAACAACAACATATAGGGGCAAAAAATATCCTATATAAAACAACCTATTAATGAAATTATGGTAATCAATTAACCAATGTAATCTCTAAATTAACCAATAATTTGTCATCAAACGTCAACACCACTGACGTTGAAAAAGCCTCTACAACGTCATCACCAGTGACGTTTATAGTGCAAGACATTGGCATGACAACGCTCTGGAACGTCACTGGTACCAACGTTTCATAGGTCAATACAACGTCAACACCACTGACGTTTAAGGGCTAACAAATTGCCAAGCCAATGTTCTAAAACGTCACCCCAACTGACGTTGTAGGAACAACTACAACGTCATGTATACCAAATAAGCTTCAGGGCTAAACTAATTTTCCCACACACACAAAGTTGGGACGCTGGCCCGGATGACGTTGAAACCTACAACGGGCGCCGGTCTCACCGACGCCCCTGCTTCATCATCTTCTCCGGCCTTCCAACCGGAAAAATGGCCGGAAAAACCAAAATACAACCCAAAAACCATAACCCATTACATCCAAATACTAACCCATTACATAGAATATAAACCCATTACATCAAACACAAATTCACTTCCATTTAAACACAAATCCACAAACATTCAAACACATTTTCAAAGATTCACATACCTTGATTATTCTTCTCTCTTCTTTTCTTCTACAATTCAAAGTGAACTCTCCTTCTTCTTCCTTCTTCTTTCTCTTCTTCTTCTCTTCAATTTCAATTTTTTTTTTTTTTTTTTGGTAACCACCGATTGGGAGGTTTTTGGGTAAGAAGTTGAATGAGTGTTTGAATTAAAGTGGTGGGAGATGAAAAGGTGTATGTATGTAGTAGTTTTATTTAATTTGTATTTATTTTAGTGTTTTGTATAATTTTAGGGACTAAAGTGTAGTTTTTAAGTTTTTTTTATTTTAATGTTGTGTATGTAGTAATTACGTGGTGTGCAAAAGTAAAAGAAAAATAATCATTAATGTGGTGCAAGTAGTAAATAGGGGGGTCCAAATAGAACCCCCTATATATATATATATATATGCTGTATTTTGTCGGATTGGGTAAAGAACTTTTCCTATAGTGAATAATAATGGAGTTAGGGATGAGTGAAACGGTGTCGGGTGATTACGAGACAGATTGCACCGATATCAAATCGGGATCCAATGTGGAAACTGTTAAATTAATGTATCAAGTTTAATTGACAAGGCATTAAATAGATGAAGAATATGTCAGTGATGATCGACAGATGTTTGTTGATGTACATGTGATGGAAGTCAACTTTACTGTACTTTGGTGTGCAGTTTAACCCCCGTTTATCACTTTATTGACATGTTTTGGGTAGTTCTAGACCTGATTAAGAGTAATATCGAGAGTTATACGCACGGGGAGTTAAACTGTCACATCGATAGTAAATTCCGCCTTTTTAGCGATATTATCTCTTTTCCAAGCACTTTTTGTCTTGCGGAATTACGCGTGGTGTTTGTTCGTATATGTTATTGCAGGACTTAGGTGGCTCGAGGGCCCGGAAGGCGATATTTTGGATTGAGAAACATGTTCGAGGCATGAAAGTAGCATTGAAGTGGAGAAAATGCAAGTTTGGAAGGAAATTGTTGACGAGCGCGCTATTTACTCCAAACGAGCGCCCAAGCAGCTCAGCTAAATAATGTGATAGCGGCTTAAATCGGCGCTTGGCCGCCCAAACGAGTGTCTGTCAAGTTAGCAGTTGATACTGAAAGTTAGATTTTCAGACGGACGAGCGTCCAAATGACCCCAAACGGGCGTTTGGTTGGGTTCAGCCCGAATCAAGAAAGCTCATATAATCCAAACGGACGTTCAGCCAATCCAGACGGGCGTTTGCCCTCAAGGCATGATCCATGAACTAGCATTTAAGAGGAGCCAAATGCTGGTTCACTGAAGAATAAACCCTAATCATCATCAGATCTCCAAATGAGACGGCGCCCACCTTGGAGCAAACGCTGCTCAAAGACCGATAATGATGAGATTTCAACCCTACAAAGATAAATACGCAGCTCATTCAGCACTTTTACAGATTCTGCCGACTTTAGACACTTCTAGGGCGATTTTGGTGCAGTTTTAGTGTAGGTTGATCATCCTTTGATCCTTTGATTCCATAGATAACATCCTTCGATTCTACATACTTTCCATAGCTTAGATTAACGTTTTAAGATCAAAGATTTGACTTTTCGGTGCAATTATTTCTTCCTTATTTGTTGAATCAGATTTTCTGGGAATTCATATGGTAATGACTTCAATTTTATTTATTGTCTTTAGTTTAATCTCTGTTTTTAATTCCGTTTCTAGCTAATCATGAGTAGCTAATTGTATGTGTAGCCAAATTATGTGAAAGCGAGTGAAAAACCTAAGGGGGATGAGATTGAGAATTGTGTAGTGCGTAATTTAATGTTTTAACGATTAATCCACGTCCTAAAACTTATTATAACATCTTTGAATTAGATCGATCACCTACTTCACTATCCCACACATCGAACTTATAGATGTATTTTGCGGTGAGATGTGGGAAAAGGGGTTTTGGGATCGTTGCGTAGATCCGGCCTAGTTGTTAGGACCGTTTCCAATACAGAGGTTTGTCATCGTTGTTCGAGCAACTCTAGACCTTAATCATGTTAGGATAATCGGTTTTCTAAAGGGAGAGTCGGTTAGCTTCTCATAGGGTGATTAGATTGAGTTGTTCAGTCTAATCACTAGAATTAGGAGTTGGCACCCGTGGATGTTGTTAAACTACATAGGATAGGTAGGTCGGGTAAGACACGCTCCCTATCAAGTCTTTCCTTAGGGGTAAAAGCAGCTCGTGGGATCATGGTTCGGCTATACCCTTTAATATTTAGAAGTAAAACCAGTAGTATAAACTTTATTTCTGCATTAGCATAATACCTTCCACCATATTTTGGCATGAACTAAGTTTTATGTCAGCTTTGGTACTTAGACATTACTCCCTGTGGATTCGACCTTGTGACCACTATACTCCCGTTGACCCGATACTCTGTCGGTGAAAGTTAGCGGTTAAGTATTTTGCTATCAGCAGGCCACAATGTCCTATGAATTCTGAAGGATGTGTGAGAGTTAGGGTTTTCGACAACAGTTTATGCGAACCTGATTTTTAAACAGGCTGAGTTCGTGTTTCCAGTATGTTGTTGTTTAAATATGACATTTTTTGGTAATTCCTATGCAAGTTTGAAGGACAAAGAATGTCCTTGGTCTATTACCTATGGATTAGAAAATTCAAACATCAAGGCGGATGTTAATTACTGCAAGATGAAAGCTTTTTTGAAACTTCAACGGTTAGAAGGCCTAGTGAACTTGCTTTTAGAGGTCCTATTATTGACATCAGATCGAAATTATTCCGCAAGGATAATGTGGACGTATGACATTGTGCGTATAATAAGCCCACACTTAGCCGATGCCTTAGTTCTAATGTGGATAAACTTCGTTTACGCAAATGAACCTTCTACTGCAATTATTAAGGAGGGTATGACCTACAGATTTAGGGTATTAAGGAGGGGTGCTTACTGGCTTGCACAGAAAGGTGAAAATACAGGAGATCAGCAAGAGCAATGTGTTAAGTTCTTGATAAAAAAAAACCAAAGGCGACGTCATCTGATACCTTGAAGATGACTGATATTTTTTATGTTTACACAAATGAACCTTCTACTGCAATGATTAAGGAGGATATGACCGATAGATTCAGGGTATGATGGGTGCTTACTGGCTTGCACAGAAAGGTGAAAATGCAGGAGGTCAGCAAGAGCAATGTGTTAAGGAATATTTGAAGTCAATTACAAAAATGGGTATTAATGGGCAGTGTGGATATGTTAAGAATATAGATTTTCCTTGTAGCTGGTATTTATTTTGGGTAGGTTGTCTAAGCATTTTGAATTCAGAGTGCGAGAGAGAGAAAGAATGCTCACCCCAAATCTTGCATCTACTTATGGTTTTGGTGAGCTAATTTATAATAAAAAAATTTGTTTGTAGTGGGGGGTATTTTTGGCAAAACCATATAATATTGCTGGTTTTGCCCGCCTGGCCGACACGTGGGTCCCACCACTAAAGGAAAAGGCGAATATTCCTTATTTTCTCATGTAGCCACTTTAAATTTTGTCCCCTGCTTTTCCTATAGCCACATGTACTATACTTTATTTAAAGTAACAGTTGTATTTTATCGGATTGGGTAAATCATTTTTTGCATTTGCTGAGAAAAGCACTTTTCCTATAGTGAATAATAATAGAGTTAGGGATGAGTGAAACGGTGTCGGGTGATTACGAGATAGATTGCACCGATATCAAATCAGGATCCAATTTGGAAACTGTTAAATTAATGTATCATAGTTTAATTGACAGGGCATTAAACAAGATGAAGAATATGTCGTTGATGATCGGCGCTTTTTGTTGATGTTCGTGCCTCAATATCCTATGAATTCAAGGGATGTGTGAGAGTTAAGGTTTTCTAATCCATAGGTAATATATATATATATATATATATATATATATATATATATATATATATATATATATATATATATATATATTATCGTTATTTTTGAAACATGAATGAAAGATATTGTCACAACGGAAGAAAGGCAATTAAAATACAATCTGGTATAATTAGTGAATCAACACACACACACACACACACACACTCATATTTCTTTGACTCTTGCTCTAGTTTTTTATGTCTACCGGCGTATTTGGCCCTCATGTTAGGCCGGAGAGACGCCCGTCTTAAGCCCAACAGTACATGTTTCGCTAAAAGAAAAAAAAATTTCCATGATTCAATCCGATCCAACCTACTATAATATATTATTTATTTTTTGATAAAGGCCCAAATTTTTTTACTCCAATGGAAGTACTCCTTGCACGTAAGGGTAGGGTTGTCACTGTTCACCGGATGAAATCATGCAACCCTCACACGAAAGGGTAAGTACATATCAGTTCGAAAATGCATGTATCTGAAAATCCGAAAATGCATATCGCTTCATGAACTGATGCATGTATTGGTTTAGGTTTAGGAGCGTTGCCCCCGAACCCCCACGAGTTGGCGCTGCCCCCTCGACCCACCGCGACCTGACCGGGTAGGTCGAACCCCGTTTCATTGCGATAACATTATTTCGTTCGGCAACTCGTATGCAAGCGATTACAAAAAATATTTATGAAAAAAATTGTTAGACATATTTTAGTTTTAATGATGAGTGCCAGTCTAGTTGTTATAGAGTAAAGGCAAAAAGATGTTTAGATTAAATGTATAGGTTTTACTAGAGTTTGATCTTTGTATTTGATCAAACAAGCACTGTAAAGAGGTCAGCTGACTTGTCAGCAGACCTATCTAGCAACAGAGTGTCTAGGAAAGTAGAGTCTAGGAACCTGCTGATAGTTGAAGGCTGAGGGTTCAAACTCAGTAATGAAGGCTGAGGGTTCAAACTCAGTAATGAAGGCTAAGGGATCAAACTTAGTAATTAAAGTCAAGGATATGGGATCAGAATTTAGGGAAGTCTGTGATGACCTAAATTGATCACATACACCTTGTGTAGAAGGTCTAATTTCCATTAAAGTTAAGTGGTGATTGGAACTTGGTTATGATTAAAATGGTATACTCTAACTTCATAATCAAAAGTTAGATGAGAAGCAGTCAGCTAAAGTGTTTATTAAAACACAACTGACTAAAAGTCAGCTGACATCTGTGTACATCAGCAGACTTACACAACAGGAGTCTGCTGAATGTATAATTCGAATTAATCCAAGTTTTTATGGAAGATTAAATGGATAAGGATGGTTTACAAGCCTTGGATTAATTAATCAATCAATGGTCAAGATGAAAGGGACGTTGTAAGGAATTCAGAGCCATATCAAATGGAAATAAACCATTGGTTGACAGTCTGGGCTGTCAGAAGGACACGGACAGTGTCAAACGGTACAACAGAGGTATTTTTAGGGATATTCAGTAAAATCCTGCAACGGTTATGATTCAGAATCAAATTCGAATTCTAGAATTTTCATCTATAAATAGAGGACCCCTGATTCAGATTGTAACAAGAAGAATACCAAGAATTCATACGAAGAATTAATAAGTGTTTGAGCAAGATATTGATCAAGTGCAATCTGACCCTGCTGATACTCACAGAACTTGAAACTACTGATCAAGTTTTTCTTCAAGTGTTTCCTGCAAATCAAGACTTATCAAGATTACACACTTGAGGAACTCAGGCTGCTGATTCATTCATCCCGATCAGAAGTCTACTGAAAGCAGAATCAATTTCTTGATTCAACCCTTCTTTTTCAAGAAGTTTGCTGAAGACAGAGAAGCACTTAGTTGTCAAGAATTGTTGTTTTGTGGTGGAGCTGGTGAAGAGGCAATCCTACCCTTCAAGGACCAGTGGAAGACTTAGGAGCAGCAATCCTACCTGTTTCTAGTTTTCAGTTTGTGAAGCCATAGTCATTGGTCAAGGACACACAATTTAGGGATTTTTGTAACAGCTACAACAAGAGTCTCTAGTGAATTTCCTCCAACATCACAGGAGAAGAGTGGACTAATAGGATTACACCACCTGGAACCACTATAAATCTTGCCTACCTTAATTTAATGTATTTACATTCTGCATTTACTTTATCTGCATGCTTATCACATCAAATTGACTGAACTAGCAACTGAATCACACCACCTGCACTACTGAGTATCTAATACTTAGTATCATATTTAATCAACAAGTAACAAGGCTTAATTGAATATACTCCGCTGCAACAAATTTAAGAGATTTAATAGTCAGCAGACAGCTGAGTGGTCAATAGACTGCTGAGTGGTCAGTAGGCTATTAACTCTATTGAGTTTGTAAAACTCCAAAAAGTTTTTATGTGTTAAGTTTATTCACCCCCCCCCCCCCCCTCTCCCCTCCTCTAAACTTAACCAAAGCCTTTTCAAGGGGCCAACAAAAAGATCTAACAAAAGGTCCCAATAAAAAAATTTACTTGGCCCAAAAAAAAATAGACATACAAACAAGTTTTATTAATTTTTTGTTTGAAAAACTATAGAAATTAAAAAGAATATATTATTTTATATATCATTTTGTTTGTGTATACGTATGAATTTGATTTTTGTTTCTAAATATGCTATAAAAGACTACTTTATAGGCATGTTTTAAGGCTATCAATAAATTGAATTTTGTATTTACGGATGTTAAAAACGCGATAAGTATGTTTTTAAAAAAATCAACTTCAACTAAAAGGCCAAATTCGGAGATTTGACCTTAAACCCAAAATATACCAGGGCCGGCCCTGTCTACCGGAAAGATGTTCATGATGAATTTTACCAACTCCACAAAATGAAACAACAGAGATTTATACATAGTCACTGTACCTTTTCAACTACCCACTTTAAGCCTTAATTTCTCATTCACCCGACATCCGAATTGAATGATTCAAAACCTTATTTTCAACTACGTCTTACGTAATTTCCAAAGTCATCACTAACTCTTGATAATCTATATAAGAGTTATACCGAAATAGGCTCTCAAAGTGGTTTCAATAAATGATTAAAAAATCATTTTAAAATGTTATAAAACATTTTTTCCTTTTATCCTCATATATCTCCAACAATCCCCCACATGAATGGAAATTAATGGAAATTCAGACCCAGAAGAGATTCTGACAGAAAATATTGCATCAGGAGAGGTAGCTTCTGGCTTTGAACTGCGCTTTAGTGAAATACTATCGGATCTACTTGGCTATTCAAAGGAACTATGTCTTGAACCGTTCAAATTTTATTGTAAAACCAAACAATAGTACTCACACAATATTTCCCTTAATACGTATTGGTTCTCATGGTTGTGCTCATTTTGGCCATGAAACACCCTGGTTTCAGAAAGTGCGTTAGAGATTTCAAGCCACTGAATTCTCACAGAAGTGGCCCCACTTCACACTTACATAGGTGACCTCCTATCAAGAGTATTCTGCCATACCCTACTTGAATTTAATCAAGCTATAGGAATCATTAAAAGTTTTCACTTATCCTTACACACCTGACAGATAACACTTCTATTCATAGAATGGTAAGTGTTCAATGAACCTTCATAACTTAGTTGTCCCTTTGAACCATGATCTTGGGATCTCCAGTCAACATGGTAGGGTTACGATTACAATGTTTCTGTCGTAATTGGCTTCAGTCCCATTCCGTCTGTCAATTTTGACATTTGATCTCTAGGTAAACCTTTTGTTAGCGGATCCGCAAGATTGTCCTTCGATTTAACAAAATCGACGGAAATCGCGCCGTTAGAGATCAGTTGTTTATTGCTATTATGTCTACGATGAATATGTTGAGACTTACCATTGTACATACTATTTTGTGCCCGGCTTATAGCCGACTGACTATCGCTATGTATGCTTATAGGAGCAATAGGCTTAGTCCAGCATGGAATATCCTCGAGGAAATTATGAAGCCATTCTGCTTCTTCTCCTGCCTTGTCCAATGCAATGAACTCAGCTTCCATAGTGGAACGAGCAATGCAAGTTTGCTTTGTGGATTTCCATGACACAACAACACCACCAATAGTGAATACATATCCACTTGTGGACTTCAAATCTTTCGAGTCAGATATCCAATTTGCATCACAGTATCCTTCTAATACTGTTGGATATCTCGTGTACCGTAATCCAAGATTCATTGTGAATTTTAAGTACCTCGAGATCTATTCAATGCTTTCCAATGATCCTCACTTGGATTACTTGTAAATCTGCTCAGTTTATTTACAACACATGCTAAGTCTGGTCTAGTACAATTGGTTATGTACATCAGACAGCCTATGATTTGTGAATATTTTAACTGAGACACAGGTTCTCCTTTATTTTTGACTAAGTGGATAGTCAATTCAATAGGAGTTTTTATCGGACTTTCATTAAAGACGTTAAATCTTTTTAGAACGGACTCAACATAATGAGACTGTGACAATGCAAGTCCATCCGACATTCTAGAGATTTTAATCCCCAAAATTACATCTGCAACTCCCATATCCTTCATATTGAAGTTTCTTGTTAACATCTTCTTAGTATTCATGATTATGTCATGAGTACTTCCCAAGATTAACAGGTCATCAACAATAGACATACTATCACAAAGGAATTAGAAGTGTTATTGACATAAACACATTTATCACACTCGTTAATTTTAAACCCATTAGATAACATCGTTTGATCAAATTTTTGGTGTCATTGTTTTGGCGCTTGCTTAAGCCCATACAATGACTTAACGAGTCGACACACTTTGTGTTCTTGACCTGGAACCACATAACCCTCGGGTTGTTCCATATAGATTTCTTCTTCCAATTCACCATTTAAGTAAGCAGTCTTTACATCCATTTGATGTATTTCTAGATTATTTACCGCAGAAATTGCGATAAGAACTCGTATCGACGTGATCCGAGTAACTGGTGAATATCTATCGAAGAAGTCAAGACCTTCTTTTTGATGATAACCTTTAGCTACCAGTCTGGCCTTAAATTTATCGATCGATCCATCAGCCTTGAATTTTTTCTTAAAAATCCACTTACAACCGAGAGGTTTATGTCCCGGTGGGATAATTACTAATTCCCAATTATGATTTTGCATAATGGAATCGATTTCACTTTTGACTGCTTCTTTCCAGAACGGTGCTTATGGATTTGACATAGCCTGTTCATATGTACTTGGTTCGTTTTCTACCATATAGGTGAAAAAATCAGGACCGAAAGACATTGAAGTCCTTGCCCGTTTACTCCTACGAGGTTCTGGTTCCTCAGTTTCTAGAGTAGTTTCACTTGTTGGTTCATGTGCCCGCTTATTTAAGCTTATGTTTTCTCGACTTCTCTCTTTACATGGAAATACATCCTCAAAAAATACAGCATTTTTTGATTCCATGATTGTATTCACGTGAACATCCGGATTGTCAGATTTATGCACTAGAAATCTATGTGCACTACTGTTATTTGCATAACCGATAAATACACAATCTATCGTTTTAGGCCCAATTTTTATTTGTTTAGGTTTAGGCACTTCGACCTTTGCTAAACACCCTCACACTTTCAAGTATTTGTACCTAGGCTTGTAGCCTTTCCATAACTCGTAGGGTGTTTTATCCATCTTTTTAGACAAAACCCTATTAAGAATGACATTGGCGGAAAGTATCGCTCCCCCCACAAGTTCTGAAGTAAACCGAACTTATCAACATATCATTCATCATCTCCTTAAGAATACGATTTTTGCGTTCAGCAATACCGTTTGATTGAGGTGCATAAGGCGCAGTCGTTTGATGGATAATGCCAGAGTCTGAACATAAATCATTAAACGGTGCATCATATTCACCACCTCTGTCACTACGAACCTTCTTGATTCATTTGCTAAGTTGATTCTCGGCTTCATTCTTATAGTTTTTATTAGCCTCAAGTGTCTCATCTTTGCTACTTAGCAAATAGACATAACAGTATCTTGTACAATCATCGATAAAAGTTACAAAGTATTTTTTACCGCCTCTCGTTTGTACAAATTTTAAATCACACAAGTCTGTATGAATTAAATCTGACGGTTCAGTGTTTATTTCCACCGAAGGAAAATGTGCCTTAGTCATTTTAGCTTCGACACATATATGGCATTTTTCATTTTTATTAAATTTTAAATTAGGTAATAAATCTAAGTTCATCATCCGTCGAATTGATTTATTATTTACGTGTCCCAATCTATTGTGCCATAAGCAAGAAGTCTTAATCAAGTAAGCTGTTAAGGGCTAAATTGTAGTATTTATACATATATTTTATATATCAATTTTCTCCCATATATGTATGATTTTCATAGAAATCGAGCTTATAATTGATTAATTGAGTAAATGAGGTTTTTAATGGTTAAATATGAAAACGTATCAATTTTAGTCTTTATTTGATGGTTTTATGTTATTTTGGAAATATGTTACACTTTGGTATGTTTTGATCCTCTTGTAGATACACATTGATGGTGGAAAAGGTGATCCTAAAGAGCTAAATTCGTGATTAGAAAGGATCAATCAAAGTTATGGAAGATTGGAAGAGATAAGGAAAGAGATCAATCAAGATAAAGATGGAATTATCAATTTAATCGTTATTGGACGAGCATCCAATATTATTGAACGAAGCGTCCAAGACCGGGCGGGCGCGTCGATAAAGCGAACGTCGTCCAGGGAGTTAATTCACATACGAGAGAGTTCGTGACGCCAAGCTAAACTAGCGTCCCAAGTATCCGTCTCAAGCATTCGACGGGCGCCCAGCTGGTTAGACGGGCGCCCACCGCGCGCGTTCAATGAGAACCGACTTAGGTTATCAGTAGCGGCCGACTTAGTTTTATTATAAAAGCACAAGAGCCCCAAACCCTAAATTGATTCGAAATTTCTTCACATCAAAAGAGAGGCCACGCGTGATCTTGAGAGTTTGAAGGCGGTCACCCGAGCCTTGTGCTCGGGTGAACCGATGTTAGATTAGGAATAGATTAGATGTTTGCTTTTCGTTTCCATGGATCAATCCTTGTTCAAAACTATGTGAGTTCTTTTTATTAATTCAATTCCAGCTTTTCTTCATGATTGTTGATTTATTTTGTATCTTTCTTTGTGCTTATGAGGCCATGAGAATAGATTGAAAGATCTGCTTTCTATTGATGTTTATAATACGGAAGTTGCATAAACCTTAGATCATCATAGAAAGATAGGGTTTTTAGCCGTTGATTATGTGACAAATTAATTGGTTAGATTCCTAGGTTGTTAGATTCGATTATACGAGAGTAACTTGAATCTACACCCGTCGCTTTGTTTGGTAAATCAATCTCAACACTCGAAAGATGAGAGATAGATAATTGAATTCGCTCTAAAGTAGGAGTTCATAGCTTGAGAGATAAGTTCACTAAGAGATTAGGGATTTGTGTCTCGTGAAAGTGAAACCACAATTTGAATTAAAATCATGAGATGAACTAGATTTGAGATCACTTGGTTTGTATGATGTTTGATCCCATGTATCCTTAGTTTAGGTTTTTATTATTTGTTCTAGCTTAGATTTATTTTAGTTGTTCTTTGAGTTTTTATGTTTAATCTTTCGTTTATTTGTTTTCTTGAGTAACAATTGAGAGGATTAATAAGATTAGATTCAACATCCCTTTTCCTCGAGGATCGATAACCGTATTTATCCAACTTTACTAGCAACTACCCGGTATTCGGCCGGTTAGGAGGTAGTTTTGCATGGTAGTGTAGGTTTATAAATTTTCTTTTGTTTAAATGATGCAAAATCTCCCCAACAAAAGTGGCGCCGTTGCCGGGGAATAGGTGTCATGTTGAATCGATCTTGTTATTTCTCGATTTTGTTACGTTTATTTTTCGCTTTAATAAAAGTAGCGTTTACCAAATCGAGAGTTTTTATTTTGCCGTGTTTCGATGACCATAAGGTTAAGAATGTGCAAAAGTTTTTACTCGATTTGTTTAAACGTGAAGTATGTGTTTATGTGTTTTCTCGATCTAACCTCTTTGTGCTTTAATTGAAAGTGGCTCATTTCTGGATCTCGTGTTAATATGTGTTTTAAGTTTTTAGGGTTTGTCTGCGTTTTCTGCTCTCTCTGTGTATTCGTTGTATGGACGAGCGTTCAAGTTAGTGAACGCCCGTCCGAGCTTCTTTAAGCTGCAGTAAATGAGCGTTTGAAAGTATTGGATGCTCGTCTGTTCAAATATTTTCGACTGCTCGTTTAAAGGACCAGACGGCGCCTATGCTTTCGAACGTCCATCCGGTTGGTTTTCAAGTCAAACGAGCGCTTGTTTCTTTGAACGCCGTCCAAAGTCGTATTTTGAGGTGAACGCCTGTCATTGTCTTTGAACGCCGCTTCGTGAGTCCAGTTTTTCTTGATCTCATTCCTAATGCTTTTATTTAGTATGGATTGCTTACATTCGAGCATTTGTGGCCTATTTATTTTTTACATAGATGTCATGAATATGAATGTTATACCTTTCCATCTATGAATTCATGCTAAGTAAATGATCTTATTCCTTATACATGATTCATCCATGCAAGTTATAGTTCTTCGTCGGTTCTCGACGCTATAATCGTTTTATTGTTAATTAGTAGCTAATGTCGGTTTCCGTATGCTACATACCGGCGTGATGAATCTTGTGAGCTTTGAGACTTATGTGCTTCCTTGTTATTTTTATAACTCATTTGGGTAGTAATCGCTTCGGTTTTCCGTTGCTACGATGGAAACCTTATGAATTATATCTGTTTAGAAACAAATAATCGTTGGTTTTCCATAATGCTATCACTTTTTACGAGTCTTAAAGCGCGTCTACACTGCATGTAATGAATAAAGATCATCGGTTATCGTAACCTGTCATTATTTGGTAGACATTTATTATATACATGTCATGTTGCAAATGAGTGGGCTAGTTTTCTTTCTTTTATTTTCTTTTATTTTTGCATATCATTCGGATGCATATCATTTAGTTGCATGTCATCTAGTTGCATTGTTTTTCTATTTTTCTTTTATTTTTCTTGAGCGTAGTTAACTGTCGGTTTCCGTAATACTACATCGTTTTCCTTATTTTTAGTTTCTGCACGAGCCGTAGTCACTGTAGGGTCATCCTCTCTCAACTTGCTCACTGAGCACATCGCTGTAATTTATTTATTTTATTTTTAGGATTGCATATCATGTAGGCTGCATTGTAGTATATTTTCATGTAGTTGCACCTAGCCTACTATTTTGTAATGTTTCATGTATAGTATTCAATCTTTAGTTGAGCTTAAGTTGAAAAATCTCTATGATCCTTTTTTTCATGTGCTTTATATATGTAATCTTTTCTTTTTCCCCGAAGACTTTTTTTGCACTAATCAAGTCTGCAGGATACTTTCTATAGCTATTGTGCACTTTCACGATGAATTCAGTTTACTTGTGATGCTCCACAGTCTACTGAGCTATGCAGCAATTTTGGTTTTTACCGATTTTTCCGGAATTGCCAGCATCCAATCAGCTAAGTTCTCTAATTTATTATTTCTCGCACAACTTGAGGACAAGTTGCAATCTAAGTGTGGGGAAGGGATAGATGATTTATGTGTCTACTTTCTGCTTGCTCATATTTTTAGTATTTCTATGAAAAGTGCTTAATTTTCAAATTTTTGTTATATCCCGAGTAGACAAAGGCATATCTTTGCTTGAGTTTATATCATTTTTGCTATATTCTCGTATATTTAGTAATTTTAGTTGTTTCACCCGACACTCTTTTCACATGCCATAGTGAATGATGAGCTAAATGTTGAAAGCCTACCCCATTTTAGTTGGAGATTTTTGATGATTATAGCATGTTTCTTTGCTTATGTACAATTCTTGAAAAGTTTAGTAGTTTGTATTCTAGGATTAAAGTATGACATACCGTGAATATCTCAGTAAGTTTGAATGTGATAAGTGAAACGTGATTAAGTCTTTGCAATAGTAATAAATTGTTTACTTGAGGTGTTATGCTCAAAGTGGTCTGTGCTACTAGAAAATAATCTTTTCCACTTGCCAAACCCGAAATCTCTAAGTAAACATAATTGTAATTGTGTGTGTCGGAAGTCGGTTTATGATTTGGGTGAGGTAGGCGTACCACGTATGTCCTATTCCACTATGATGACCAAAAGCTCACGACGATCGGTTTATAGTTTGCCTTATGATTGGAGTAAGGTAGGGATTATCTTGAAATGTCCTATTCTCGCTACATGGGCAAAAGCTTATTCGATGTGTGTTAGAAAAGTGTGAAAAAGTGAAAATATTGAAATATATTATTATGAATAAGTAAGGACTTAGTTATCGTTAATCTTATACCCAGTATAAATCAAGGATATGTTGTAGGGATTATCCTCTGAGTTTGTCAGAAAGGTTTTAGATATTCTCTACTATTTCTTTTTGGGATATGTATGTTTTGTAAAGTGCCTGTTATAATTTTTGAATGTTTCTAACTTAGATGGGAAACCGGGCTAGTTTTGGTTTGAACAACATTCAAATTGTGGAACTTAGTGGAAGTTTATTATGGCTATGCACACACTCACTTGGGTGAACTTCTAAGTTATTGAATATACTTTATAATTGTATAGATGGTTATTTGTCTCGAGCTTGACTTTGTTTTGTTTTGCTCGAGGACGAGCAAAAAGATAAGTGTGGGGGTGTTGTTAAGGGCTAAATTGTAGTATTTATACATATATTTTATATATCAATTTTCTCCCATATATGTATGATTTTCATAGAAATCGAGCTTATAATTGATTAATTGAGTAAATGAGGTTTTTAATGGTTAAATATGAAAACGTAATTTTAGTCTTTATTTGATGGTTTTATGTTATTTTGGAAATATGTTACACTTTGGTATGTTTTGATCCTCTTGTAGATACACATTGATGGTGGAAAAGGTGATCCTAAAGAGCTAAATTCGTGATTAGAAAGGATCAATCAAAGTTATGGAAGATTGGAAGAGATAAGGAAAGAGATCAATCAAGATAAAGATGAAATTATCAATTTAATCGTTATTGGACGAGCATCCAATATTATTGAACGAGCGTCCAAGACTGGACGGGCGTCTGATAAAGCGAACGTGCGTCCAGGGAGTTAATTCACATACAGAGAGTTCAGACGCTGGCTAAACTAGCGTCCAGTATCCGTCCAAGCATTCTGGACGGGCGTCCAGTTGGTTAGACGGGCGTCCACCGCCGCGTTCAATGAGAACCGACTTAGGTTCTTGAAGCGGCCGACTTAGTTTTATTATAAAAGCACAAAGCAGCCCCAAACCCTAAATTGATTCGTAAATTTCTTCACATCAAAAGAGAGGCGGCAAATTGTGATCTTGAGAGTTTGAAGGCCGGTCACCCGAGCCTTGTGCTCGGGTGAACCGATGTTAGATTAGGAATAGATTAGATGTTTGCTTTTCGTTTCCATGGATCAATCCTTGTTCAAAACTATGTGAGTTCTTTTGATTAATTCAATTCCAGCTTTTTCTTCGTGATTGTTGATTTATTTTGTATCTTTCTTTGTGCTTATGAGGCCATGAGAATAGATTGAAAGATCTGCTTTCTATTGATGTTTATAATACGGAAGTTGCATAAACCTTAGATCATCATAGAAAGATAGGGTTTTTAGCCGTTGATTATGTGACAAATTAATTGGTTAGATTCCTAGGTTGTTAGATTCGATTATACGAGAGTAACTTGAATCTACACCCGTCGTTTTGTTTGGTAAATCAGTCTCAACACTCGAAAGATGAGAGATAGATAATTGAATTCGCTACGAAAGTAGGAGTTCATAGCTTGAGAGATAAGTTCACTAAGAGATTAGAGATTTGTGTCTCGTGAAAAGGTGAAACCACAATTTGAATTAAAATCATGAGATGAACTAGGATTGAGATCACTTGGTTTGTATGATGTTTGATCCCATGTATCCTTAGTTTAGGTTTTTATTATTTGTTCTAGCTTAGATTTATTTTAGTTGTTCTTTGAGTTTTTATGTTTAATCTTTCGTTTATTTGTTTTCTTGAGTAACAATTGAGAGGATTAATAAGATTAGATTCAACATCCCTTTTCCCTGAGGATCGATACCCGTACTTATCCAACTTTACTAGCAACTACCCGGTATTCGGCCGGTTAGGAGGTAGTTTTGCATGGTAGTGTAGGTTTATAAATTTTCTTTTGTTTAAATGATGCAAAATCTCCCCAACATAAGCAGAAGAGGATGCAATTTTATTAATTAGCCTCATCGGGCACAACAGTCTTTGGCATAATTGCCATTACATTAAGCTTAAACATACCCTCGGTGGAATAACCCCTACCGAGAAACACACCATTCTTGGTCAAAATGACCTTATCGAACCAAAATTCAAATTGAAACCACCTTGTTCAATTTGTCACGAAAATGAGATTCTACGAATCTCGTGAACATCAAAGACATCATTCGTAGTCGACTTCTTTCCTGAAGTCATCTTCGAACCACCGCCCCGATCCAAAGAATTGGAGAAGTTGATGAATTCCCCATCCACGCTTTGTCCTATGTGCCACCTTGTAAGTTGAAAACACACCAGTCAAGACAAACATGTCTTGTGGCTCCAGGTGTCCACAAACCATTGCCTTGGATTCCCACAAAGTTACATTCGACACCATAGCGCGAACATTTCCTCATCACCATCGGCCAAATTTGGATGTGCCCTTGGTCGAATTGGCTTCTTGAACGGTACTCAAGAAAGACGGTGCCCAAACTTTCCACAGCTTATTCTGATTGCCATTGAACTTGTACACAAACCGTGGTTTCTTGGAAGATTCAAATTTTTCTTGAAAGATTGACCGATTTCTTCCTTTTCTCGATTCTTGACCTCAAGAACATGAGCTTTGGCACATCCAACTGCACAATAGATTTTCTTTCGGAGCCCTTATTGTCCTCCTCTATGCGGAGTCGGACAATCAGATCCTCCATTGACATTTGCTTTCGCTTGTGTTTGAGATAACTCTTATACTCCCTCCAAGATTCTCAGGAAGTTTCTCAATCACACAGGCTACTCGAAAATTCTCACTTATCATCATATCTTCTTCTAAAATTTCGGATATAATGATTTGTAATTCCTCAACTTGTTTAATAACAGTTTTGGAATCGACCATCTTATAGTCCAGAAATTTACCTACTATAAATTTCTTAGCGCCTGCATCTTCAGTTTTATATTTATTCTCTAATGCAAACCAAAGTGTTTTTGCACTTTCATACATACAATAAACACCATACAGACTATTATCTACGCAATTCAAATATAATTTTTGCATAGAAAATCACTATGCTTCCAACTCTCTAAAGCCAGCAACACCCTGTGCTCAGTGTTTTCAGGAGGCACAACTGGTTTCTCTTCAGTGAGCATCCTTGCTAGTCCAAGTGTAGTGAGATAGAACAACATCTTCTGCTGCCAACGCTTAAAATTTAGGCCATTGAATTTTTCTGGTTTCTCTCCATGAGAAGTATGAGAAGCACCAGCAATGGTAACAGCAGGTTGTGTCACAGCAGACACAGTAGCATCCAAAAGTGGATTTAGACTTGTGGTTGGTGTGGTTCCAATAGTAGGTGTCAAAGACGCATCAGTGACTCCAGTCATTTCTATTCATAATAAAAACAGAAGATCAACAACACAACTGAGTTGTTTTTGCCAAAAAAACGAGACAAAATAAGTAAAAAATCGTTTTTGCCAGAAAACGATAAAAAAGGAAGATGGACCGGTTTTTACCAAAAACCAATACCAAAAAAATAAGGACCGGTTTTACCAGAAACCAATACCAAAAAGGAAGATGGACCGCTTTTGACCAAAAAACCAATACCAAAAAGGAAAGGACCGGTTTTACCAGAAACCGATACCAAAAAGGAGACACCGACACACTGAGCATCACAGACGATACTCAGAACGAACAGAAAAAATAAAAGGTTCAGCAAGCAGACTGAAATTTATTTTTCATTTCGCAAAGATATACTTTTTATAGCAAAGAGACTCTGAAAAGAATTGTCTTAAGATTGTTATACCCAAAGTATTACAATGCGAAAAAAAATAAAGAACAGAAAAGATGAAGAACAATTTATTATATTCTGGAACGACAACAAACAGAAATGAAAAGCAGAAAGAAAACAACAAGGATATGTAACCGGGACGAGCTAATCTCTGTCCTTAAGACAATTATGCTCCGGCAGTACCCACGGTTTAGCATTTGTCTCCCAGGATAACCCAATTACCTGTTCAGAATTTAGGTACTTCAGCTTCTGAACTCAATGAACTCTTGGTGCTTCAGAATCTCTTCAACTAAAAATGCAAGTGTTTAAGTGATTTGTGTTGTTTTTCAATACCATTCCCATTGCAAGAGAGGACCCTATATATATAGGAGGAAGGAGCAGCCTTGAAGTGTACTAAACCATCAGGTTGAAACTGCTCTTGTATTAAAGCCATATGACCTGAATCGAACTCAAACTAGAACTGAACTTGACTCATACTCTCAACTCGAATCTGATTTATTGGACTTGGATAATATCCAGATAAACTTTGTCCAAAATATATAATACTGCCTCAGGCCCAGAAGGCCCATTCCCCAAAGCCCAAAGCCCAATGGTCAGGGGCACGGGTGGCGGCGCGCGCGTGTAGCATTTTTAGTAAACACTCAGCCCACTAAAACCACTCCGAGTTCTCTCCCTTTCTAAGAGATTATACCAACTACAAAACTTCCACCACTTAAATATTGAGGAAATGTTGGCACATTTCCCAATGTGGGATTAAGAAGTTTGTTTTTTCAACTTATTTTTCACACCTTTTCAACTACCCACTTTAAGCCTTAATTTCTTATTCACCCGACATCCGAATTGAATGATTCAAAACCTTATTTTCAACTACGTCTTACGTAATTTCCAAAGTCATCACTAACTCTTGGTAATCTATATAAGTGTTATACCGAAATCGGCTCTCAAAGTGGTTTCAATAAATGATTAAAAAATCATTTTAAAATGTTATAAAACATTTTTTTCCTTTTATCCTCATATATCTCCAACAGTCACTCCATGGGTGAAGGGATGAGTAATTTGATCGGATCCAAACAATTTATATCCTCGATATAAACTGTATGGTTCCGATCAAGTGACTCATCACTTCAAGATGTAACAAAAAAAAAAGGGAAACTTTTAATAATATGATTGAAAATATTATTATTTGTGTGGCATGTCTGAAAATATAACTTTTGAAAATTATGTCTGAAAATCATTTTTTACGATTCCTTAGCGAATCTGCAGCGAAAATCTTTTCAACCATATATCTCAAATTGTTATTATTTTGAATCATACTCCACAAATCATAATATTTTTAAGCATATTTTTTTCAAGTTTCTCAAAAAAAAAGGAGTAATAGTGTTACTCCTTTTTAGTCTACATCATTTTTACATCATCGTTATCTCAGCACAGATTTTACACTTGTAAAGATTAAATAAAACTTCAAAAAATCACAACAACAGAATTATGTTGAATGTGAAAATAATATAAATGTAAGAGAGAAACTATATCATTAGCCGAAAAAATTTGCCATGAAACAATGGACAAAAGAGAGTACGACGTTTTACATTATATGACATAAGGATAGTGACTGAGTGGAAGAGAAGGGGGAGGGGACTAGGTCTAGGAGAATAGGGGTAGCCAATATATTTTTGTATTTATATTTAATTTTGTAGAAAAGGGTAATGTGGTAATTATAGAGGGGTGCAGAAGCCCTAAAAATTTTGGGGGATTTGGGAAAAACGGGTGTGTTGACCAAAATTTGGGAAAAACGGTTTTGTCAAAAATTTGAATTTTTTTCCGCTTAGGTGTTTTTAACCAAACTAAAACCTTATTTGGGAAGAAAGCACTTTGCCAGATTTTGCGCCCCAAGATCGTCTTATTCATGAAAGAAATGGGAGAAAATCGCGGTCAAACTTCACTAAAATCCAAAACACCCTTTTTCCAAACTTTTTTCCAAAACACCCTTCTTTACTCATTATCCCAAAAATTTTATATACGTACACCGTATTTATATCGTGAGTAAAAAAGCAATTTTACTCCCCACAATACTTAGCACTTTGTTTGGACCACTTTATTTTACAAATTTTCTTCTTGCAGTAGCTAGCCAGCTTCCATGGCTTCTTCTTCTAATACAAATTTGAGATCAAACACAACACTTATGGCACTGAAATATGAAGATCATGCAATCCTTGCGGTAGATTCAAGAATGACACGAGGTCTATTTCATGAGGTGGATCCAAAAGATTATAAAAAATTCTGAAACCATACCCTGATGCATACATCTATCTCGGGTTTTGCGGTTCGTCACAATGTATGCAAGTGCTTCAAGCTCGGCTTCCACAATGGTGCGCCGGACGTACACCACCCAACAATTTGGAGGAGGCCATGCGTGCTATTCGGCAGTATATAAACGATACATATTCACGGAGGTGGGCTAAGGATGGCATTGATGTGGATATTGTAGTGGTGGGGGCTATCCAACCTGACGAGCCCTTTGGTATTTATATGATCACTAAAGGGACTGGTACTCGTCGTTATAAGTCGAGAAAAGTTCGTGACCATAAAATACGCCTTGGAAGGCAGAAAGTTAGCAATCAGACAAGACTGGGGCAGTGGAGGGGCAATCAATTTGATCCAGATTCGTAGAGATTCTTCGGTGGAATGTGTGTATAAACAAAACAATCCTCGACTTTGTACCGATGATTACTTGCTACGGAGCCGTACGCCGTTATGAATCAACCTAATCAAAGAAGGTATGAATTAATGAGTTGTTTTTCGTGTATGTTAGTTAAGTATATTCGTACTTACCCTATTTACTTTACGTTTCCCCGAAACCTCGAAGAAATTGCAGGATGATGATGCAGGAGAATGATGGAGTTTGTTATGTTTCATTATATTATTGCTTTTGATTATTAAGAATTTGTAATGATACATTATTATTGTTTCTTATTCTGTTGCATTTTAGCCGGCCATGTGTTGTCTTGGACTAATTAATTTGTGGTGTTCTTGTTGTTGTTGTAAGATGATGATGAATCAGGCTTTGTTATTAACTATCATTTGTTTGAAATCGAGTTCCTTAGTCTTGTAACCTTTTCTATTTAAGATAATTTTTTTTTAAGTTTCGTTGGATTCAATATGGTTGTAAGCAACATTAAACTTGGTTGTTTTGATTGTGAATTGGTTTAATTTAAGTTTGGATTGGAACATGTCCAATCATAGTCCATGTTCTCGAGTCGGTATTTAATTCAAATCTCTTTTGTGCTCTGATGATGATGATCAAAGTTGGTATCAGATAAATTTTTTTTATTTTTTTTTATTTTTTTATGAAAGTAAAGTTTCGTTTTAAGTCTATATATATATATATATATATATATATATATATATATATATATATATATATATATATATATATATATATATATATATTCATAGTGAAATGCATAACATGAATAAATTATGCTCCAAGCCATAACAAAACATAATATGGTAAGTAAAACATCACTCTCCAGTTACCACTCACTCATGAGCAGTTCGAGTTCGGTTTGATTTTTGTTCAAATGGTTTGGTTCTCGAATGAGCTCGATATGAGGAATGCTTGAGTATTAAACGAGTCGTTCTCATGCTCGTCTTGTTAGCTCACAAGCACACTCGATTTATAAACACTTATGAAAAATAATGCATATATTGAACTAATATTTTCTAGATTTTATGTTATAGTACTTTCTATCTCTGAGTGGAATCGATAATATAAATGTGTCATTTAATTCATAACTTTTCTTCTCACATCTTATTTAGCTAAAAACAAGCTCAAATTCATATTGAGTTCAGCTCGAGTTCGAAGGTGCTCGTGATTGATAGCAATTTCAAGTTCGTGTTTGAGTTTGTAAAATTTTAAACACGATCGACTCGATGAGTCTAATGCTTGCATTGGCTCGAATTGTTTATATCTTTAAGTTAAAATATAGTCCATTCATTGTTTATTTAAGCCAGAATATACGTATTTTTGATAATTATGGGTTATTTTGAAACGGAGGAAGTAAGTATGGAGTGTGTTGGTACTTGGTAGTTGTGACTAATAAATGATGTCATTTATTGATGAATTTGCTCCTCTTATCTACCCTATCCATTTCTATGCTACGGTCAAATAAATTTATGGGGGAAGTGTCCAGAAGGACACATTTTAAACTTAATTGCCCTAGAATGACAATGCACTTTCGTGATTATAAACGACAAAAATCACAATTATTACTTCAAGATTGATACTTTATTTGTTAATGTTACTTCGTGTTTCGTAATTGTTAGTACATAACTACTTCATTCGACACTTGTTACCTTACGGTTATTACTTTACGATTGTTATTTTTATCCTTATAAACACATTTTTGTGTTACCTTGTCCTTCCAGACCCATTAAGTTTAAAATATTTCTTTTCAACAAAAACCCATAAATTTATATCACCGCTAGTAACACTTGTTTCCGTGAATTACCATAAAAATATGTGGTGTAAATTATTTTGACTGTATAATTTTTTGATCACACCATTACTATATAACTCTTGTTTTTATAAGTTCTAACATATCTACCTACTTAGAGAATAGACTTCAAATGTAATATTATGAAACAATTTTGATTGTATTATCTATATTTGAATTAAATTACGATTTGAGCTTAAATATCGGGAAAATTTATAAATTCTCGTTAATGTAAAATTGCATGTTGTTTCTGTCAGTGGCAGTTTCAGGATTTTTATTCAGTATGATCAAATTAAAAAAAAATGTTAAATCCGTATTTGAACCTAATTGAAAATTTATAACTCTCACTAATGTAAAGATATGTTGTGTCAATTTAATAATTTATGTACTTGTTTAACGTATTTTTTCAATTTCACAAATGCATTTGTAACAATGATGGTTACACTTAAACAAAACGTTTAGAGAGTTGTTAAAGATACCATAACAAATCTACTATAATGGCATCATAATGAAATTAATTTGTCCTCTAAAAAATCAAATCTAAACTCGACATTCGATTTTATAGACATTAAAAATAGACATTCGACTATTGTAAGGTCGAATATACCAAAAATAAAAAATCTAAAAAAAAATATATATATATATATACCTAAAATATGATGTCACGGTAGATAAATGCTAGTGAATTTAACAAACACCAAACTTATAATAGACAATTCACTTGTAGAACAATAATACTACTTCCGTCCCAAAATGTAAGTCAATTTAAGTTTTTTCATACATATTAAGAAAGTTGGTTAAATTAGTTATGTGCAATTAGTTTTGATGAAAAAGACTAAACTAACTTTTAACCGTTATTAATGTAAAGTAGTAAAAAAAAAGAGTGGGTATATAATAAATGAGGAATAAAATTAAAAAAATATAATAAATATTTTATTGGTTATCCAAACAGAGTTACATTATAAGACAAAATTAAAAAAACTAAATGAAATTATATTTTGATACGAAGATAGTAATGATAGAAAAATAGAATTGCAATTCAAAAGTTAATATTAACCCAAGCAAAACTATTTCAAACACTTGTGTCATGAATCATGATAATGCAAGGACAACCTTTAGCTATAAAAACAGTAGTTTTGGCCTATGGGAAACTCTCTCTCACACAAACAAACAAAACAAATGGAAAATTAGGGATAAGGACAATAATCAAATATTTTTAAGAATAACGACAACTACATATTTTTATAGGAAGAATGACAATCGCGTAATTTTTATAATGAGAAGACAAATAATGAATTCCAAAATCGGTGAATCTCCTAGTGAATCCCGAAATCGTTGAATTTCGATAGTGAATTTCGACAATGAATCCTTAAAATTAGTGAATTTCGACGATGAATTTTGAAAAATAGTGAATTTCGACGATGAATTTAAATCGAATGAATTTAAATAAATGAATTTCGAACACAAGTGAATTTACGAACAATGAATAAATAGTTTTGTCGCTTTATGCAAAAGTTTCAAAAAACTATCCTTCTACTCAATTGATGAAATATTTTTGTCCTTCTCCCTCATTCCCCCCAAAACAAATGGGTGGACTCGGATATACTTTCTCTGTTTCCATCACATTGAAGTACTCTTGTGCAAAGGCAGAACTTGCTTTAAAATCTTAAATAAAATTAAAACAACAAGAAAATTACATATCCACAACATATATTGAAGGGAAAATGATAAGTACACGATATAACGTGCCACAACATATTGCACTACATATTTTTAGCCATGAATGATTGGACAACATCAAAATCAATGGCTACAAAACAGTAGTTAAATATGTTGTAGAGAATTATATAGTGAATGTATTATTGCTCTAAGTGAAGTGGTGTCAAGACCACCTCAGAATATAAATATAAAAAAAAATTTAGTATTAATATTTATATTTAAAAATTCACAACAAAATAGATCCAATGTTATTTTTGTATCATGTATTATTGTTCTTGCATTAGAATGACGAGTTTGAAATGATATGCATAGGGTAGTGTTAGCTATTGAATGACAATGCTATTTTTGTATCATAAATTATTGTTATTGCAAGTGAGTTGTCTATTATACGTTTGGTGTTTGCTAAAAGCATTAGCATTGATCTACCGTGATACCATATTTCGAATAGATTCGACTTTACGATGGTTGGATTAACGTCAATTTTTAGTATCTACAGAGTCGAATGTCGAGTGTAGATATGATTATTAGACGACAAATTAATTAATGTCATTGTGGTGCCATTAAAATAAGATTCTGATATTGTCGGAAATATCAAGAAAGAGTTTATATGATTTTGACAGTGGATATCTAGTTGAAAAGTGTGATTTTGCCGGTGGTGCGCGGTGATGCTCAAGAAAAATATGCAGATTATAAAGGAAATAAACGGCGAGCTCATTAGTCGACAAATTGACAGACTTTATCTGTTTTCGGTATAAAATGACCTGTCCTTTTTGGATACAACTACCGCTATTTATAGGCACTATGAGGCAGCGGATTACAAATGATGGTAATTAAGTTGTAATTATCGGAATAAAACGTGATTAGCTACGTGGCTGACATGTCGGCCTCTGAGTGGGCGAGCTGGCACTTAATCACTGTGAGTTCTTCATCTTGTAACCATCATGTCTGAACTCTATTCGCCTAGTCAAGCGGGTTTGGTCCAAGCTGGCGGACTGCGTGCTGGAGGTCGGACTGACCGGCCCCCAATGCTTCATGTCGCCCCGTAGGTGGCGAGATGAAGACTTTGTCAATCGGCACCCGTTGCCTAGTCAATGATAGAGATCGTATAGGCTTGAGGCGGGTTGGATTATCCCCGGCCCAGTCCAAATTATAAAGGTGCAGGCTAGTTGGGCCGATAACCCTATTCGTTATTGGGTCTACGTACAGACCCAATGTGAATCCTTCGACTCTTTTACAAGCTTGGCGTATCAGATTCGTTGTGGCATCTTTCATTAACAAACTCTCTTAATGTTTGTTTATGTGTAAATGCCTTCTTTGTCACCATCATTGTTATGATTACATACTACATCATTGGAACTGAGAATTAATATTTTAAACAAGTAAATAAATTATTAAATGATTGCCAAAACGTATGTTTATATCATTTATTTCAGTTTATAATATATTTGATTGGTATAGGTACACAATAATCAATAATGTAAAATTATTCGTTGTGTCCATCGTATTATCTTTGCCGTTATGGATAAGAATATTAATGTAGTACTATGTTTTAGTGTTTGTTTACCAAAAACGAACCATTCATCATTGCTATTCTAACGGTACACTTGTCATATATATATACACAGCATAAATTAAGCATGACTGATAAATCACCAAAATCACCATATAATTAAACGTAAAGTATTTGATGTATTTCATTCACTTAGGAAATTGCTTTATCAAAATAAAAGGTGCTATTTTATTATATTACTATAAATATCATATAACAATATAAATAAATACGAAGCAAAATGAAATGATAAAATACAAACCGATGCCCACAATAACATAAGAATACGGGAAGTGAAAAGAGTTTTAAAAAAAAAAAATACTAGTATTATTGTATACGAGGGGCCACAACAATTAATCACATGCAACCCTTTCCCTATCCATTTTTACTTCAAGGGGTGTCATAAAGATTCTTTCATAAAACAGAAATAGTTAGCAGGAAATTAAAGCACACCTGCTTGTCCTTCCTCTGGGTATTGAATTGCACAAAGCCAAAGGGACAGTACTTTCCTTGCCGACATACAATGTAAAAAAAAACAAAAAAAAAAAAAAAATATATATATATATATATATATATATATATATATATATTCTATCGTTATATTTTGAAACATGAATGAAAGATATTGTCACAACGGAAGAAAGTTAATTAAAATACAATCTGGTATAATTAGTGAATCAACACACACACACACTCATATTTCTTTGACTCTTGCTCCAGTTTTTTATGTCTACCGGAAAGATGTTCATGAGGAATTTTACCAACTCCACAAAATGAAACAACAGAGATTTATACCTAGTCACTCAATGGGTGAAGGGATGAGTTATTCTGTAATACTCCGATTTTCGAGAAATGGCAGACGTGTTATTTTGCATAAAAACGAAATATTACTATTTCTTTTCTTTTATTGGAGTTCAGTATGTGACTAATAAATAAATATATATATATATATATATATATATATATATATATATATATATATATATATATATATATATATATATATATATATGGAAATTGTATATGTATGTATTTAGGGAAAAATCTGATTTAATGGTAATTAAGGGTAATTAAAGAACAAGGGATAATTGGGAAATTATATTTAAGGAAAATATAATCGATTATTCCCATAACCTAAAACTAATCAGAATCAGTTTCTACGCTTCTTTCTCTGCGCCATTGAGGAGAAGAGAAAAGGTTATGAGAGTTTTCAGAAAATTCTTGATGTGATCTGTCCCGAGACATTTTATTTGTTTTGTTTATTTTTGGTTTCGTATTTTAATGAATAAAACGGCCTTAAGCCCGTGTCAAAAGTTTCCCATATGTTAAGATATTGGTAGGTGTTTATTTTTAGCAAATAATAGCCGTTTGGGCTTATTAGGGTTGAGTTAGGATTGTTACAAAATAAAGTGGCGAAAATTACGTTGTAATTTATCCCACATCGGTTAGAGATTGTCGATCTTTTATTTTGAAATTATATAAAGGCAACCACTTGTAATTTTATAAAATAATCAATGATGAATCTATTATAATGAAATTGAGAGTTTTCTCTTCTTCCTTGGTCTGTGATTGATCAAGAACATCGCTTGCGAGCGAGTGATCTCTTTGTCGTAGAGATTGCACCCCTTTTCAAGAGCTTATCAGCGTTCTTGAGCAAAGCGTTGAGTTGTTCTTGGCCCTCCTCCTAGACTGCTGCTCAGTTAGGTTAGGGTTTCCCGCTCCTATTGATCCTTTCGTCGATCTCCTGGGATCGTATCGCATCAGTTGGTAGCAGAGCTCAGCGACGAAGGTATCAAATATCCCCGTTTATTTTCCTTCTTTAATTTTCTTATTCAAAAAAAAAAAAAAAAAAAAATTAGTTCCTTGTTTTTTGTTCATTAATTTCGTCCACCAACTCCCAAGAACATCCAAAATCTTCAAATTTTCATCCATCCTACCCGGAAAACTTGAAGATTCTTCAAACCTTCATCCCAAGAACCCTAATTATTTTCCAGATCCCGTTTTTTGTATCAGTTCGTTTCCTAACCAAAACAACTCGAAAAATTCTGCACTTTTTACCACATATACAACACATCTCGTGCTACAATTTCTCTCTTTACACCCAATCCAGATTCAACATAAATCTTGCCTAAAACCGCCGATTACTCCGAACAATCTGTCCAGAAAAACTGCAGCAGTAAATCATTGTTCAAATTCGTTTTCAGTGGGTTAAACGAATTACAATTACCTGAAAATTGGTGAAATTATAGGAAATTTTCAGATCTACAACTTTTGTCTTTTGATATTTTCCAAATTCGCTTTAGTTTTAATGGATTCGGCACCTTAAGTCACAGCTATCAATCTGGAAATTTTTGACAGATTGCATCAGTTTCTGAAAAACGATTGTTAGAGCGACTTCCGTATCTCCAAAAAATCAGAAAATTTGACATCCTTTAGAAAACTCTCAGTTCTACAACTTTTGTCTTTTGAGTTTTCCCAAATTTGTAGTCGTTCGGTGCTTAAATACGTGGGTTTCACACCTAGGGTGTAAACATTTTCACACCTGTGAAATTCTGTTGTCAAAACAATTGTGAAACTAAGGCATCTGGAGGGTATGAATCATTGAAAGGAGAGATGTTTGTGATAAAGAACGCCTTGAGTAGTGTGGTGAACGTGGAGAATGATTTGCACCGAGAAAATAGTTTTCATACCAGGGTTTTGGTTAGTGGGAAGATTTGCTTAATGAAAATTGATGCGGGAAGCTGTGCCAATGTCATAAGTGCTGGTTTTGTCTCCGATTTAGCTATTCCTACGACACCTCATCCTCAACCATATACGCTGCAAGGACTCAAAGTGATGTTGGTCAAGTCACGAGTTACCAAACAGGCCTTAATATCTTTTAATCTTGGTAGGCTCGAAGATGAAGTTTTATGTGATGTAGCCCCTATGCTTGCTTGTCATATCATACTTGGGAGGCCATGGCAATATGATAGGAGGGTTACGTATGATGGGTATTTGAATAGCTACACCTTGCGCCATAAGAGGATGAGACTTACACTCCGTTCCTTATCCCTTGAAGATGCCCACAAAGATCAACTCAAACTGGCAGCCGCATATGAAGAAGTTCGTTTAAAACGTGAATCCGAAAGGGAAAAGGCCTCGGTTGAAGCAAACAACGAAGAGAGTGTTAACATTCAAGAGGAGGTAGTCCAAGAGTCTATGGTGGCGTATGCAATCACCGAGGAGAATGAGATTGTGGAAGAAGTAGTGGAGAGTCATGTTGACCATGCGGAACTCGAATTTGTGAATGCGCTGAATTTGTGGATGAGAAATTAGAGAGTGTGCCCAAAGTAGTTAATGATGAGGCGGAAATTGTTGTGGACAAGATAGTGCGCATCGATGAGACAGCTTGTTGAAGAACTCTGTTGAGTGTAGTGATGAGCATACCGAGGTTCTTGATACACCATCCGAGGTTCCCGGTTTATCTTTGAATGTAGTTTGTGGTGAGAAACCGGTGCATTGTTTTATGGATCCTTTTGATGTGCGTGTTGACGACGCCCCTACACCATATTGTTCTGATTACATTGCTTCTACGCCGAGTGTTCTTGACATCAATCTCAAGCCGTTGGACTTTTCTTTTGTTGCACTGATGAAGAATGACTCGCTCGTTCCATGCACCATTGTTGTGATGTCATCTGTCCACTTCATATTTGATCCCGGTATATCTTTGCTTCTGCTTGCGGGTTGTTCGAGTTTGATTTGTGATGCTGCTCAGTTCTATGACGTCCTATTGATTCGAGGACGAATCCTTTCCAACCGGGAGGGAATGATGTGATCTGTCCCGAGACATTTTATTTGTTTTGTTTATTTTTGGTTTCGGTATTTTAATGAATAAAACGGCCTTAAGCCCGTGTCAAAAGTTTCCCATATGTTAGTATATTGGGCCAGGTGTTTATTTTTAGCAAATAATAGCCGTTTGGGCTTATTAGGGTTGAGTTAGGATTGTTACAAAATAAAGTGGCGAAAATTACATTGTAATTTATCCCACATCGGTTAGGAGATTGTCAGTCTTTTATTTTGTAGCCTATATAAAGGCAACCACTTGTAATTTTATAAAATAATCAATGATGAATCTATTATAATGAAATTGAGAGTTTTCTCTTCCTTGGTCTCAGATTGATCAAGAACATCGCTATGAGGCGAGTGATCTCTTTGTCGTAGAGAGATTGCACCCTTTTTCAGAGCTTATCGGCGTTCTTGAGCAAAGCGTTGAGTTGTTCTTGGCCCTCCTCCTAGACTCACGCTCGCTTAGGTTAGGGTTTCCCGCTCCTATTGATCCTTTCGTCGATCTCCTGGGATCGTATCGCATCAATTCTAAAGTGAAGCTAAACCTTTTTCAGATCAGACTAGAGATTTGGAACCGTTCTGAAGAGGACATCGTTTTGATATCAAGCTTTTGGGAGTTGATGCAGGCTTTTCAAGATCTTGGATTTGGATTTGCTTGCAAACACGTAAGAGGCTTTTCCTATGATTTCGATTATAGTTTACAAGGTTTAGATCAATGTTTTAAGACGTTTAGATGTTAGAAAATTGTGTCTTTTCGTTGATTAAGGATCATAGATGTCATGATATGAATTTTCTGTTTTTTACCGAGTTTAAATGATGTTAAGTATGTTTAAAACGGATTAGAAATCGTTAAGTGGCTGAAATCGAGTTAGGGTTTTCAGGCAGGATGCGTACGCATTCAATGGAAAATGCACGCATTCCTGTAACAGGTTGCAAGGTTTAGTCTCTGTTCGTCGAATGCGTACGCATTCAGGACAATGCGCACGCATTGTTGGTTCAGGTTGTTTCAGGTTGCCCACTGGTCGTGCAATGCGCACGCATTGTAGGCAATCGCACGACGATTAGCGGATGTAAACTTTCAGCAAGTCTCTGGTCGCTGAATGCAAGACGCATTCCAACCAATCTTGCACGCATTGGACCTCGCTTTGGGGAAAATAAATGTTTAAGCTATGTGTTGAGTTTTAAACCTTGTTTTATGATATAATAACATTGTATAAACATGAACAAGCCTGAATTGAGCTTATGATTCGTTTAGTTTCGTCACCGAATGTACTCTTAAAGGGAGTTGAAGTTCGGATCTGTCAGAAGAGCATGATAAGCTTGTGCTTTGATGAATTAGTATTCATCAATGTCTGTAATGTTAGGGCCTTGTTTATGTCTAGTGGTCTAGGAAGAGAGTAGTATATGTGGGGGAGATTACTTGAAAACACTTAGGTGGTTAGTTAACCATTTTAATAAATACGTACTTGCCTAGTAAAAGATTAAGCAACATGTCACTCTTGGATAGGCACCAGACAATATCGCGATGTGTGTGCTTTCCTGAAGGTGGACCACTGTATTTTACGTATTTTCTTTAGCAGTAGCTAGCTAGATTCCATGGCTGCTTCTTCTTCTAATACAAATTCGAGATCAAACACAACACTTATGGCACTAACATATGATGATCATGCAATCCTCGCGGTAGATTCAAGAATGACACGAGGTCTATTTCATGAGGTGGATCCAACAGATTATAAAAAATTCCTAAAACCATACCCTGATGCATACATCTATCTCGGGTTTTGCGGCTCGTTGCAATGTATGCAAGTGCTTCAAGCTCGGCTTCCACAATGGTGCGCGGGACGTACACCACCCAACAATTTGGAGGATGCGATGCGTGCCATTCGGCAGTATATAAACGATACTTATTCGCGCAAGTGGGCTAAGGATGGCATTGATGTGGATATTGTAGTGGTGGGGGCTATCCAACCTGACGAGCCCTTTGGTATTTATATGATCACTAAAGGGACTGGTACTCGTCGTTATAAGTCGAGAAGGCTAGGGTTCGTGACCATAAAATATGCGTCGGAAGTGGCTCGCGGGTCTTAAATGGAAATTACATGGATGCATGCCATAATGATTTCACTGTGAAAAATTCTTCCAATTACGCCTCTTGGAAGGCGTAAAGTTAGCAATCAGACAAGACTGGGGCAGTGGAGGGGCAATCAATTTGATCCAGATTCGCAGAGATTCTTCTGTGGAATGTGTGTATAAACAAAACAATCCTCCATTTGTACCGATGATTACTTGCTACGGAGCCGTACACCATTATGAATCAACCTAATCAAAGAAGGTACGTACGAATGAGTTGTTTTTCGTGTATGTTAGCTAAGTATATTCGTACTTACCCTATTTACTTTACGTTTCCCCGAAACCCCGAAGAAATTGCACGTTGATGATGCAGGAGAATGATGAAGTTTGTTATGTCTCAATATTTCTTTTGATTATTAAGAATTTGTAATGATACATTATTATTGTTTCTTATTCTGTTGCATTTTAGCCGGCCATGTGTTGGCTTGGACTAATTAATTTGTGGTGTTGTAAGATGATGATGAATCAGGCATTGTTTGTATTAACTATCATTTGTTTGAGATCGAGTTCCTTAGTCTTGTAACCTTTTCTGTTGAAGATAAATTTTTTTTAAGTTTCGTTGGATTCGATATGGTTGTAAGCAACATTAAACTTGGTTATTTTGATTGTGAATTGGTTTAATTTAAGTTGGATTGAAACATGTCCGATCATAGTCCATGTTCTCGAGTCGGTATTTAATTCAATTCTGCTTTGTACTCTGATGATGATGTCATATATATTGCTACAAAAAAAATATATACGTGTCGACTTTTTTTCGGATAGCGATTTGGTGTTCGGAAAAGGACATCAAAGTTGGTATGAGAGAAAAGTTTCTTTTTTAAGTCTATAAAAATAAAACTATCTATTCATAGTGAAATGCATAACATGAATAAATTATGCTCCAAGCCGTAACAAAACATAATAGGGCAAGTAGAACATCACTCTCCAGTTACCACTCACTCACGAGCAGTTCGAGTTTGGTTTGAATTTTTGTTCCAATGGTTTGGTTCGATATGATTCAAGATCGAATGAGCTCGATATGAGGAATGCTTGAGTATTAAACAAGTCATTCTCATGCTCGTCTTGTTAGCTCACAAGCACACTCAATATATAAACACTTGTGAAAAATTATGCATATATTGAACTAATATTTTCTAGATTTTATGTTATGGTACTTTCTATTTCTGAGTGGAATCGATATTATAAATGTTTCATTTAATACATAATTTTTCTTCTCACATATTAGCCAAAAATGATATACATGTTAGATTCTTTTTATATGTGTATATACACTTTTAAAATAAAAACACATTTTTTTAGCTAAAAAAAGCTCAAATTCAGATTGAGTTTAGCACGAGTTCAAAGGTGCATGTGATTATAGCAATTTCAAGTTCGTGTTTGAGTTCGTAAAATTTTAAACACGGTCGACTCGATGAGTCTAATGCTGCCTTGGCTCGGATCGTTTATATCCTTAAGTTAAAATATAGTCCATTCATTGTTTATTTAAGCCAGATATTCAAAATACTTCCTTAGAAAAGTTTTTTTTCTATTCAAAGGAAATTTATTTAAATTGCGAAAATTTAGGTTCTGACCCCGAAAATTAAAAACCCAAGTGTTATGTCAAAGTTCAGGCTAATTTCTTTGTGCAACTTTATTTTTTTTTTGAATGGCAATAGATTTATATATTAAGAATCAGCAAGCTGCTGAAATATCAAATTACAAAAGTTGTAAAGAGCAGAAAGACAACCATTACACCAGAGCATCAAAATATATCAACCATTAGATGTAGAAATAAGAGCAGTATACGGATTTATTTTCCACTGATTCCAATCCCACGTGCCTTTGGTATAGCGTCCCGAGATCCATTCAAAACATCGCGTCTGTATTTCCATCAAAGCATTAGTAACATCAAAATTCTTTTGATTGAACAAAATCTCATTGCGTTTCGTCCAAACAAACCAAGTTGTCGCCTTTTTTATTGCATTCCATTTCAAATCCACCTTGTCATTATGAGAAGTATTTGGATACAAATGATGTAGTTCTTCCCAGCTTCCTGGCATTTGACCATCGATCTTACACCAATCAAAAATTAGTCTCCAAACTTGAACCAAGCACGTACAAGAGAGTAAAATGTGAAGACCATCTTCCTCCACCACACCACAAAAGGGGCAATTAACACACAATATAGCCACTCCACGCTTTAAGAGATTAATTTTAGTCGGCAACTTATCCATTACCGCTCTCCAAAAAATGATATTAATCTTTGACGGAAGTGCTTTGTTCCACTTCATGTAGTTTGCCTCCATGTTGTCCTTATAAGAGTCAATGATGATTTGCTTGAGATATGCTACTGAAAAATTCCCCGACGAAGTTAATGTCCATGCATGCTTATCACGAGAACTTGGATTGATATAGTAATCAGATAATAAACAATATAAATCCTCCACTTCCCCAAGCTCTCTTCCTCTTAACTCCCTCGTCCACTCACATTTCCATCTCCAAATGTCTCCCTCGAAGAATCTCCAATCTCTCACCCAAGCATCTTTGTTAGGAGATAACCTATACAATCTAGGGAAAATATCTCTCAAATGCCCATGTCCTGCCCAATCGTCCACCCAAAATTTTGTACTTTCCCCGTTCCTCACTTTTTTCATATAAGAAGAGAAAAGAGGAATCCTAATTTCCTCAATACGCTCCCCCGCCTTCACAATATTTCTCCACACCTTACCTTTAATAAGACTACTACCTCCCTCACAGAAACCCCCATCTTCCCCATGTATCGCCACAATAATCTTCCTCCACAAAGCACCTTCTTCCATTTTAAAACGCCACCACCACTTCCCTAACAAGGCCAAGTTTTGATCCCTGAGTCCCCCAACCCCCAAACCCCATTTATCTTTATGTTTGAGAATTTGATTCCAAGAGGCCTGTCACGGATTTTATTAACACAAAACAAACAAGTAATAATCCGGTTAACCTCAAGTATAAGGATCGTAGTAAAGAGGTTGATACCGGGTCGATCTTACGGGGAACTAAACGATTGTGATTCTAGCTTTTTGTCTAACCTAAATTATGTCACGAAACTAATCTAAACAGTGAATAAACATCAAACAAAACAGAAAATAAAACTAGACAGAGGATATAATCCAAAGCTAGGAAGGATACGGGCTGCGAACCAATTTAAATTAACTAAACTAAGATGCAAGTAAAAGTAAACTACTAAACAAATTCAAGTTTCAAGGATTTAAATCAAGTTTATAACGGACAAACGAGGATTGATCCACCTATCCAACAAGCATTGATTCCCAATCTCGATTATATTGTGGTTTTTATCTAGGTTGTGATTCACCTTATCTAAACATGAACCCTAATTCCTTAGGAAGTTCATCTATTAATCTATTATCTTCCGATGTAAGATTAACGCGTTTTCTAACCAAAGGTGCAAACTTTACGTTTATAATCTAGCAATTAAACCTATTAACTTCCGTTATGATAGATTCGAATTACTATTCTTATTCATGATGATCTAGGTTTATTAAGATTTCCATCAACAATAAACAATCACACATGCAGATCTTCCGATGTAAAAGCAATTAAACGTAATAAACATGAATAAGAAACAACCTTTAAATAAAAACTCACAAGACAACCGAAGAAAACGAAATCAACAATCGTTGGACGGCTTCACAATTCTCGCTTGATGAAGCTTTTAGCCTCTAAACATCCTCAAGAACTTGAATGCGCAGAATAGTTCATAAAAAGTAACTAGTTTAATCTAGATCTAAAGTGCATAAAATCGACTAAGAAGGAGAAAACGCAGCCTAAAGCCGCCCCTAGGTTTAGGGTTTTGAATAATGAGTGTATGGTATCCTTGTGTGGAGAAAACAAATTTACTATATATAGATTTTAAAGTCGGTTTCACAAAGTCGGCTACAGGGGCGCCTGCCTGGATCTTTGAACACCCGTCCATACTTCATATGAACTTCAAATCGGGCCGAGTCATGATCAAACGCTCGCCCAACCGGCAGCCCCACCTCGGGCCCAAACTTCCGAATCAACTTTCCATCTCTCGACGCTGCTCAATTTTCAAGAAACGCTTTGCCCACTTGGACGGGACACGGACGCTTGATCCAATATGACTGAATTTTGATTTCTTGATCCCTATCTCTTTTTCATCTTGTCAATGCCTTCATTATCTCTTTTAATCATCAATTGAGCCTTGAAAAGTGCATCTACATCATATAAAAACACCACTAAATGTAATATTCTCAAATAATCGCAAAAACATAATTAAAGCACATAAATCAACCTATTTTGCAATTAACTCTTTTGAAATATCATTTACTCAATATATTCATTAAACACATGCTTCTTATGCAATTTAGTACGAATACGGGGAAAAATGTCATAGAATATAGCATTATAAATCGTATAAAATCACCCTTAACAACTCCCCCACACTTAAGCTTTTGCTCGTCCCGAGCAAAACAAAACAAAAATTAGGCTCGAGAAAAGAAGAGGCATCTAAACATACATAACACATATTCAATAAATCAGAAGTTCACCCTTGTGTGTGTGCATAGCCATAGAAAACTTCCACTATATCCAAACTCGAGAAACTCAAAGCAAAACTAGCTAATACCCCCTCGTAGACTAGTAATAAATGACACTCATAAGATGCACCCTACAAACGTGATATACCCCGAAAAAGATGATCGAATGCATCTAGGGCCTTTTTGAAATACTCAGAGGATAATCCCTACATCATATCTGTCAGTTTCTACTGGGGATAAGGTAGACGATAACTTAGTCTTATATACATTTCATAACACTTCATCAGTTGATTTAACTTTTTCACTTTAAACACACATTAGGATAAGCTATTGCCCTCATAGTAGAATAGGACATTTCGAGATAATACCCTACCTTACTCTAATCATAAGGCAGCTTTTCCTAACTGTCGTGAGCTTTTAGTCATCATAGTGGTATAGGACATACGTGGTATACCCTATCGCACTCAAATCATCGACTAGCTTTCGACACACCTAATTATTTCATACTTTTTCAACTTTTTCATGTTGACATTAGTTACGTGTTACTTATCACATTCAAACCTTCAGATATTCACACGATATATCATACTCGTGAGCTAAATACGAGACTATCATAAATCTCAAGATATATACGTAGCACTAAGCACATGACTTATAAGAAAATCAAAAATCACTCGTCCAAAAGGGGTATAACTTGTATAAAATAGCTCATCATTTACTATGGCTCGTGAAAAATCGATCTCAGGTGAAACAACTAACTCATCAAACATATGATATACAAATTTAAATGACTATAAAAATAGCGAAACATTGAATCGAATTGCCTACTCGACAAAACAGAAACAAAAGTGTCGAAAAAAATTTCAAAACTTTAGCTCATTTGCATAGAAACATTACGAATTAAGAAAATGTGTAGATACATATCGAAACATTCCTCCCCACACTTAAAAATCAACATGTCCTCATGTTGTGCAGAAGCGAAAGAAAAGGAAAAGACTTAGTGATTTAAATCGAAATGCGAATCGTCGGTCGTGCGGAGCCTACATAATGACACTTTAGAATGCGTAACCAGACAATGTAGCTCAACGAAACCGCTAAAATAATACATGCATGTCTTGACAAACATGGAACCATCTCGGGGAAAACGGGGAGTTATACCAAAATGAAAAGATATAGCAAATTCAAGGATTAACAAGAGATAAAGCATCCAATACAACCAAAAAGTATAAACAAAGTCGAAACGAAAGTACGGGTGCCTTATGGCCTACATGATCAATCGAAAGAATAAATAGTAGCAACATCAAAAATTACAATGAACCATATAAGAGGAAAAAGTAGTAAAACTACACAATGAAAGTATCTAGGGCAAATCAAATCGAAAAATAGACAAAGAAAATCAAGATTGCCCCGGAGCCGGAGTATCATCAGCCGGAGGATCAGAAGGTGGTGACGTAGCCCTAGCTGCCGAATCAGGCTGCTCCTCGTTGGAAGATGACTCAGACTTGTGAAGAACATCGGCAATGGCCTGCTCAATCTCAGAAGAATAATGGAAATCAATGAGGCTCGGATTGAAAACCCCGTCATCCTCGGTTGCCGGCCTTCACTTATACACTTCGTGATCGCCAAAATGTTGTTATGAGACGTCCTGATGTCTTCCAAACCGATCCCGCACACCGTTGGCCATACTTAGCCGCATCCGGACCGAAGGCGGTAAAGCAGGAACCGTAGACGCTTTAGACGGTGCCGAAGATGAACCGGGCTCCTGTGGTGTCTCCATCTCAGACGGACCTGAAGGCTTACCCTTTTCTCGCTGTATCGGCCTCGGATTCTTCGGTTTGTGATCGGCTCCATACTCAGGCACACCGGCATCGATACAGAGACTGTGGATCAAGTGAGGGATAATCAAGCATCGGGTATAGATCTTCTGATTAATAGCCACCTCATCATATAACGCCTGCCCCACATCCACGTTCAGGCCAAATGTCAATGCGTATAACATGCCTATGTCACCAATGTGAAAGTGCGTCAAGTTGTTCTTAGGCAACAACCGACTCTGAATAAACCGACACTGGACCTTCCAGTCCTCCGTCCAGGTCGTGGTAACCAACTCCTTCCGGTCGCCTCCCGGCCTTAACGTCCACGCCACATCCGGACACACTCGTAACCTCAACTCCTCCAAAGGATCCTGCCCCAAACTCTGCCTATGCACAATCTCTTCCTTATAATCTCTACCCTCAAAAGCCGCCAACCCATACTTCGCATTGATCACCTCCGGCGTAAACGGAACTTGGACTCCTCGAACCACAACTACCTTCGTTTCCAAGTCGGTTTCCGAACAGTTTGCATAAAATTCCCGAACTAGGGAGCTATTTACCGGGGTAGTCGGGATTGTCATCAAAGCTTCCCATTTCCGATCCTTGAGCAACTTAACGAACCCCGGATCGACTTTGGCCTCCAAAATGGCCCGCTCAATCAACATCGTCCTCGAGAAATAATGCTTAGAATAGACGTCATGAGCTCTAGGGTTTATGAATCTACGAGGCAATGGCATCGGGGCAACGGTTTTAGATTTCTTTCTAGGAGGGGCAGCCCTGGTACAACCGGTTCCTCTTCCCGGTAGTTTCTATAGTCTCCTCACTTCTGATTTAGGCTCCACCTTTCTCGAACTCTGTGGCATCCGTACCAAAGGCACATCATCATCGGTCCTCGAGTCGAGGTCGGCTCATCTCTCAAAGTAGCCCTAGTTTGGGTGGCTCTGGAGGTTGTTCTCGTGATACTCACACCCCGGTTAGGATCAACTAAAGTAGGATCAAACTCCTTGCGTTTCTTTCCGGCCTCCCTAGCCACTTCCTTACCATGCCTCTTAATCACTCCCTTCTTATGAACCATATTCTAAACCTAGATTACACGAAAGCAATCCCAATTCACAACAAGAGATACCCATTTAACATCCAAAGCGGGATTTCAAAAACAACCAAACCACAACCACAATCATCACCAACCAACCCATTCAACATCCATCACAACACCACATCACCATATCAGAGCAGAAAGAAACACAAAACCAGAAAAAAAAAACGAATTAAGATGACATTCAAGGGAACGAGCCGACCCAAAGATCGAACTCACAAAAACGTGAATAAAAACTGGAAAAGTTGTTACTAACTTACCAAGTAGGATGAGTAGATGCGGATTGATGTGAAGATTAATCCAAACAACACAAATTTGGCTCCAAAAATCGGATTTTTCTTCTGAAAAGTCGGACTAAGGAGGGTGCTGATTCTCCAAAAATAAAGCGTGTTGGGAGTTTTGGTTATGAAAATCGAAAAGAGGGTATCAATAGCGGTCTATAGCACTTGGAATCGCTCAAAATGGTTTAGAAATGAAGATTTTAGGCCAAAAAGAGGGAGAGAAAACGGTTTTTCGATTTGAAAAAGTGAAAAGTGAGGGTTCATCGAAGCAGGGGGTATATATAGGCAGATGTTGGACGCTCGTCCAACTCAGTGGACGGGCGTTCATTGAGAATTGAGATGAACTGGACGGGCGTCCGGTTCTGTAGACGCTCGTCCAAGAATTTAAATCACATACAGGATTGGAGGGAAAATATCGGACGGGCGTCCAGGCGTAGTGGACGTCCGTCTAAGGATTTGTCATAGCGGACGGGCGCCCGATTTACGGGCGGGCGTCCCAAAGAGTAAAAATGCAAAAATCATAAAATTCCATACAACCCAAATTTAAAAGTACATCTCTTATTAAACTTAATTAAAATTTCGAAAATACACCCTTAAATCAAATAAAGTACATAAAATTCCTAGAACATAAATAAAAACAAATAGAAAACAGTGGGTTGCCTCCCACGAAGCGCTTTGTTTTACGTCGTTTGCTCGACGAAACAAACCTAACTAACGCTAGTCTGCATAAATCTCGTCCCAATCCACCAAACGGATGAGACGACGAAGCATATCAATAGCAGGAGGGAAATCATAGTCGTCTTGTACGCCCCAGGTCATCTCCACCACCTCTAAACCTCTAAAATGTGAATCTCAGAGTACCCGGCGCTAGATCTCACAAAGATAGGGTCATTTAGGATCGTATATGGACGCCCCTATTGCTTCCTCAGAGCTCCTCGGTAGTGAAGTCACTACCTCCCGAATAGCGGGTACAATGAGAACATAAGTGATGGTCTTTGTAACGGTACTAAGCTCAAAATCTACGTGCAAGACTATAGTGCCTCCTGGTCCATCAGCTACTGTAATCAGTGGGATCCGACTAATAATGGGGAACTCCTCAGGAAGAACTCCGTAATCCATATCTAAAAAGCACACTAACTGACAGATAGAAATACAAAAACTTAATCATCTACAACTAAATTAAACTAAAACTTAAATAAATAAAACACTAACCGCCTAATCAAAATTTAACTAATAAAATAAGGGTTATCTAGGATGCCTCCTAGTAGCGCTTATTGGTTTATGTCGTTAGCTCGACACGCTTTAAGCTCACCTGGATCAAAGCCACTTTGACTTTTACGCCACCACTACCTCGTGTAAGCTCCGATCAGTAGTGTGGCTGCAGAAACAGCATCTCACACATGGGGGGAAATCTTTAATAGCCTTCCAAATACGCTTGAACTTCCCCATGGGTGACCTCTTCATTCTCTGAGCCCTCTGATGACGCTTCAACTGACGCTCCCTCGCCAATTCTTCCATATCCCAACTACCAGCTAGAACTTCTTCAGAAGGACCACTACAGCCATCCTCTGAAAACAGGTTGAGTGAAGACTCGTCGAATTCTTCGACTTCCGTAGCACCACACCCAAGGATGTCGAGGCAACGGACATTCAAAGGTCTCTCTCTAGGTTCACCAATATAGTGCTTACACCTCTGGCCATTTACTCGAAACGGGTCACCACTATAACCACGAAGTTCTAGAACGCCTCTAGGAATGATTTGGAGAATCTCGAAAGGGCCGGACCAACGTGTCCTCAACTTTCCAGGAAACAAATGTAGCCTAGAATTGTATAGAAGAACTTGTTCGCCGACTTGAAATTCTCTCTTCTTAATCTTAACATCGTGGAGTAGCTTCATCTTATCTTTACTAATCCTGGCACTTTCATAGGCCTGGAGTCTGAATTCGTCTAGCTCATGTAATCGCTAACTGCGATGATGTTTCCCACAAGATTGGGAATCAAAGTTCGAAACTTTGTAGCCCAATAAGCTCTATGCTCTAACTCGACAGCAGATGACATGGTTTCCGTAGACCATTTGATATGGAGATGTCCCCATGCAGGGGTTTTATAGGCGATTCTGTATGCCCAAAGTACATCGTCCAACTTCAAACTCCGGTCTTTCCTATGATCAAGCACCGCCTTATCCAGGATTTTCTTGATACTCGGTTGCTCCTTTCAACCTCGACCACTAGTCATCGGATGATATGGCGTGCCGCTTTATGACGAACACCATACTTCTCAAGTACTTTCTCTGTGGGTCGGTTGGTTGCGTAAATGCGTCCCTTCATCACCGATCAAGGCACGTGGACATCCAAACCTCACGAAGATATTCTTCTTTAGAAATTTCATCACCGTCTTATGATCATTGTGAGGAGTGGCTTGGGCCTCCACCCATTTAGATACGTAGTCTACGCAGACTAAGATGTATTTATTACCGCAAGATGATGGGAATGGTCCCATAAAATCGATACCCCATACATCAAAGACTTCGCATTCGAGGATGGGTTTTAAAGGCATGTCCAAACACCTTGTCAGAGTACCGGTTCTTTGGCACCTATCACAAGCTTTACAGAAAGCTTCTGTATCTTTAAAGATCGTAGGCCAATAGAAACCGGATTGAAAGATCTTAGCAACGGTTTTCCACGGACCAAAGTGACCTAGGGTGGGTCCACTGTGGCACTGCTCAATGATGTCACGTTGCTCAGATTCAGGAACACATCTCCTAAGCAACCCATCTTTACAGATCTTAAAAAGATAAGGTTCATCCCAAACGAAATATTTCAAATCGTGAGAAGAACTTTTTCTTCTCCTCGATAAGACATCTCTGGATCGAGATAACGGCCATGAAGGTAGTTTACAATTGAAGAATACCATGGAACATCGTGAGGACAACCGCCTATCAACATAATGTTCTCTAGAGGAAAGTAAAGATCTATATCATCCGGATCATCCTTTTCCTCACTTAACATTCTAGAAACGTGATCCGCCACTACATTTTTTCAACGCTCTTTTGTCCTTAATTTGAACGTCAAACTCTTGTAGGTCATTATCCAACACAAAGAGGCGCGGTTTAGCCTCTTCTCTTAGTCATCGATAACGCAAGCGGCGTGATCACCCACACGATCACTTGAGCTCCTAACAAGTAACTACGAAACTTGTCCATAGCAAAGACTACGGCCCGTAGTTCCTTTTCGATAGTAGTATAGTTAACTTGAGAGGGGTTCAATGTGTGACTTGCGTAATAGATAGGTGGAACTTTCCTTTGATCTTTTGCCCTGAAAAAGACTCAACAAAGATAGTTTGATGCGTCGCACATAAGCTCAAATGGTAGGTTCGGTCAAAGCGATATAAGAATTGGAGCGGATATCAAACGATCCTTAAGCTCCTCAAACGCTTGCTTGCGGCTCTCATCAAAATTAAACTCAACGCCTTCCTTTAGTAAAGTGGATGAGGGCTTGGCTATCTTGGAGAAGTTTTGAATGAACCTTCAGAAAAAACCGACATGTCCAAGAAAGCCTCTAACTTCCCGCATTTTTAGGATAGCTCATCTTCTCGATAGCTTCCACTTTTGCCCTGTCAACTTCTATACCTTTGGTTTGAGATCTTGTGGCCAAGAACTATTCCTTCATCTACCATGAAATGGCATTTTTCCCAATTAAGTACTAAGTTCTTTTCCCCACATCTGGATAACACTTGATCAAGATTGTCAAGGCAATCATCAAAAGATCGACCAAAACCGAAAAATCGCCCATAAAATCTCCATACACTTTTCTACAAGCCCGTCAAAGATAGCTAGCATACATCGCTGAAATGTAGCTGGGGCATTGCAGAGACCGAACGGCATTCGTCTGTAAGCGAATGTACCATAAGGGCAGGAGAAGGTGGTCTTTTCTTGGTCAGCTGGATCAATGGGAATCTGGAAGTATCCTGAATATCCATCTAGGAAGCAGTAGAATGATGTTCCCGCCAGACGCTCGAGCATCTGGTCAATGAATGGAAGGGGAAAGTGATCTTTCATGGTTACCTCATTGAGCTTTCGATAATCGATGCAGACTCAGAAACCAAAGGATTTGAGTCTCCGATTCTATCTCCTCTCCCTTCTCATTCTTCTCAATCGTAATTCCACCTTTCTTGGGAACTACTTGAGTTGGGAAACCCACTCACTATCCGCGATGGCATAAATGATTCCCATGTTCGTAAGTTTAATGATTTCTTTCTTAACCACCTCTTGCATATGAGGGTTGAGCCTTCTCTGAGGTTGTCTAACACATTTTGCACCCTCATTCGTCTTGATCTTGTGCATACAGATGTCCGGAGATATCCCTCTGATATCTCCTACTTGCCAACCAAAGGCTTTTTCATTCTTTTTCAAGACGTTGATAAGTTTCATTTCCTCTAAACGAGAAAGCTTGGCAGATATAATTAGTGGAAGCTTGTCACCTTCTCTTAAAAACACATACTTGAGATGTTTAGGCAACGGCTTTAGCACTAAATCTGCGCAGGGGGTCTTCTAAACTAGACTTGAGATCTCCACTTTTCAACTCAACATCGCTGAGTTTACTCTGTGGTCCCACTGCCAAAGCTTCTCCTTCCAACAATTCTTCCTCAAAATCAACTGCTAGTTGATCCAGATTCACCACACCATGAGTATTCAGATTATCAACTAATCGCTCATATTCCGCTTCTACAGCCATGACTTGCTTATCCATATAGTCGGTGAAATCATCCGTCATATAATCAATGGAAAAGCCGGTTGGAGGGCCAGAGGGTACTTGAACGGACTTTAAGACATTGTAACTCACCTCTTGATCACCAACTCGGATAGTCACTTGCCCACCATCGCAATCGATGAGGGCTCTAGCTGTAGATAAGAAAGGTCTTCCAAGAATCAAGGGGACGTTTTCGTCTTTCTCTATATCTAAAACATACCAATCAACTGGAAAGGTAAATCTATCAATCTGAACCAAAATGTCTTTCAGGATCCCTGAGGCTTTCTTAAAAGATCTATCCGCGAATTGTAAACTCATAGTAGTGGGTTCTAGAAGGCTTTGTAAACCGAGCTGTTTGCATACAGACATTGGCATAAGGCTTATAGAGGCACCTAGATCACACAAAGAATTTGGGAAGACTAGACCTTCCATTAATACTGTAAGTACGAATTTGCCAGGGTCACCTCTTTTAATTGGTAAGTCTTCATAATTAATCATGGAGCAATCCTCACCAATTTGCTTTTCCATGCCTGCTAACTTCTTTTTCGAAGATACAACATCCTTGATGAATTTTGTATACTTAGGCATCTCAACCAAGACATCTGATAGTGGAAGATTTACAGTGTTTTTCAAAAGGTTCAAAGACCTTCTCGCACTTTTGTCCTCAATCAAGGGAATGTTGCTCTTTCTCGTGGAAATGGAAGTTTCTTAAGGTCATCCTCGTAGAAAACCTTCTTTGAGGATGCACTAACAACTTGTCTTCCGATCCTTCCAACGAATGACTTTTTCAGATTTCTTAGTAGTCGGGGATCGGCCTCGACTTTCGCTTGCTTTTTCAAATCCTCAAGGTATCGCCTACTTGAGGATCACCAAATTCTTCACCTCTCGGGGATCACCACCTGAGTTTTCTCTTGCGCTTGAGGGAGTGTAGGTGCTCGGCTTCCCTCCCGCCTTATCAATGGCAGGAGGGGCTGGTGGTTTCACGATGGGAAGGACCACTAACTTGAGTACCACTTCTCGATTCATTGCACCGGCCTCCTCTTTACCGTATTGAATTGATGGCACGAGGTCGAGACATGGGCCTTTGTTCAAGTCGGCTGAGCAACTTGACCACCCTTCGGATTCTTCTCAGTGAAACTAGCAATGCCTGTGGGTCTAGAAGCCAACCGCTGCTCACTGTTGCCCAATTTGTCTCTCGAGATTTTTCATTGACTGCTTTTGCTCCTCTAACTTGGCTTCAAGATTGTTAGATTGGGGGGCTTTGAGAGTTTTGGAGATTTGGAGCATAGGTGGTCGGGCCGACTTTGAAATTGAGAGTTCGGATTGGAAGGCGGTTCGATTGAATTTTGCGTAGGATTGGAAAAATTCAGTTTTGGTTCGATTAAACCCAGGGTTTCTATTGAAATTGATTCGAATTAAAATTCGGATTAGGATTGAAATTTGAAGATGGATTAAACCCTTGGTTTTGAAAATTGCCCTGGCCAGGAAACTGATTGAACCTTTGATTGTTCTGGCCATAGAATGCATTCACTTCCGCATTCTGTCCGTTAATAGGGCAGAATTTAGAAGTGTGCCCCACCTCATCACAATTCTGGCATGTGACTTGATTGCACTTTGTCCCATAATCATGAACAACATTCACTTGATAAGGTGCGGGGGAATAAATTGACACCGCCATTCATATGGCGGTCGACAAACAATTTTTCGCAATCTGTAACCTGAGAGTTACGTAGAAAGGAGAAGTTTGATTTATCGGATTTGGAACTTGAGATGTTGCCATCTGCTTCTGCAGCATGGCGATCAAACTTTGCACGTTAACTTCCTCCACCTTCGGAGGAGGAGGTGCTTGAATTGCCTGATAAGAAGGGGCATAGTTATACTTTGCAATATCCTCAAACAGTGCCCATCCCTCTTCCGGTGTTTTCTTCAGAAATGCCCCACCAGAAGAGCTATTGACCATGCCTTTTGTAAGCTCGGTCAATCCACTCAAGAATGTATTGACTTGCCTTTCCAAAGTGGCAAGCCATGGTGGGGACACTTTCTAAGAAGAGACTTGAATCTCTTCCAACATTCGAAGAAAGATTCATTCTCTTTTTGATAGAATGTGAAAATGTCATTTAAGCACTGGGCCGTCTTTGAAGGTGGAAAATATTGACTCAAAAACTCCTTTTCGAGTTCTGCCCAGGTGGTGATAGATTCAGATGGGAGAGAGGTGTACCACTCTTTAGCCTCTCCTTTCAAAGAAAATGGAAATAGTTTAAGTTTGATAGCATCCTCACTTACTCCTTGGATGCGTGTAGCACCGCATATCTCTAAGAATGTGTGTAGGTGGGTATCACGGATTCTCTCGATTGATAGCCGTGAAAAATTGATGCGTCTTTGCATCATCCGGATAAGTCCTGGCTTCACTCAAAGGTTTGTGCAGTAATGGCTGGAATAACAATTGCCGGGTTGACTTTGACTTCGCCTGGCATGGCGTAGTCTGCCAACGTACGTCTATTATTAGCGGCCATTATCATAAAATCAGTGATTTCTCTAGCTAGTTGTTCTTCAAGATCTCGCTCGCTCATGCGCGCTGCGCGTAACCGCAGAATGGAAATTCCGCTGCTTGGCCGGACTACGGTTCGCTCGGGTCGGGGTGTATAATAACGGTCCTTTTGACTCGAGTTTGCATAAACCGGACCAAAAACAAGTGGAACGAAACCTAAAAGCTAAGAAAGTAAAAGCCTAAACTAAAATTAAAAGCCTAAAGAAAGGAATGGGAAAGAAGAAAAGGAAACAAAAGTGTTGAAGAAAATAGGACCAGACGGACGTCCAAAAGTTTGGACGGGCGTCCGTGATGAAAAGTGAGATCGAGGCAGGCGTTTAGTGATCAAAACGCCGTCTGCGAAAGACGTAATATTTGAACGGGCGTCCAAATCTTATGGACGCTCGTCTAAGTGAATAAAAACAAAACAGAATTGATAATTATCCAGCGGACGGGCGTCCAATATCCTGCACGCCCGCTTGGTAATGGGGAAAACTAGAAATGTGTGAAATTTGGTTTGAAAAGAAAAGAAGGTAAGATAGAACGACGTAAAAAAAAGAGAAAGACGCATTTATCTAATCTCCAAGGAAACTACTAAGGAAAGGCTTAAACTTAATTATCTACTTAACAACTACCTAAAACAATTATCAACTAAAAACAGGAATTTAAAACGAAATAAAACAGGAAAATCCAAACAGAAAAACAGAAAAAACAAAAACTAGACAACCGTCCGGTTCCCCGGCAACGGCGCCAAAAACTTGTCACGGATTTTATTAACACAAAACAAACAAGTAATAATCCGGTTAACCTCAAGTATAAGGATCGTAGTAAAGAGGTTGATACCGGGTCGATCTTACGGGGAACTAAACGATTGTGATTTTAGCTTTTTGTCTAACCTAAATTATGTCACGAAACTAATCTAAACAGTGAATAAACATCAAACAAAACAGAAAATAAAACTAGACAGAGGATATAATCCAAAGTTAGGAAGGATACGGCTCATGAACCAATTTAAATTAACTAAACTAAGATGCAAGTAAAAGTAAACTACTAAACAAATTCAAGTTTCAAGGATTTAAATCAAGTTTATAACGGACAAACGAGGATTGATCCACCTATCCAACAAGCATTGATTCCCAATCTCGATTATATTGTGGTTTTTATCTAGGTTGTGATTCACCTTATCTAAACATGCACCCTAATTCCTTAGGAAGTTCATCTATTAATCTATTATCTTCCGATGTAAGATTAACGCGTTTTCTAACCAAAGGTGCAAACTTTACGTTTATAATCTAGCAATTAAACCTATTAACTTCCGTTATGATAGATTCGAATTACTATTCTTATTCATGATGATCTAGGGTTTATTAAGATTTCCATCAACAATAAACAATCACACATGCAGATCTTCCGATGTAAAAGCAATTAAACGTAATAAACATGAATAAGAAACAACCTTTAAATAAAAACTCACAGTACAACCGAAGAAAACGAAATCAACAATCGTTGGACGGCCTCACAATTCTCGTTTGATGAAGCTTTTAGCCTCTAAACATCCTCAGCAACTCGAATGTGCAGGAATAGTTCATAAAAAGTAACTAGTTTAATCTAGATCTAAAGTGCATAAAACTGGACTAAGAAGGAGAAAAACGCAGCCTAAAGCCGCCCCTAGGTTTAGGGTTTTGAATAATGAGTGTATGGTATCCTTGTGTGGAGAAAACAGCCGACTATATATAGATTTTAAAGTCGGTTTCAAAGAAGTCGGCTACAGGGACGCCCGTCTGATCCTGAACGCCCGTCCCATACTTCATATGAACTTCAAATCGGGCCAAGTCATGATCAAACGCTGTCCAACCAGGCGTCCCACCTCGGCGTCCCAAACTTCTGAATCAACTTTCCATCTCTCGGGCGCTGCGTTCAATTTCAAAGAAACGCCCGTCCACTGGACGGGACACGACGCCATCCAATATGACCAATTTTGATTTCTTGATCCCTATCTCTTTTCATCTTGTCAATGCCTTCATTATCTCTTTTAATCATCAATTGAGCCTTGAAAAGTGCATCTACATCATATAAAAACACCACTAAATGTAATATCACTCAAATAATCGCAAAAACATAATTAAAGCACATAAATCAACCTATTTTGCAATTAACTCTTTTGAAATATCATTTACTCAATATATTCATTAAACACATGCTTCTTATGCAATTTAGTACGAATACGGGGAAAAATGTCATAGAATATAGCATTATAAATCGTATAAAATCACCCTTAACAAGGCCCAAGAAATTTTTTCTCTCATCCCCCCTCCCCAAAAGAACCGAGAACGAATTCTCTCAATACATTCAATAACACATCTAGGAGCATGGAAAATAGAGAGGAAAAAAACAGGTAGGCTACCGAGCACCAATTTAAGAAGAGTCAATCTCCCACCTATAGACATAACCCGTGCTTTCCATCCCGCTAATTTGCCCTTAATCCTGTCAAGGATGGGCTGCCATGCACTAACTCTTTTCATATTATGGCCAATAGGCAAACCTAGATAATAGAACGGTAAGGATCCATCAATGCAATGTAGATCCTGAGTGCTGGAATCCAACTCTGCTAAAGTGATATTTAGGCCAAACAATCTGCTTTTTGTAAAATTTATGTCTAGGCCAGAAACATTCGCAAAGATTTTAAGAATACGCCCCATATTGATGATGTTTGCACTATTCCACTCTCCAAAAAATATGGCATCATCCGCAAATTGTAAATGAGTAATTCCAATCCCACTGTCCCAACTTCAATACCTTTCAACATGTTTTTACTAACTGCAGCTTGGACAAGAATATTAAGAGCCTTTGCCACCAACAAAAAGAGAAAAGGTGATAGTGGATCGCCTTGTCTAATTCCCCTTTCCAACTGAAATTCTCGGGACGGACAACCATTAATGAGAATTGACACCCTAGCTGAAGATAGGCACTCTCGAATCCAACTCCTCCATTTATCTCCAAAATTCATTTGCTTCATTACCGAGTCTAAAAAATTCCAATTAACGGAGTCAAAAGCCTTGGCGAAATCAGCTTTAAAGATAAAGGATTTGACTTTTCTTTTTTTAACAAACTCAATGACTTCATTCGTGATTAAAACTCCATCCAAAATCTGCCTTCCTTTCAAGTAGGCGGATTGGCAATACCTAATCAAGCAATGCAATACTAATAATAATAATAGTAATAATTTGTGGTTTGAAAGTTTGGTATAAAAAAAGACAAACTATGAAATCCCCATGCACGCTGCTCTTTGCCGTAGGCATTTTAAAGAAAAGAAATATATATATATATATATATATATATATATATATATATATATATATATATATATATTCTTTTGATTCAGGAAAGAAAAATGATGTATAATAAAAATGTAAAGGTTGTAAATATCCTAAAATTGATTTAATGTGATAATGTAATGTGTAGTTCTTTGAAAGGACATATGGTGGAATAGGCATAGTGGGCGACGACGTTGTGTTTTTATGCTTAGTCATCGTTGCTCTCATTGATTGTGTATTGTGATAAATTTTAAATGTTAATTGACATAGTTTTGGGGTATGGTTTCTGGTGTATTTGGCACAGCACCGTGTGGAGACCCTTTGTGGGGAGAAACACGGGATCACTGGAAGACAACCTTTAGCTATGTGGGGTGTTGTGCTTAGTAGCCATTACTTTCTGTGAAATGTGATAAGTAGTATAATTAGAATGGTCTAGGACTAGAAGTCCTTAGGGAAGCCTTTTATGTGGAATGAACCTAGGTGATTAGCTTAACTACGATTAAACATGTTTGAGAGTTTAAAAGATTAAGTACAGTTGTCCTTGGTGAGGCACGTTTCTTTTTCGCAGTCGGGACGGTTGATGCCCCAGGGTCGGTTAGACTCATGGTGTTGGACTGCACTTAGGGACTATCCCTATACCATATGAGGGGCTGAATGTGTCGTGGTGCAGTCTTCACCTCGCTAAGTGTCCTTGGACTTGTGTGCAACTCACCCCTTGGTTGGATGAGGTTACTAGTTGGACTAGTAGAGGGGAGTGTTACTATACATACGTGTTAGTAAGTGATGATGATGTTATTGTTGAATGACAATGCTGCTTATTCTGTTGCTGATGTTAAACACGGTACTTCTACCCTTTATCGAGTTCTTATGTACTCACCCATTTATTTGCATGTATGTTTCCCACCCCGGAAAGGTGGTGCAGGTTACTATGACGAAGATGTTTATTATGAGGCGTAAGCTTATGGCAGCTTTTGGAAGTTTTGCTTATTGTTTTCTTTTGATGGTTCGAGAAATGAGAGGATGATACTTTTGTTATGTTCATTAGACTTTTGAACTTTCAGATGAACTTGTAATAATGTTTAGACTCTTTTACGTTTCTTTCAGTTAAATGTTGTTGGAAACATCATTTACATTTCGTTAGTTGGTACGACATTGTTTGTCGTTTAAGAATATTTCCCCCGTGTCGATTAATTTCCGCTTTCACTCTGATGTAATTACGTAAGGCTTACGTATATAATTGATTTAAATATTAAATTATATATGTGCCGGGCGTTCAATTCCGGATAAGGACACGGTGTCTGGAACGGGGCGTCACAGTTGGTATCGGAGCAAAGTTCCTTAGATTCTTAAAGTTTCTTAAGATATGTTCTTTGAGTTTCTTAGAGCTTTAGTTAACCAATCTTTGGTTACAGGATGGTGACCACTCGATCAAACCCTAATCTAGATGGATCTGGCAGTTCTCAAGAAACTCAGTGGTCGAGAGAAATCAGTTCTGGGCAGACAGGGAGGACAACATGGTCTAGTAGGAGTAAGAGTTCAGACTACACTTGCAGCAGGGACTCTTCAGACGACTCAACCGACAGTGTCAGTTACTCTTCTAGCTTCAGGTGGATTTTCAGTGGTATATGAGTTTCCCACCTCATCAGTGTTTCAGCCACCAATCTCTCAAGTTGAGATGTCCTTACCTCAATCCTCAGGAAACCTATCACCACCACCACCCTTAGTGCCTTCACCACATGTTTCTGGCTATCCACCTCAACAGTTTGCTTACCCTCCACCATGGTCTGTTTACCAACCACCACCAATCTCTATGCATCCAACCTACCCTCCTCAGCAGCCCTTGTATCCACCTCATACTCTTTATGAGACAATACCCGAGCAGTATCCTGTGTACCCACCAATTACTCAACCACAGAGGCCTCACTACCAGCAGTATGAACCAAGGAGACCAAACCCGCCTTACTACGGTTATCAACCATACCATCAAGCTCCTGTTGATCAATATCCTCGAGCACCCACAGGCTACCCCCAAGTTACAGCAGCCTACCCTCCTGCCTATCCACCAGCATACCCTCCAGTATACCCTCCAGCTTACCAAGCCCCACTTAATGTAGGTTACCGTCAAGCTTTACCAACTTATGTGCCACAGGGTGGAGAAGTCATGGATGATGCAAGACTTTTAATGAGGTTCGAAAGAACAAGGCACTTCTTTTTTACGGCAACAAGAGCACAATTGAATCAGAAAGATGGTTGCGCGATGCAGAAGCACTGTTTAAAGGAATGAGGATACCAGAAGCTAAGTGGGCTAACTTGGGAAAAGCTCTTTTGATGGGAGTTGCTAGAGACTGGGTTAATACAATTGAGAGATCTCTTGGTGAGATACACCTTTGGCAACAGTTCCAAGAGGAATTTCTACAAGAGTACTTTCCTATAGTGAGTCAGTCGGAGAAGATGGACTTGAGGCAGTACGAGATGAGTGTAATGCAGTATCAACAGAAGTTCTATGAGCTTGGAAAGTACGTACCGAGTCATGAAAAGTGAGAAGCTGAAGGTGGCAAGGTTTATTAAGGGGTTGAAACGTTGAGCTACGGATTGGTTTGGGAGGTTACAAACCGGACACTATGAGAGAGTTGTTAAATAGAGTTATGGAGTTTGAAAGGGTTTTGGCTCAAAAGTCTGTGATCGTTGGAGAGAAGAGATCTTTTGAAAACAGTCAAGGTAATGGGGGTGCACTACCTCCTAATGCAAAGAGAATTTCAACACCGCCTACCACTCAAGAACCTTCAGTACCTCAGTGCCCCAAGTGTAGCCGTCGTCATATAAGGGAGTGTAGATAAGTTACAAGAGGTTGTTTTCAGTGTGGAAGCACTACTCATTTTGTGAGGGAATGCCCTCAAAAGAAGAGCGCACCAACGTCATCTTCGAGGCCTTCTTCAGGGAAAATCAGGCCAAGTGGCCCTACACGTGTTTTTGCTATAGATGCAACGACTTATGAATCTGAAGAAGCTGTGGTCACAGGTACCTTTTAGTTTGAGTTTCTATTTTCTTAATTGATGAATAGATCCTTGTAACTTTTTGGTGTAAACTTGGTGATTACTGGAAAAGTACTTTTGCATAATTGTTAGGTACACTTTGTTTAATGGTCTAGTTGTTTATGCCTTGTTTGATACTAGTGCCTCAAATACATTTGTATCTGCTAGGGTAGCAACACAATTAGGATGGCCCTATGGAAAACTAAGGAAGCCTTTGTCTATTACCACACCTTTGGGAGAAACAACTAAGGTTAATCATACAGTTCAAGGATGTAAGATCCAAGTTGGGAAGTTGAAAAGGTTATGACTTCATAGTTCCCAGTGTTTTGAGAATTTCCACGTATGTCAAGTTTCGAGGACGAAACTTTTTGTAAGGGGGAAGAATGTAATATCCATGAAATTAATCAAGGGTAAAAGGGTAATTGGAATTTATTTATTTATAAATAAACCTATTACCTATTTTGCATTAATTAAAATTAATTGGATAATAATGTATTAATGGAATTTATTCCATTCAAAACTCCTACCATAACCCCATCCCATCTTTATGCGATATCAGTTTCCCGAAAATTGGTAGTCGACGTTTAAAAAAAAAAAAAAAACAGAGCGACGCCTAGAAGAAGAAAAGAAAAAGGTTTGACAGAATCTTTATCCTGTGGGTTGACTCGTCTCTCCGTTTTTCAGATAATTCATACCACGACGATCATTGCAACGAGACGAACATTTTGGTATAAGAATCACCATAAACGAAAAGGTAAATAAAAAAGCACTCTTTTTTGGAATCTAGGGTTCTTGAGTTTTTCTAAGCAACTGCGCTTTTTAATAGATCGCCAGATTAATCGTAGGTTGTTATTTTGTATAGGAATCGAAGAATAAGAATTGGAATTACACCTTTTGCTTTTCAATTTCAAGTTCCACAAATTGAATAAGGTAAATGGGTGTTCAACCGTATTTTATTTGTGTTATTGTTGATTCGATCAATTGTTTTGTTGTTGTTGTTTACCTGCTTTGTTTAAATATATGCGTATATATAAATATATTAATCTTGCTAGGGATTAGTATTTAGTACGAGTTCTGCTTTCAAGAAAAAGGTGGAAAAAAAGGGAGACTTTGCATTTCCTTTTCTTTTCACCAGTGTTAATAATAATAATAATAATAATAATAATAATTTGTGGTTTGAAAGTTTGGTATAAAAAAAGACAAACTATGAAATCCCCCGCACGCTGCCTGCTGCCATAGGCATTTGAAAATATATATATATATATATATATATATATATATATATATATATATATATATATATATATATACACTATTTATATATTCTTTTGATTCAGGAAAGAAAAATGATGTATAATATAAAAATGTAAAGGTTGTAAATATCCTAATAATAATTTGTGGTTTGAAAGTTTGGTATAAAAAAGACAAACTATGAAATCCCCACACGCTGCCTGCTGCCATAGGCATTTGAATATATATATATATATATATATATATATATATATATATATATATATATATATATATATACTATTTATATATTCTTTTGATTCAGGAAAGAAAAATGATGTATAATATAAAAATGTAAAGGTTGTAAATATCCTAATAATAATTTGTGGTTTGAAAGTTTGGTATAAAAAAGACAAACTATGAAATCCCCACCACGCTGCCTGCTGCCATAGGCATTTGAAAATATATATATATATATATATATATATATATATATATATATATATATATATATATATATATATATATATATATATATATATATATATATATACACACACTATTTATATATTCTTTTGATTCAGGGAAAGAAAAATGATGTATAATATAAAAATGTAAAGGTTGTAAATATCCTAAAATTGATTTAATGTGATAATGTAATGTGTAGTTCTTTGAAAGGACATATGGTGTAATAGGCATAGTGGGCGATGACGTTGTGTTTTTATGCTTAGTCATTGTTGCTCTCATTGATTGTGTATTGTGATAAATTTTAAATGTTAATTGACATAGTTTTGGAGTATGGTTTACAGTGTATTTGTCACAACACCGCTACAAGACCTCTGGGGAAGAACACAGGATCACCGGGAAGACAACCCTTAGCTATGTGGGGTGTTGTGCTTAGTAGCCATCACTTTCAAATGCAATGTGATAAGTAGTATAATTAGAATGGTCTAGGACTGTGAAGTCCTTGGGAAGCCTTTTATGTGGAATGAACCTGGGTGATTAGCTTAACTACGCTTAAACATATTTGAGAGTCTAAAAGATTAAGTACACTTGTCCTTGGTGAGGCACGTTTTTTTTAGTAGCCGGGACGGTTGATGCCCCAGGTCGGTTAGACTCGGGGTGTTGGACTCCACTTAGGACTGCACTCTATGCCATATAAGAAATCGAATGTGTCGTAGTGCGCTTTCACCTCGCAAAGTGTCCTTGGACTTGTGTGCAACTCACCCCTTGGTTGGTTGAGGTTACTAGTTGGACTAGTAGAGGGGAGTGTTACTATGCATACGTGTTAGTAAGTAATGATGATGTTATTTTTGAATGATAATCCTGCTTATTCTATTGCTGATGTTAAACACGGTACCTCTACCCTTTACTGAGTGCTTATGTACTCACTTTATTTGCATGTATGTTTCCCACCCCGGGAAGGTGGTGCTGGTTACTATGACGAAGATGTTTATTATGAGGCGTAAGCTTATTGCAGCTTTTGGAAGTTTTGCTTATTGTTTTCTTTTGATGGTTCGAGAAATGAGAGGATGATACTTTTGTTATGTTAATGTTTAGACTCTTTTACGTTTCTTTCAGTTAAATGTTGTTGGAAACATCATTTACATTTCGTTAGTTGGTACGACATTGTTTGTCATTTAAGAATATTTCCCCCGTGTCAATTAATTTCCGCTTTAACTCTGATGTAATTACGTAAGGCTTACGTATATAATTGATTTAAATATTAAATTATATACGTGCCGGGCGTTCAATTCCGGATAAGGACACGGTGTCTGGAACAGGGCGTCACAGTTCAACAATGACAACAAAATTGAATCAATCCAACGCCATTTTTCAGAAGAAAAAAAAAGGGGATGCCCATTTTTTGAATAAAAGGAGAAAATTTAGTTTTCTTGTTCTAGCCATTAAGAGAACAAAAACCTAGAGTTCTTCTTGGAGCATATTCAAGGAGGTTTTACTACTAGGATCGACGTCCACCAGTCGTCGCTTGGAGATAGAATCCGGAAGACTGCGGCTTCTCCCTTTCTGTCGATTGCTTATCATTCTCTCCGGTTGGGGTAAATATACTAACCTTCTTGTAGATTAATTTATTATGTGAATCATATCGTAGTAAAATCGAATAACGAATTTTAATTCGTAGCTTCCGCTGTGCATGATCGAGCTTCTCGATCGGTGCTGTGAATCAGATTTGACGATCCAATTATGGATCGGATCCGGATTCGAGTTTCTGTATATCCAGCAGCTACAAGCTGATGTAACACACCATTTTCTCCACAATATTAAATGATTATATTGTTGAGAAATTCAGTTCATTTATCTGATCTTATCTTGACAACTGTTACACCTTTCTAGTTTTGGAGTCTCTTGAGAAGTTCTATGAGATGTTGCTTGGTTTCACTTTTCTTTGACATGAAGATTACCCATGTATATCTTGAGTAATCATCCACCACCACCAATGTGTACTTATTTCCACTAACACTGATAGGTGTGACTGGTCCAAATAAATCCATATGTAGAAGTTCTAGGACTCTTGAAGTTGAATGCTGAGATTTTGTCTTGAAACTTGATTTCGCTTGCTTCCCTTTTTGGCAAGCATCACATAAGCTATCCTTCTTGTAAGAAATCTCAGGTAATCTAATTACTAATTGAAATGCATAACATGAATAAATTATGCTCCAAGCCGTAACAAAACACAATAGGGTAAGTCACTCTCCAGTTACCACTCGCGAGCAGCTCGAGTTCGGATTGAATTTTTGTTCAAATGGTTTGGTTTGATATGATTCAAGATCGAGTGATCTCGATATGAGGAATGCTTGAGTATTAAACGAGACATTCTCATGCTCGTCTTGTTAGCTCACAAGCACACTTGATTTATAACTTGTGAAAAATTATGCATATATTGAACTAATATTTTCTAGATTTCATGTTATAGTACTTTCTATCTCTGAGTGGAATCGATAATATAAATGTTTCATTTAATACATAACTTTTCTTCTCACGTCTTATTTAGCTAAAAACAAGCTCAAATTCATATTGAGTATAGCTCGAGTTCGAAGGTGCTCGTGATTGATAGCAATTTCAAGTTCGTGTTTGAGTTCGTAAAATTTTAAACAAGATCGACTCGATGAGTCTAATGCTTGCATTGGCTCGAATCGTTTATATCATTAAGTTAAAATATAGTCCATTCATTGTTTATTTAAGCCAGATAATCAAAATAGTTCCTAATTTGTTTTTTATTCAAAGGAAATTTATTTAAATTGCGAACATTTAGGTTTTGACCCCAAGAATTACAATGGAAAATTAGGGATTAAAACGGAAAATTTATTTAAATTGCGAATATTTAGGTTTTGACCCCAAAGATTAAAATGGAAAATCGGTGTTTTTTCATTCGGTTATAAACGGTTTGGTTATAAGGTATTTTTATAAAAAAAAAAAATTAATATTTTGGTTATAAAATCTAATTATACATATTGGATATAAACAGTTCAGTTGCGGTTTTTTGTTTGGTACAGTTTCGGTTCGGTTAATTGTTCGGTTTTTAATTTAGTTCGGTTAATTGTTCGGTTTTTAATTCGGTTCGGTTACGGATAATTTGTAGCATGAATCGTAACCGAGCCGAAATTTTCGGTTTCTATATATTATTAACCGAAACCTAACCGAAAACAAGTATTAACCGATCGAACGAATGACCTCGAATCAGTTCGGTTTTCAGATAAATCGTATTCATATACACGGCTAGTTGTGTGTGTGTCTTTTTTTTTATAGTTTTTTTTGCTTTTGCTGTGTTGTGGTTTTTTTATTTTATTAGGATAATCAATAATGTCGTTCAACTTATTGTTTTGTTTTTTTCTTTTTTTTAGACGTCATAAATAAAAAAGAAATTTTTTTTTTAAAAAAAAAAGAAAGGGAAGAGGGAGGAGGGGTATTATGGGTGTTGAGGGATTGCATTATGGGATGAAGCTTAGGAATGTAAAAAAAAGTTGTAGTAACTCTATTTAAATAAAAAAACGTTTGGAATAAACTTATTTAATCAAAACCCCTATAATAAAAATATTTATTTTGTTACTCATTGTGCCACTATCTTATTTCCCGTAAATTTTCTGGGTGAGATCTATTTTTCAAGGCAAAATATACCCGTGACATCTATTAACCAAATATTGTGTATTTACCCTTACCCTTACCCTTGCAAGTCGTGTAATCAGAAAGAACTTATGGTGCATCGGTTTTCGGGACGGTTATAACAAGTGAAAGGGATACAATGCATCCAACTCATCTTCTTTCACACAATAAATATGCCAGAGCGTAGATGAGCCATACCACATTCATACATTTGATATAACTCTACCATAATAACTAGCTTACAAAAACTATTCTACTGTTTTCTGTACCATATTTATTACGGTACACCCGTGACACTCCAACAATAATCTTTCTCCATTATTATCCAAGGGTCTTTAACCGGTCTTCTTCCTTCATAAAAGCCGATCAAATGGCAGAGGGAGAGGAACCACCATGTGAAGAGGAATCAAAGTACAATTAAGTTGTTATCAAAGTAGTAGTAGTAGTTTTTTATTTTATTTTATTTTTTTACCCTCAAAAAAAAAAAAAAAAAAAATCGGGTGAAAAATACTTTTTATTTTATTTTATTGAATTTAAAGATGTTTAAAAAATAAAAATGACTTTTCATTTTGTGTAATGTTGTGTGGTGTCTTCATTCGTATGGAGCATCATTGAGAAGGATACATTACTTTACATTGTGAACAATTGGTTCTTCATATATTTTGAAACCTTACCTTTAATTTAACAGGTGAGAGGTGCCTCGAATGTAATTCCACCATCACCATTGGACATATCAAGTCCAACTGATCGCCATGATCAGTGGAGAAATCTCTAGATTGTGGTTCCAGAGAGCAAATCCTGGAATGTAATCCCACCAATAGGTCGTGGCCATAAGAGGATTCCGCTAGCTGGAACGGTTGTGATACTCCATCATGTGACGAAAAAACTTACATCTGCTACATTACTATTCAGAAAATCCCTTCATTGTAAAATAGTAAGGACAATCGAAGATAAAACCGTAATAATTTTTTTAGCGGGTTGGCTAACCTATTTGCTATAAGGTGTATCCCCCTACTTGTGATGCGGATCGGGTACATTGCAAGGACACTCAAAGATCAATCACGAGATTTTGCAATTTATTCGGACGAGCTTCTATATCTCGGAGAACCAAGAAACAAAACCACTACCCTCAAAAAAAAAAAAAAAAAAAAAAAAAAAAAAAACAAAACCGCTGACCACTGTTAGTTAAACGCAGAAGCGGAGTATCGTTTAATGGCAAGTACATGTCGTGAAATTGCATGGTTAAAAGGCATTTTGGGTGACTTGGGATTTGAACACGAAGAACCCGTGGACTTGTTTTGTGGCAACGAGGTTTCTCTACACATCACTACTAAGTTTTCCATAAAAAGACAAAACACATTAAAATTGACTGTCGCTTGGTTCATGAAAAAAATACAAAATGGGTTGATTTGGACAATGCATATTTGAACCGAAGAGTAGCAAAAAGAGTTATTTGTCGAGGGAAATTACTATTAAAACTTCCACATTACTTCCTGTCAAAAACAAAAAAAAAACTTCCACATTACCGAGTCGATCTCCTTCATTTAGAGTGAAGTGACGCGTGAAGTGATGGGTGAGATAAATTTGTACATGGTCACTTCATTTAGAGTGAAGTGATAGATTACTTGATCGAAACCAAACAATTTATATCTTAGATAAAAACTGTGTGGTTTTGATCAAGTGACCCATCACTTCACCTCAAATGAAGGATGTAACAAAAAAACCGGAAACTTTAAAAAATATGCTTGAAATTTTTTTTATTTGAGTGGTATGCCTCAAAAGATAGCATTGAAAAATATGCCTGAAAGTCATTTCGTAGAGATTCTGTAGCGCCCACTACATGTTTCATTCCCATGGATTAAAATGAAGAATTATTTATTATAGTGTATCACAATAAAATGAATTTGTTAAATGTATTGCGTAGGATGTTGTGGTAAAATAAATAGTGGGTGTATCACTTATCGCTACTCATATAAATTACATTAAAGCAAACTTTCTTGAAAATGGACGACTTCTTAATGAGTAATTTTGATGTACTCCCTATTTGAAAAGACAGTCAGTTGACTGACACATACATGCACAAACAAACAAAATAGTTTTGTATTTTTCGACACGTGGCAGTCATTAAACTGTCCTTTAAATAAAGAGTCATTGCATCAGAATTTATTCCTCTTAATTTATTAAAGATCTCGGTGCGTGCCTATTTAAGCAAATATGTATAGCTGTATTTGTGCTCTCTGGGTCCAAAATCTTAATCCAATATATTTGTTTGGACGACTATAGTATATATATATATATATATATATATATATATATATATATATATATATATATATATATGTATACATATATTTTAACTTATTTGACGACATTAAAAATAAAAAATGTAGCATGTAATGAACTGTTCAGAACGCAATTTTTAAACGCAACAATGGAGATGGTTAACAGATCGAAATAAAGAGGAAATGAAGAGGTAGAGGGTGGAGGGTAGAGGGTAGGGGATTGTATGACATCCATCTGAACCACACAACCCTCTCAAGATAGACACCAAAATCATTACCGAGAAAAAAAACGGATCGGAAACTTAAACCCCACGCACTTTCTTTTTTATTTGTTTTATTTTATATATTTTTTATACTTATCTTAAAAGCAAATACATAACACTAATATTTTATTACTCCATCCATTCCTATTTCTCAAACGTGATATATAATTAGAAACGAAAGGAGTAGTTATTATTATTATTATTAAATTAGAGCAAATAACTAAACTATTCCCGTCCACATATCCCACAAACGTAAATGGACAAAAGAAATTATTTATTTTGATTTCGGTGGGCCTTAAACAAGCCTTACAAAAGAAGTAGGGCGAAAATTACATGGGCCCAACAGAAGGTGTAAATTAATTGTGTTTGTGTTGTAGAAATAAGATGCCGATGAATAGGGAAAAAGATGGGCCGCTGGGCCGGTGTACAGTAAAAAAAGAACCAATCAAGCTGGGCCGATGAACAGAAGGGAAAAAAAAAGATCCGATGAACAGTAAAATGCATGGTCGATGAACAGTAGAAAAGAGATGAACAGTAAAAAATAAAAACTGGGCCGCTGGGCCGATGAACAGTAAAAGAAAATGAACCCATAAAAAAAAAACATGTGTCACTCCCTCCCAAACTCTTGTCTTCTTATTATTTAGAGACTAGTAAAACGAGACATCGTACAACGCACAGTGGCCCATGCTAAACGTTTTCACTTGGAAAATGTAAAAAACTATTAAAAAAACTGTGGGAAAAAACATTACTCTATACATTTTAAACAGAGGTCAACACGGAACCTCCCATAGACAGTACACATAAGTACAACATATACCAATTGCTTCAACTCATTTACAAACAAACAGATCCAATCTAATTAATCAACCCATGTTAGATGTTTACCGTAATGTCAAAAACTATTAAATATAAAATACATTTCAACTAAAATATCACTCTACACATTTTAAGTACAACACAATAAAAATGACGAAATTTAGCCCGGAAAAAAAATTTTGAAAGGAAAAAAAAAATTAAAATCCGATGAAACAAGAAAATGCATGGTCGATGAAACAAGATAAAGAAGATGGGCATTGGGCCAATGAAACGATAGGAAAAAAAAGGTTGGGCGGCTTTGGTGAGATGAAACAAGAAATGATAACCAATAAAAAACACGCGTGTCACTCCTCACCAACTCTTGTCTTCTTATTATATAGAAGAGATAAAAATAGGGAATATCTTTTCACACAAATTTTTATCTTACCACATATAATTTTTTTCCAATTTCGCCTTATTTTTTTATTTTACGCGGCGTTCATTCTCGACCAAAGTTTGGTGAGAATATGACACATTATCCATAATGAAATATGGTCGAAATATACGTGTTGAGAATCCACACCTGGTTGATTCTCGACCATATTTTAAATAGAATGTTTGAAGTTTTCCAAACTCATACATAGTCGAGCATCATTCTCGACCAATATTGAGTCCGAACACTCTACACATTCTGCATTAGAATTGGGTCAGGATAACAACAACAAATAAAAGCACCACTATTGATTATTTGAATTTGAATGAGAATATTAAAAGTTTTGTACTCAATTTTAGTCGAATGTCTTTTCCGACCGGTATTGAGTATGAAAAACATTCAAAATTCTGACTAGAATAAAATCAGTATAATGATCGTATTCTGACTCAAATTGGGTCAGAATGGCTGCTGTGTGAATTGACCATAAATTGGCCAGATACATTTTCCGGACTCATTTACGGTCAGAATGGCAGGCGTGTGGAATATCCAAACGAAGCTCACTTTCGGCTCTTGATAAGTGTAAAACAACATTTGTGTGAAAAGATAGTCACTAAGAGATATATATATATATATATATATATATATATATATATATATATATATACTACTTGAAGCGTGTGATGAACGGGATGCCACTTATTATTCTACGAGTACTGTTCAATTAGCAAGTGTTATTCTTATATGTATGTCAAGTATATATAACATTTGTTTTAAATTGCATAAGAAAATGAATGGTATTGCATTAACTATTAAAGGAACAATGAATTTTATTTCTAAAATATATATATATATATATATATATATATATATATATATATATATATATATATATATATATTTAAGAGGCAATGCAAAGATTAGGCAAGATCTAATAGATAGAATTCAATCGCATTATTCTTTTTTAATTTGGCATGCAACTGGTAAAAGGAAAATCAATATGGAAATTAACAAAAGACGAATCGTATTCAATCTTTTAGCTACCTTCTGATCTTTTAGCTACTGCATCATTTTTAGTTGCACTCCTGAGCTTGCAATCATGTTCAACTTTGAACATTCTGCCGATCTTAATTATGACTGAAAATGATGAAGCAGGCAGTGTTCAAACCAAATGAATGGTGCTCAAGTGCATCATTTGCCATTTTTCTAGAAATACAATACAATGTTGACAAAAGACAACTACACAAAATACACAACCACCCCCAAAACAGATTAATTATTTTGTTCTCAACAATAATGAAATCCCTAGAGAAATTCACTTTTATATATAAACATGAACAAAGCTCTTACCGCGTGATCTGTTTAAATGACATAGTTTTTTTTATTTTTTTTATTTTTACGGTGAAAGAGAAATTCATTGACATAACACTTAAATTACATCATTGTTCACGGCTTGACGAAACCATAACGTAAAAGCTGAAGTCCAAATGACTTCACTCTTAGAAGAAAAAACAAATTTGTTCATACACAATCTTCCGGGCCTCCTCATGACTAGCTGAGTTTTTGGACCGACTAACAAACATAATTTTTGCTCATACACAATCTTCCATCAACGCCCAAATGTCTTCCACAATTACACTAAACCACAGCCTACCTAGTAGGCCCAGAACGATTGATAGCATTAACAAGAACTTGGGCATCCGAACAGATGAGAACGTGTTCCCATCCCTCTTCCTTTGCTTTGCCGAGAACATTCCTAATAGCCATAGCTTCCACTACAATTGTGTTAGGAAATCTACGCGGGAACGCAGCGGAATTTAAAATTTATTTCCTATCGACCCAAGATCGACTTCGTTTAAGCAATAAACAAACGAGTTAGTAGACGGTGGTTATCTTGGTTGATCTAAAAGATCGACGCTTTGACCGTCTAAGGAGAGTAGTTCTGCATAGAGCCGTCCAAGTGTTCGGCCTCTACCGCTAGTCCACACGAACAGCCCGCCGGAATCCCATCATGGATTCTTATTGGAAAACTCCGGTTGCTGGGACCGGCTTTTTTCCCTCTCTCCAACTCTCTCATAGGATCTTCTATTTTACACAAAGAACTATTAGTTCTTGGAATTGTGATGTGCAAAAGAGCTTGACACCCACACTATATTTATAGTGTATATGGCGCCCCAACTAGAGTGTGGAGGAGAAGAAAATATTTTTCCAATAAAATAAGAAAAATATATTTGATTGATTTATCTCATTTATTATAATATCTTATATTAAATAAATCTAGGATATTGTCAATATCTTATATTGAATATTCCCAAGTTATTGTCAATATCTAATATTGACTACCTTTATTTTATTACCATAAATCAATTTACACATGTGTATATATCACATATATATCTTTATATCTAATAAAGGAACAAGGGGCGCTTTTTGTGCTGCTTCTGGTGCTGCCACGTGTCGGGCCCTGATTGGCCCGACGTTTTCTGCTTTTTTTTTTTTTTTTTTTTTTCTATCTTAAGACTTATAGCGACGCTTTTGTCTCTCTTTTAAGACTTCTAGCGGCGCTTTTCCCTCTCTTTCCGGGTACACTTGCCCATTACGATTTTTTTTAATTTTTTCCTCTAACTTTTCCCTTTTCACCTATACATACATATATATGTATCTATATTTTTTCCCTAGACTTATAGCGACGCTTTTCCCTCTCTTTTAAGACTTCTAGCGACGTTTTTCCTCTCTTTCCTGGTACACTTTTCCACATTTAGGATTTTTTTTTTTTTCTCTAACTTTTCCCTTTTCACCTATACATGCATATATATGTATCTATATATATATATATATATTGTCTTTTCTTTTTATTCACCTCCTCCAATCTTTTTCTTACGACGCTTTCGAGTTTTTTTTTCCGATTTCTTATCTTATTGTATTACATTGTATCGTTTTCAGATTTCGATTTTATTTCATTGTAGACTTTTATTATTATAAATATCGACTTCGTGACGTGTTATTTTTTTCCGCTCCTTGCATTATACAATGATATATTTATGCTTCTTTCCTTTCGATTTCTAATTATTATTATTCGGTTTTCTAGAGTGTGAGTCGTTACGTATACACGTTATTATAGTTAATATATATTTTAAACGATTAATGATATTTTATGTTATCTTAGTTTAGTTCGTTAGATTGTTATTAAAAACGATTTGTCTATTTAGATGTTTAAGATACGATAGTGGTTATTGTTATTAGTTCGCCAATAGTAACAAATTCACATCAATTTTATTATGATATAGGTTTTTAGAGTGTCGGATTTTAGTATACACGTTAAAATGAGTTTATTGTTATTAGTAGATGTTTCCTATCACTTTTCTCGTTGATGTCTACGGCTATACGCGAAATTTTTCTATACAAAGGTATTCATTCCTCTTTCCTTACGGATTCTCCGATTCATTAGTGCCGTCTGCACCGATGGACGACATATTTCTATGGATTTATTTTCGTTGTATTAATTCGACAATACTCACAAATTTACATAAATTTTAGTATTATTTCGGTTTTTAGTAGTATGGCTCGTTATGTACTTTACGTATACACGTTATTATAGTTTAATATATTTTTAAACAATTTAATGATATTTTATGTTATCTTACTTTAGTTCGTTACATTGTTATTAAAAGCGGTTTGTCTATTTAGATGTTTAAGATACAATAATGGTTGTTGTTATTAGTTGGGACAATAGTAAGAAATTTACATCAATTTTATTACGACGTGTGTTAGATTTTAGTTAATTCTTTTTCCGTCTGGCCATTTAATTATTTTGTTATACAATGACGTTTAGTGTTATAATTGTTTTTAAATTCGGTGTTCCACATTCGCATGTGTCCGTTTAATATCGCTTCGTGTAGTACAACGTAATATACTTCATGCTACGTTATAATACAACGTATTAAGTATATTATACGGAATATATTTATCACATTCGGTATAACACAACACATGCCATGTCATGTCCCTCAGCCTCTATTTATGTCTTTGAAAAACACCTTATGATAATGTATAGTTAATGTTTCAAAGCTTTTATGATTCCTTATAGTCTTTACTCATTTCGCATAATCGCAACATATACCACACAAAAAAGACTTAATTACATCCACCGATCTGGAATGGCGTATGCACAATTATGCACGCATGTGTCACGGATACTAGTAACACATATAAATCTATTAATATCCAAATATTCAAAAGTCAACTTGGCATTCACGTGTGACACGCACACAAATTTCAACGCCACATATTGGATATATATATATATATATATATATATATATATATATATATATATATATATATATATATATATATATTAATATTTAGTAATACTATTAATTAAATTGCACAATCTAAGTGTATCATATACATCCCAAAATTGCGCCACCTTTAGCCAATATTTTGGCATCCGGAATATTCTTTAATTAACATAATATTATTAATATCTTGTATTTAATTTATTCATAATAAATAAATACCACCATATTAATTTACCACTATAACCTTTATAGTACGAGATAAACTTTCCTTATTTGGTTATCATCTATAACCACATTTTAATCCGCTAGATGTTCTTATGTGTGTGACCCGATAGGCTTCCGAATATGTTGGCCGTAGACACAAAGTGCAAATTACGAAAATGCCCTTCATGCCTAACGATCACGGGATAGCGTCAGCAACACACCGTGACCCCAATCATCGGAAGAGTCAAATGCAATGACTACTACCTTTCATGTGAAACAGATTACGTGTAACTTACAATCCTATCGTAATAATATCCATACGGTCGCGTGCGTCGAGTGTCAAACATTAACGACCGTATCTTATAATCTGGATATCATGCTCTCTCGGTAACTCGCTTACTCCCACTTTGCAAAGATTCACGAGAGTAAGACATTCCTTATAAGAAGGCCATTTCGGATATTCGATCCCAATCATAGGATACGCGATTCCCGGACGACCAATCACGTATACTCCGCGATGCTTCAAAGATCATACCCAATCACTACCGCATGATCGCCCCGTGGCTGTGGAAACCTCAATAGTGTCAAAGCATGACAATCCACACCGTGATGCCATGAAGACTCCAATCCTAAGGATAATTACACAACCGCCACATAGTGTGACACTTATCTCGTAAGTGGGTCGATCTAACGTATACATTCTCTAATACACGCCCCATGTACAGGTCCAAGTGTCTCTACACTTCGATAGATTTAGATCTATCAACGCTCGAAAGATGTAAGACATCTAATACGTGCTAGTCTATTTATACTATCAATGCCCTGTTTAATAGTACATCAGCCTAGAGACATTTAAGTATCAAACTTAATAAAGTGATTAGAGATCTCATCAACCATAATCGCCTATCATGGTTCCTCTATCACAGTTTAATTAAGGACGTTATCATATAACAATTCATAATTGGTTCTTTAAAAGAACATATATATGACAATAGAAAGGCCATTTTATATATGTATAAACATAAAGAAATAGTAGAAATGATCCGACCCGGTCGGATCTGGTCCAACCCGATTGGGTTTAGGACACTATTTCAACAATTGCTGAAGGAGCTCTGGAGATGAAGGATCCTCCCGCTTCTAAATGTAACCATTCTTTATCACCACATGTCCAATTCCTCCCGAGTTCGAAAATTTATCCCAAGCCGCATCAACCTAGCAAATCGGCGATGGCGAATGTCGAAAATTGACGGGAATTCCAGCAGGGGTTCCTCGAGATGGGAAACCTGAATTATCCTCTTCAATTATTAGGGAGTCTTGCATTGAATTCCAGTAGCTCATGGCCTTGTTTGGAAAATTCCCTCATTCCGAGCTTTCCAAATATGCCAAAATAAAGCTAATGTTAATCCGATCATGTCTTGCCCTGATTCTGTCCCCACTAAGTGATTCACTTTGAGCCACCAAACCATAGAGGTTGAAATTTTGGAGATGGAAGTCATCCCAAGAAATTGGGGCTATTTTCCGACATCCCTTACCTTTTCGCAATGGTGATTAGAGAGGTTTCAGAGTTTCATTCTCTAACCCACATGCTTTGCAGATCGGATCAAAGCCCGGTTTCCTTTGAGCTAAGAGAGATGTTGTTGGCAACCCATTGGAGAGACATTTCCAGAAAAAAAAAAAAAACTTTCAATTTTGGGGTTAGCTTTATCCTCGAGATGTTTTTAAATTCTTTTTTTTGCTGGGTTCCTCTGGAAGAAGAGGTGTTTAAATGACATAGTTCAACACAATAAAACATCCCATTGTTTCCTTGAAAAAAAACAATGCAAAAGTATGTTCTCAAATCCCAAGTTGAATATCTCCATTATTTCCTAAAAAGAGCAAAAGTGTGTTCACAAATTGAATATCCCGTAGGCAATGCATAGAAAAGAAAAGAAATTAGTAAAAAAAGCCCAAACCGAAACATAAGTTTGAGTGACATTCATTCCATTGTATGTATGAAAAAGGACCTAATTGTCTTTGCTAGAGCCACTAAAAAATCTCTCAAAAACCTTTTTACCTTTTTACATCACTATGAGCTTGCATCTGAGCAACAGATTAATGCTGCTAAGAGCTCCTTTTTCATATCAAAACATGCTAATTCCCACACTGTTGATATGGTACGGACTATTACCGGTATGAAAAAGGACTATTTTCCCTTTACTTTGAGAAAAACTGAAAAACAAAAGGAACTTTTTCTTATATTACTGCTGAGAAGTTGCAGTTCTTCTTTATTACATTTTCAGTCGACATCCATTATGCTTTATAGTTGCAGCATTACAAAAAGATAAGAACAAGTCTATCACTTATTTAAAGTACAAAAACCGAAAGTCTATCTCTTATTTAAAGTACAAAAAACTAGCTTTATCATTATACTAGGGATTATATTTCCTTTGGACTATTGATCACTTACACATTCCAGTTTGATGTTTGCAGGACTCATTTATGCGGTTGAACTGTGATCCTTATCACTCCATCAACCTTATCTCTCCAATCACAGCTCATTTATCTTGAATTTTGAGTTTATCTCTGAATTTTTGAATTTCCCGCATTTATCTAGCATTTATCTTGAAGGTGTTTGACAAAATGCTTGAATGAGATTTTCTGTTGCATGACCACCTTTCATGGCTTGTAATTCTGTTATGTCTGAATTAGCTAATATACTTATCTAAGGTGTCCAATTTATGTGGGTAGACCTAAGCACTACTACTTCATTCCTCTTATCCAAAAACTTGAGCACAAACTTCAGGGTTGGTATGCAAAGTTCCTTTCAACCGGGGGCATGCTTATTCTTATTAAGCATGTTTTATCTTCTATTCCTATGCATATCCTTGCTGCCTTTAAAATGCCTACTACTGTTTTTAAAAGAATAGAGCATATCCTATCATACTTTCTTTGGCTAGACATAGAAAAAGAAAAAAGACATATCTGGAGATGCTGGAAAGAAGTTTGCTTCCCCACAAATGAGAATGGACTTGGAACCAAAAATCTGCAAATCCTTCAGCAAGCCTTCTCTTGTAAGCTCTTGTTGAAACTGAGAATAGGACAGATGTTAGGAAATTTACGCGAGAACGCAGCGGAATTTAAAATTTTATTTCCTTTTAACCAGGATCGACTTCGTTTAAGCAATAAACAAATAGATTGTAGACGGTGGTTACCTTGGTTGATCTAAAAGATCGACGCTTTGACCGTCTAAGGAGAGTAGTTCTGCATAGCGCCGCCCAAGTGTTCGGCCTCTACTGCTAGTCCACACGAACAGGCCACCGGAATCCCATCATGGATTGCTATTGGAAAACTCCGGTTGCTAGATCGGCCTTTTTCCCCTCTCTCCAACTCTCTATAGGATGCTCTCTATTTTACACAAGAACTATTAGTTCTTGGAATTGTGATGTACAAAAGAGCTTGACACCCACCTCCTATTTATAGTGGTTGGGGCGCCCCCTTGTAGAGTAGAGGAGAAGAAAACAAGGAAAATATAATTGATTGATTTATCTCATTTAATTTAATATCTTATATTAAATAAATCTAGGATATTGTCAATATCTTATATTGAATATTTCCAAGATATTGTCAATATCTTATATTGACTATATTTATCTTATTACCATAAATCAATTCACACATATGTATATATCACATATATATTATTACACACATAAATCTATTTATATATATATATCACACATACATGCGCATGCAGCACCAACTTGCACTATTGCACACACGCACATAAGTATTATTTATATTATATATATGGTAATACCATTAATTAAATTGCACAATCCAAGTGTATCTTATACACTTCAATGTGGCGCCCCATATAGCCAAATATTGGCTTCCGGAATATTCTTTAATTAATATAATATTATTCATATCTTGTATTTAATTTATTCATAATAAATAAATACCACCATATTAATTTATCACTATAACCTTTATAGTACGAGATAAACTTTCCTTATTTGGTTATCAACTATAACCACATTTTAATCCGGCTAGATGTTCTTATGTGTGTGACCCGATAGGCTTCCGAATATGTTGGCCGTAGACACAAAGTGCAAATTACAAAATTGCCCTTCATACCTAATGGTCACGGGATAGCGTCTAGCAACACACCGTGACCCCCAATCATCGGAAGAGTCAAATGCAATGACTACTACCTTTCATGTGAAACAGTTACCGTGTAATTTACAATCTTATCGCTGTAATAATATCCATACGATCGTATCTCGAGTGTCGATACATTAACGATCGTATCTTATAATCTGGATATCATGCTCTCTCGAAGTAACTCATTTACTCCCACTTTTCAAAGATTCACAAGATCTAGACATTCCTTATAAGAAGGCCATTTCGGATATTCGATCACAATCATAGAATACGCGATTCCCGGATGACCAATCATGTATACTCCGCATGCTTCAGTATCACACCCAATCACTACCGCATGATCGCCCCGTGGCTAGGGGAAACCTCAATAGTGTCAAAGCATGAAAATTCACACCGTGATGCCATGAAGACTCCGGTCTTAAGGATAATTACACAACCGCCACATAGTATGACACTTAATGTAAGTGGGTCGATCCTAACGTCGCATTCTCTAATACACGCCCACGCACAATCCAAGTGTCTCTACACTTCGATAGACGAGATCTATCCCTGCCTTTAAAGACATAAGACATCTAATACGTGCTAGTCTGTTTATACTATCAATGCCGTGTTTAATAGTACATCGACCTAGAGACATTTAAGTATCAAACTTATTAAAGTGATTAGAGATCTCATCAACCATAATTGCCTATCATGGTTTCTCTCATCACGCTTTAATACTAAGGACGTTATCATATAACAATTCATAATTGGTTCACTAAAAGAACAAATATATGACAAATGTAAAAGCCATTTAATATATGTATAAACATAAAGAAATAGTAGAAATGATCCGACCGGTCGGATCCGGTCCAACCCGATTGGGTTTAGGACACTATTTCAACAATCTCCTACTTGGTCTAAAACCAATCACTCGCATACACATGAGACCAAGTTGAAACACAAGAATCTCATGCAATACTCGCAACCAAATTTCTAGCCATGAACGGATCGCTATCCGTGGGGACTCAAAATATCTTCATATCATGTTCCAAATGACCAGGTCAAAGGAACCGCCTCAACACACACACGAATCTCTCGACGAGACCTTGGTCCTTGCTTCAAGCAATGAATCCACTTATTATATCGCCTATATAGAAAAGGTGGAAGAACTGCTCAAGGTTCATGAATGAACCTCATAGACTCATGTACTGCTCCCACTGCGCCTCCAAGGCACTACTGTGTTTTGGCCTAGTTATAGAATTTACAGTGACCCATGGCTAAGAATATTTCCAGCCCACTGTATCACTTAATCAAAGTGACTGCAAACCCAGACTGTAGCTCCCACTTGCATTCATAAGACTCGGGATATACGCCTCAGATATCTACGTTTATCTAATTCCAAGTTTCAATGAACTAGAAACTCTTCATTAACTTGTTTAAGGATATTCTCGACATTCACCCGATTTACTTTCATACTTGCTCATGACTATTCATGGACTATGAACATCCGGCATTACCTATAAGATGGTTCCTATCGCAGTAGCGAAGGAAACCTTCCATAAGCATCATCTTTCACCTTATCTTTAGGACTAACGTCCTAACATAGATAGAACTTGAGAACACTGGCTAGCAGTATCCCTGTCGCGATCTATGTTAAACACTTTTAGCATCACATCTATATAGGTAAACTATAATGTAACAGCAGTTAGATCTATCACTATAGATTCTCATTTATACTAATCCAAGTGGTTTCGTAAAGACCTTGAATTACCAAACACTGATTGACTGTGACATGGGGTGGCAATTCCTGAGAGAGATATTTAATACCTTACTAAAAAATCGTAACACACTCCCACTATCCAACTTGCACATTGGGCATATCCTTCTTTAGACTAAATCAAACTCTTTTGATTATCAAACAAAGAAATCGTCTAGAGAAACTTGTTTGAGTCCATAAATGGATCTCGTGGGCATACATATCATGTCATCATCTATGAACATCGAGCTTTACGCCCAACGCCTTCAACACTATCATATAGTCATGATACGGGTTACAACAAGCATAGTCTCGAATAACTAGGCTCACCTTTTGAGGACATTCCTCCGGGTAAGACAGACTAGGTTCATAACCTGGTTGTCACTGATGGAATCTAATGTTAGGTGTAGTGCCCGAAAGACAATTTGTGTAATTGTTTTTAATAATGAATGACAGAACTTATCTCACCTTATTACTTGCTTTGTGCTTGTAAAGTAATACATCATTGCAAACCCTAAGTATATCTCAGATGTAATCGCTTAACTCGGTGTATGGATTACACGTGAGGATTGAGTTAGTGGTGATATACTTAAATCATTAGTCCGTGGTGAATTTAATCGAGTTTAGGGTCTCTTGATTAAAACACCAATAATGCGCCTGCAATACCTTAGGGTGTGATAGTCTTATCCGGACTGCCGGTAGAGGTACCTACACGGGGCATTTATATATGATGGCATTCATATAGGATCGACCGATTTAATCTGAATTTCTCGATATAATTCCGTAATCGAGGAATCTTATTAAATCATTAGATGATCATATATGGATCAACCTTAATCCCGAGGTGATAACAGTGGTGCCGCTTGTCCCGGGTAGTGTTTGATGTGTTAGTTACGGTTCACTTAAATATGTGTTCCAAGCCACTTCTCATTGGCACTATCTCCGCATTGAGTGAGTAGTTCTCGATTTTCACAGACATGGAATCCATTCCTTCCTCAAGGGAAGTAGAGACAATCCCATTGTTTGTTAGCCTTAAGAAAGTGATCGATCCCGAGAGTTCATATTAGACTAATTGATCACTAGTCAGATATGTGAACCAATTGATCATCAGGGGGGTTAATGGTAAATAAGGATAAGATATTCTGTGTCGGGTTCACGGAGACTTCCCACTCAGAATGGACAGTCTATGGAGGGTTAATCCGTATGTAGTGAATCTAGTGATTATATCAATGGACGCTTATTCACTCTATGGGTTGAGTATAAGTATACATCTATAATCGGTAGAGTTCGATTTGGGTTTATGGTGGCGTAATCCCGGATTAATAATTGATGTACTTATTCTGTTCGATGAATAATTAATTATTGGAGCTACTGGTTATAGGTCCATGGTCCCGGATGTGGCTTCTGTAATTCGGACTAATAATCTTGTTATTTGGGCCTCAGTGATAATTAATTGGCTAGGCTAATTAATTGATATGCATGAATATTATTTAGTTGGGCTAAATAATATAATACACATAAAAGACATTTTGTGTGGGCTTTTAAACCCTAGGGGTGGCGCCATTTTAGTCTTCATTTAGCACAAGAATTAATTTTCTTGTGTTATGGAAAATAAAAGATATTTTTGTTATATGATTGGTTGGATGACTTGTTATTTGATTTCCTATTGGTCAATACATGTCACATTAAGGAAAATATCATTTTATTTTGTTTAATTATTTATTTATTTAATTAATTAAAACTTGGAGACCAATGATTTACTCTCCTATAAAAGGAGAGTTATTCCAAGGGTAATTGGCAATGGAAAATTTCGACCTACACACTTGTAAAAGAGAGAAAAAATTGTTTTTCTTGTCTAGGGTTTTAGAGGAAGAAAAACATGGAGTTTTCTCTGGTGTTGCATATCAAGGAGGTTCATTTATCAAGAAAGGTGTCCACCAACCGCCGTTTGGAGAACACATCGGAAGATCAAGGCTTCTCTTCCCGATATTGGTAACTTAATCTTAACCCCTTGTAGTAGTTTAAGTCCTTTAATTATGTATTGTGATGTATAAGTCGTGATCCATCCATTTGCGCGTAGATCTAACTCGTTTAGATCTAAGAACCTGCATCCTTCATGTGGTATCGAGCCAGGTTCCCACGATTTATATAAATCATAATCATAATTAAACGATTTAAAGGAGTGGAATTGCATGTAGATAAAATTTTAATTTTTAGTATGCATAGATAATGATTAGTTGTGGTTGAAGAGATGGATTGGGGGTTGGCACTGTTTACCCGTTAGATCTATTGTAAACTCATATAAACGATGAAAATTTCGTTCATATGAGTGTAGGAAATTATGTAATTTATTTTTATTGCAATTTTAATTTCCAGAAAATAGATCTGTTTAGTAGCTGTATAGTTTTTTCGTTTTTTCCGTTGATCGAGCCGTTGAAACGATGATCCCTCTGGTCAGAATCAAGATTAGAAGTTGATGAACAAGTCCACAAATTTTGGCGTCGATCAGAGACAGTTTCGACATCCGTTCGTTGCTGCGAAGAGGCTGCTGTAACAGAAAAACGCAGGATTCACAGAAACCTTACCTGTGACTTCCTCGAATTTCTGGGAGAGTTTAGACCGTTGAAACGAAAATCCAACCGGTCAGATCGCAAATTATGGAGTTTTGGACGTGGGATAAAAATTTCAGGTCGATCGGGATTCATCTCGATTCCCAATTGGCCTCGGGAAGTCTCTGATGCGCTGCTGTAAAAGTCAGATTCAGCAGCAAGTTGGGCGGCTCAATGGAGAAAATTGACAAGTCAAAACTCCGATCCAACCGTCCATATTGAAGCCCGAGGAATGAAAAATAGATCTGGAAAGTTTCGTCGCGATCCGAGTTCGTTTGGTTTCCCGATCATCGAAGAATTTAAACAGCTGCAGATTTTGTTAGAAAGAAGTAAACCCTAGTTAGGGTTTTGGTTATTTATTTTCTAATAGGTTAGATACACGTGAAGTGCCAACGGCCCATCTCTTGGTGTTTATTTTCCGCACTAGTATACATGTTTAGATTGTATGTGTAGAACCGAAAATTGCCATGACATGCATCATATCATGAATTCCACTCCATATGCATACATGTAGAAATTAATTCGAGGAATTAGTTAGGCATGTATACAACACACGCAATTAGTTTTAATTAATTGTTTGATATTAATTAGAAACTAATTAGGGTAAAAACCGAGGAACACGGGTTTTTTCAATCGTCGAGGTTGGGTGATGGATTCTCGGTGAATCCCACTCTGCGAAAGCATAAGGAGTAAAATCCCAAAACGGTGTTGGATTCTCGGTGAATTCCACCTTACCTAGACGAGATTACGTTTTTGTTCCGTAGTGTCTACGTGAAAGTTTGATGTTTAAGAATTGGATAATCACGGGCATACATGGTTCGAAAGTGGTTTAACCACGATTGGGTGGTCAACATAGCTACGGCTCGATCGACTTCACCCTCCACGTGTGGCGCTTTGCACGGGTTCAGCAAAGGTCGAGCCATCCGAAGAGCCACTACGGCTCAACGGAGCTCCCTAGTCTTGACCCGTCCGACGGCCACATATGTTCTAACGAATAGGTCGCGTGGGCTTAGGGCTGTAAATGAACCTAAGTATTCGATTCGATCCGAGTATTCGCTCGAAAAAAGCTTGATTCGGGCTCGCTTCGTGGGTTCGAACTTCGAAATAACCTAATAAATTAGATATTCGGTGGTCGAGCCGAACATGTTCAACATGTTCGGCCCGGATATCATAAATTCATATACGATTCGAGCCGAAACATGTTTTTTAAAACCGAGCCGAACATGTTCTCGATTTTTTTAAAACCCAGCTCGAGCCGAACATGTTCGAACGGTTCGACATGTTCGAGCTGAACCGAGCCGAGCTTTTTCCCCAAATACCACACCAACCCGAGCGAATAATGAAAATATAAGGCTCGCCATTTCGAGCCGAGCCGAGCCTAAGGTTCGAACATACCGAGCCGAGCCGAACCTGCCAGGGTTCGGTAGGGTTCGCTCGCTTCTGAGGCCTAAGTGGGCTAGCCCACATAACCGACAACATTCGGGCCTGTGATTTATTGTTCCTTAATGTAACATCAAGTCCAAAACGTGATCAAGAAACCCACCACTTTTTCAAAATATTGAGCGAGCGGGAGAGGCGACAACCGACCCCACGGCCTCTACTGCTGACACAAGCAACGTGAGAGAATGGTGACGCCTCGTGGGCTTTGATTTCGCCCCCTGCCGAAGGCCTTCACCGCTATCAAAATTCAAGGTTTGGTCTCCGAAAGGATAGGATTTTGGGTACTCGTCGGGTCACCGACCGACCCTAAGGCGACATACTCGGGTCTACCTAAAAATCAAACAAGAGGGTCACACTCATAAAGGGTATTTTGGTAATACCTTGGCTGAAAAAGGAAAGGTGATTGACGATCACAAATGAGATGTTCGATTCTCAATCGATCTTCAATATTAATCGAAACCTCTTTAACCTACCCTAAGGCAACAAGACTCGAGGCATTAGATTAAATCCTTGAACGGTAGGATAGACTATAAGTACTTAGTTTATGTTCCTAAAATTTATTAGTGTATGATTTGGATTTATTTTCTCACAATTTTATTTACAACTATTTATATATCTCTAGGGTGCTAGATCACTAAGTGTAAAATTGACTAGTAATGACTTCGTTAAAAGTGGCAAGTAACTAGAACGTTGTACTTATTGATCTTACATGCGATTAATTTTTCGGAAGAGATATTTTTCTTGAGCCTTCAAGACTTAAGTGACGTAAATAAGTATAACATCACCATCACTGTGTTGAACGAGAGACAACCATAGTTAGTTTGAAAGATGATTGGGACGATAAAATTCTTCTAGTGAATTTTAATTGTGTAGTGTCTACACGAGAAATTTTCTAATAAAAAATTAGAGAATCATAAATTAAAGTGTCGCTAGTTAGACGGTATTTGGAACCGATAAACTAGTGGGAGCTTTTATCTCGTTGTTTTTCTAATTTATTAGAAAATTAGTCCCACTGGGTAACGCTTTTTCATTAGACATCCCACGCTTCACGAGTAGTGTCTACTCAATTGAACTGCTAGTTCAAGACTATTTCCTTTTAAGGAAAGTTGAGAATGAGAAAAAATGTCTATAAGTGTTAATCATCATAACTAAAGTTTTGAGGCTAAACCGAAAAATTAATTACAGAAAGTATAGGATAAGGAAAGTGATTTCGGATCACTTAACCAATGAATCCTTAGCGACTTTCTTAAACCGAGTAACTTGACTCGGTAGCTTAGTTCTTTGGAAGAACAAGGAAGCTGTGCATTAACAATTAATAAAGTAGGCAACGGGCAGTTTTTTTAGCTATAATAGTGGGAGTGATATAAGGAAATGAATTTCGGATTCTATCCTTGAATATCACAAAAAAAAATTATTTTTCTGTTTATAGATTCATTGAAACAAATGGATTCACTTTCATCTCGATACTACAGTTGCCTTAAACAAAGTGAAGATGACATTTGTAGTACGAATCTGTGACTCTGACTTTTGTTTGATAAAGACAGAACCACTAAGAAAAGCTGAATAGGTATGTGTAACACATCTAAAACTATTAAAGGTAAGAGGTTTCCGTATTAAGATAAACGACCCTTTCAATATCTATTAATTAGTGCATATATCCTGTAGATAAGACCTGACGATCAAGCAGGGTGATTCCTATCTCCCGCCTAGAACACTATCTCAAAGGAACAATGACTAAGTTTCCTTTCAATCGGGAGAGGGTAATAGATTTGAAGGGGTAACATAGCTTGTTCATCATGACCTTCGGGGTCTAGTGAGAGACACAAGCTAGTGAGAGTTTTGAGTGGTGACATTTTGTCTGATAACTACACGAAACGCGATTTAGTTTATCAAAAGAATACGAGGAGGAGTCTCTCGATTTTAGCAGAGAATAGAGTATTCCATGCTCATAAATAGGCTATAGCATAGTCTTGGGACCGATGCTCAACTCCGCCTCCTAAAGGGAATGTTTCTCACCGAGAAAAAACCATAGACTTGCCCTATATAGTTATTGATGTACTACAATACAATCGCTAAACTCGATTAAGATAATTGGTTGCAAAATAACGGTTAACATTATTATGTAAACCGAGAAGTCTACCTAGAAGATGCTAGTGAATTTATGGATAAGGAGTGAATTCGGTTCACACCACTTCCGTAAATGTAGGCATTTAGCATTTAATGCTTGAAGGTAGGACTGGAGATTTTGCGCATACGTTCAGATTTTGACTGTTCGTGAAATGTCTTAATGTGTCGAGTGAAGGTTGGTTATAAGATTCTTGAGATCATAAAGTGACGGTTGAACTGTCACAAGCCTTCTGGTAGAATCTATAAGTAGCAAACTTAGACCTTGGAGTACGGTTACTCTAGGAAGTTACTATCTGATTTAATCAGACCACGTCCAACATCGGTTGTTGGTGATTACACTGATAAATACTACTAGATCAGAATGTCAATCCACCCGTAACGCAGCGGGGAGTATGGTTTAACCATTGACCCATTATGGTTGTGTGGGCTTTATAGTCTGTTGGGGTGATTGATAACCTGTGGCTCTTTGTGGGTGTATAGATTCGATCGTAGAGGTTGGTTCGAAAACCTTATCCCTCGTGAATGGAGTTTTGGTACTCCAGCTTGCTCACCTCTTGTAGAACCACCGAGTGTCTCAGCCCATGTGGAAGTAATTGGATCTACGCCGAAAAGAGTCAAATGAATAGGAAAGTTTAACTTTCAAAGACAAAGTCGAGTGGTCTAGTGGGTGATTCACGACAAGTAGAGAGTTAACTGGACCTTGAACTCTCTCACCACTCGCCTTGCAAGATTTCGTTAGAAAGCGTAAAAAATAGGGTGATTCCCTCGAGACTTTCTTGCCGAAAAACGGAGTCCGGATTCATTCGAAATGTATGGTCTTGGTTAGAACAAATGGCAAAGTTGACCGCCGACTTATGTCCTTTGTGGATGTAAGAGAACCTCTCGGTCATTAAAAGTTGCATGGTTTAAAATATGTGGAATTGACCAGAATATTGATAAGTCTTTTGTAGACTGGGTATCAATATTGGTAAAATAGTAGTATTAGTGTTCACGAAAGGTAACACTGAAACAGTTGGAAACAATGTGTGTGCTATCTGAAGTCGGAAACGGACAAGCCAAGATTCTCTGGATGAGAGAATTGGACTATATTCTAAGAATCTGATTCGGTCAAATTCACGAGAATGAGTCATTGGCTATCCCACCTATCTTATTGAATAAGACGATCATGCATATACGTATGCAACATTCATCGAGAGTAGTCCTACCCTACCTCTCAGGAATGATTCTCTAAATCTTCGGATAAAGAGAAAATGGGATAGAGTCTCTCTTGGATAATGGCAAGTCAGGTTATCACAAGTCAATAGTAGTCAAATCTCGGATTCGAGCATTGAATAGCGGTTTCAGACGTCCTCAAGTATCTTTAGAGAATGAGGAATCATATGCTTGTATATTCAGTGCAAACTTGAATATGGTTGACTACACCGATTCTCGACTTGGAGTCGACAAGGATGATCATTAAGTTGATCTCGGCTCGGTGTTTACTCATAGTGCTTAGAATTTCCTTTTGGTCCTGGGAGTGATTCCAGTGTCGATAAGCCGATATCACTTCATTGTCAAAACAAAGGAAGAGATAGCTTAGAAGGATCTTCTCACCACAAAAGTCAAAAGCATATTGAGAGAGAGTACCGCTCGATTGGAAGGACCGACAACGCTTTCAATCCTAAAGATCGCCTCAGTCGACAACCTAACTAGTCAGTGTACCAAGTCGAGTGCTTGGAGGGTACGGCATTGATGGATATGTCTCATCTACTTTTAGAGCAAGTGGGAGAGTGTTGTGAATAAGATGATAAAGGGTGTGCTCTAAAAACAATCGTTGCTTGTCATTTCGTGCAAGTGGGAGATTGTTAGGTGTAGTTCCCGAAAGACAATTTGTGTAATTGTTTTTAATAATGAATGACAGAACTTATCTCACCTTATTACTTGCTTTGTGCTTGTAAAGTAATACATCAAGTTGCAAACCCTAAGTATATCTCAGATGTAATCGCTTAACTCAAAGGTATGGATTACACGTGAGGATTGAGTTAGTGGTGATATACTTAAATCATTAGTCCGTGGTGAATTTAATCGAGTTTAGGGTCTCTTGATTAAAACACCAATAATGCGCCTGAACACCTTAGGGTGTGATAGTCTTATCCGGACTCGCCGGTGTAGGTACCTACGTGGGGCATTTATATATGATGGCATTCATATAGATCGACCGATTTAATCTCGAATTTCTCGATATAATTCCGTAATCAAGGAATCTTATTAAATCATTAGATGATCATATATGGATCAACCTTAATCCCGAGGTGATAACAGGTGCCGCTTGTCCCGGGGTAGTGTTTGATGTGTTAGTTACGGTTCACTTAAATATGTGTTCCAAGCCACTTCTCATTGGCACTATCTCCGATTAGTGAGTAGTTCTGATTTTCACGGAGACATGGAATCCATTCCTTCCTCAAGGGGAAGTAGAGAGACATCCCCTTGTTTGTTAGCCTTAAGAAAGTGATCGATCCCGGAGTTCATATTAGACTAATTGATCACTAGTCGATATGTGAACCAATTGATCATCGTGGGTTAATGGTAAATAAGGATAAGATATTCTCGAGTCGGGTTCACGGAGACTTCCCACCGTAATGGACAATCTATGGAGGTTAATCCGTATGTAGTGATTATATCAATGGACTCTTATTCACTCTATGGGGTTGAGTATAAGTATACATCTATAATCGGTAGAGTTCGGGCCGGGTTTATGGTATGCGTAATCCCGAATTAGTAATTGATGTACTTATTCTCATTCGATGAATAATTAATTATTGAGCTACTGGTTATAGGTCCATGGTCCCCGATGTGGCTTCGTAATTCGGACTAATAATCTTGTTATTTGGGCCTCATTGATAATTAATTGGTCAGGCTAATTAATTGATATGCATGAATATTATTTAGTTGGGCTAAATAATATGATACACATAAAAGACATTTTGTGTGGGCTTTTAAACCCTAGGGGTGGCGCCATTTTAGTCTTCATTTAGCACAAGAATTAATTTTCTTGTGTTATGGAAAATAAAAGATATTCTTGTTATATGATTGGTTGGATGACTTGTTATTTGATTTCCTATTGGTCAATACATGTCACAATTAGTCATTAAGGAAAATATCATTTTATTTTGTTTAATTATTTATTTAATTAATTAAAACTTGAAGACCAAGGATTTACTCTCCTATAAAAGGAGAGTTATTCCAAGGGTAATTGGCAATGGAAAATTTCGACCTACACACTTGTAAAAGAGAGAAAAAATTGTTTTTCTTGTCTAGGGTTTTAGAGGAAGAAAAACTTGAGTTTTTCTTGGTGTTGCATATCAAGGAGGTTCATTTATCAAGAAAGGTGTCCACCAACCGCCGCTTGAGAACACATCGGAAGATCAAGGCTTCTCTTCCCGATATTGGTAACTTAATCTTAACCCCCTTGTAGTAGTTTAAGTCCTTTAATTATGTATTGTGATGTATAAGTCGTGATCCATCCGCTGCGTGTAGATCTAACTCGTTTAGATCTAAGAACCTGCATCCTTCATCTAATTCAGATATTATGGCCCTTGGCCATATCTCTCAATCTTGCCTTTCAAACATTCTTTCATAAGTTGTGAGATATTCATTCATCAAGATAAATATACCAGCAGCCTTTTCAGGCTTGAGGTGTTCCACAGACTTACAGAACTTTTGTGTGCTCTGAGCAGTTTTCTACACCTCATCTCTATGCGGCGTCTGCTCATATTCCTTTGGTTGAATATATCTTTGTGGTTCTTAAACTCTTTTGAGATCTAGTTTACTCCCACTGCTTCTTTTGGAAGAAACACTTCCTCTAGAAGACTACATGTTTGGAGACAAACACCTTTTGCTCCGCGGACGAGTAAATAATGTATAGCGTACTTGCTAAGATACTCCACAAAATCGCATATGTCGTACTAGGCTCCAAGCCTTTCTGACTTTTCCTATGACAACTTCAAATCATCGGTTAAGATAGATTCGACATTATCCTCTTCCATATCTAATATGGAATTTATGCAACCTTCATTCTTTGGAACTCGGTTAAGTATAAGGGCACTATCCCGAAATGGGTAAGGGATACTTTGCATGGCTTGCGGCACACCTTTATCATATAAAATGTTGTTTCCATTTTGGGAACACAATCTAATTGCGTATTCCAAAGATGGTATCCTTCAAGGGAGAATCTTATTCCTTTCGCACGACTTCAAAACACCCTTCAGTATTAATTACTTCAATCCAATTGAAGATTAATTTCTAAGTAGCTCATCAATCTCATATTCGCATTTTGATCGAACTTTTCGGCTTTCCAAATATGCACTTCATCGAGTACACTTGACTATTTCTAAAAATAGACGTAGAGACTAATAAACAATTATTTGTGGCATTAATTGTCACAAGCCAACAAACATCGGTATGTTTAGGCTTTAGACAATTTTTCTAGAGTTTACAACCTTTTATAAAAGGGTATTTTAGTCATCTTTAGATAAGATACGACGCCACATGATTCATAATCACATGGTTCGACATCATCTAAATGACATTTGATTATACGCTTTCTCTTCCGTAGAGTCGACATCTAGAACAACTACAGATATCAAGGATAATAGCCATACAAATATTGTTGAGATTTCATCACATATATCAACTATATAGTGACATGAATCTAGTATGTTAGATTCAGTGACCTTCCAACTTTATCGGAATAACAGTTATTCTTTACAACTGAATATGTCTGCTAAATCCTAACAAATAACTGATGTTCTTCATAAGAACCGGAACATAATAACATTTATTTAGTTCCCTTATCAGTTTACTAGATCCAGAATATGGTAAGTGTCACAATGTTTGTTTCACCTTCCATATCTGCATTTAATCTTTCTAATTTAATCACACTCGTAAGATATCATATATCTTAGAGTCGACTTTGAACTTAGATAGATTCATCTCAAATCACTTTCCTAGAATAGAAACTTCAATAAGTTTTCTATTCAAGCACATGCCCCAACTCTCTTTTTAATCCTTCAAACACTTGTAAATGTTTCTTATTGTAGTCTTCATAAGACTTAAGAAAGATCACAAGAGCTATAACTTTGATTTCCTTTCATAAAGAAAATCCAAAGTTTATTAAATAGTTTATTTAACCTTTTGAATCGTATTCAAAACATTAACTATTTAATTAACCTTTAAGCAATGGTTGAATTAAGTCGATAGTTAAATCTTACAATTTTGAAAACAACATTTCCAAAATTAGATGTGGTCATACTTATCCAACGTTTGAATTAATTTTCATCGTATGACTGAATGATCATCTTGGATCATATCCAATATCATGAGCTTCCGCCTTTCATTAATAATTAAAGTCTTGGAGTACTGCATCAAATATGTAGTCTCCTTGTCTCTAACTACTACAACGGGATTGCTCGTGTCATTGCTTATTTTAAAAGGATTAATATTACTTAACCATATTTGAGAACGTTTCTCAAAGGGTAACAGTCATAATTTGGTTTTTACTAATCGAGAATAAAATATAAATATAAAGTTTGCTAAAACTACAACATAAAAATGAAAATAAAAGAGTGTTTTTGATTATACACGCAAAATCAAAAAATGGTCTTTTGATTATGATTTTGCTCCCACTAATCAACTACTCCCAATTGACTTTCAAAAATCTTTCAAAATTCTTTAGTGGCCAAGATCTCATCTGGTTACCCCGATTCCCGACGAGGGCCGATCATAATTCGAAAGGTATGTAACACTTACCAATCACATCTCTATGTGACTCTTAGTGGTTGACTAGTCAACTCATTGACAATTCACATCTTTATGTGGTAGTCAACCCCTTGCCTCTAGAATAAGACGGTTCTGACGAGGGCCAATCACCGCAATACTCTAGTCAAGTCATAACCCAATATTCGCAAGATCTCATACGATCATATCTCAATAACGACGATATACCCGTGGTAGGTCAACTCCCGACGAGGGCCGATCAGTTGGATCCGAACAAAGGCTCTTCACCGTCGCTATAATATTGGGAGACAATTTTTCGACTTGATTTTTGTTGTAGAAGTATTTACGTAAATTAATTCACTTAATTAATTTTAATTACGGTCTCATCAAATATATCAATCTCTATAGACATACATCCTACACATTTTTCTAGATCGTGCGTAGTCAAGCATCTATCGTATCATATAAAATAAATACAAGCACAAAACAAATAAATGCGTAAAGTAACCGGTATGATCATGGACTTTTCCTATGTGCGGTTTCGAATACAAACTGACAAAACCGTGGGTCACAATCTAAAGGTAGCTGCAACCGCCAATAGGATGTTTAATGCTCCATTCTCCAATGGGATCTTTATTTTCGTCTTTCTTTGGTCTTCATCTTCTACTCCATTCTTGTTACATTTAATTCTATCTAATAAAATAAATACACCCGCCGCACACGGGGGGAGCTAACGGGAATGAGATAAATGCAGAAAATAAACTATGTCACGTTCTTCATAACGGCCTAGGACTATTTTTCAAAAAACAGAAAAATTAAATCATTCACATCTATCATATCGGTCGAGCCCATGATCAATCAGGGTCCATATAATCATATTATATCTACTATATCTAATCCATACAATAACATCTTATGAAAAAGATAAGATTAAAATTTAACTACTAATCTATTAAATAATTTTATCCAATCAATTAAATAATTAACTTGTAATTAATTAAATGATTTTAATCGAAATAAAATTAACGATTAATTTTAAACGATTTTAATTTTAATTTTTATAAATTAGAACTATTCCAATAATAAATCAAAATTAAATTATGTCTCTTTTGTTTCTTTCCTTTTGATTCCTAATCAAAAAGGATGCCTTTGGTTTCCTAAACCAAAAGGCATCTTCCTAAACCAAATTTGGTTTAGGCCTGGCCATTTTTCAAAATCAAAATTTTGGTTTACTGCGCTCAGCGCCTTTACAAATCAAATATTTGAAAAGCCTGAGGCCTATTCCAAATCAAATATTTAGAAAGACCAAAAATTTTGGTTTAGGCTACACTTTTCCAAAATCAAAATTTTGAAGAGCTTAGCTTGCAGCCTTTTCCCAAATCAAATATTTGAAAAAGGTCTGGGCCTATTCCAAACAAAGTTTGGAAAAACCATTATTATTTTAATGCCATGTGTCATCCCAATGGCTCAAACAATTTGAACCATTGGTTAGCCACATGACACAACTAAATAAAGGAGGAATTATCAATCATAACTATAAACCATATTGAATCACAAAATACACAAAACAAAAATTTGAAGATCCGCCAGCATTGACTGGTCAACCGACTACCGGCAGCAGGTTGCCCTGCTGCCGCCGCAGCAGCCCAGCTGCCGTCGGTGGTGGGGCCGCCGCCAGTCGGCCGAGCATCACCCGATCTCCCTTTTTTTTTCTTTTCATGTATCACTTTTGCGAATCAAATATCTTTCATCTTTTAATTACGTGATTTAAACGATAATATTAACTACGCAAATTAACATGCTTATTGCTTAAGCTCGAAGCTCGCTCCGATACCACTGTTAAGAAATCTATGCGAGAACGCAGCGGAATTTAAAATTTTATTTCCTTTTAACCAGGATCGACTTCGTTTAAGCAATAAACAAATAGATAGTAGACGGTGGTTACCTTGGTTGATCTAAAAGATCGAAGCTTTGACCGTCTAAGGAGAGTAGTTCTGCATAGAGCCGCCCAAGTGTTCGGTCTCTACCGCTAGTCCACACGAACAACCCGCCGGAATCCCATCATGGATTGCTATTTGGAAACTCCGGTTGCTAGACTGGCATTTTTCCCCTCTCTATAGGATGCTCTCTATTTTACACAAGAACTATTAGTTCTTGGAATTGTGATGTACAAAAGAGCTTGACATCCACCTCCTATTTATAGTGGTTGGGGCGCCCCCTTGTAGAGTAGAGGAGAAGAAAACACTTTCCCAAAAAAATAAGGAAAATATAATTGATTGATTTATCTCATTTAATTTAATATATTATATTAAATAAATCTAGGATATTGTCAATATCTTATATTGAATATTTCCACGATATAGTCAATATTTTATATTGACTATATTTATCTTATTACTATAAATCAATTCACACATGTGTATATATCACATATATATTATTACACACAAAATCTATTTATATATATATCACACATACATGCGCATGCAGCACCAACTTGCACTATTGCACACACGCACATAAGTGTATATATATATATATATATATATATATATATATATATATATATATATATAATATCTAATATTAATATATTGTAATACCATTAATTAAATTGCACAATCCAAGTGTATCTTATACACTTCAATATGGCGCCCCAAATAGCCAAATATTGGCTTCCGGAATATTCTTTAATTAATATAATATTATTAATATCTTGTATTTAATTTATTCATAATAAATAAATACCACCATATTAATTTACCACTATAACCTTTATAGTACGAGATAAACTTTCCTTATTTGGTTATCAACTATAACCGCATTTTAATCCGGCTAGATGTTCTTATGTGTGTGACCCGATAGGCTTCCGAATATGTTGGCCGTAGACACAAAGTGCAAATTACGAAATTGCCCTTCATGCCTAACGATCACGGGATAGCGTCTAGCAACACACCGTGACCCCCAATCATCGGAAGAGTCAAATGCAATGACTACTACCTTTCATGTGAAACAGTTACCGTGTAATTTACAATCCTATCGATCTAATAATATCCATACGATCGTATCTCGAGTGTCGATACATTAACGATCGTATCTTATAATATGGATATCATGTTCTCTCGAAGTAACTCATTTACTGCCACTTTGCAAAGATTCACGAGAGCTAGACATTCCTTATAAGAAGGCCATTTCGGATATTCGATCCCAATCATTGGATACGCGATTCCCGGATGACCAATCATGTATACTCCGCATGCTTCAAGATCACACCCAATCACTACCGCATGATCGCCCGTGGCTGGAAACCTCTCAATAGTGTCAAAGCATGACAATCCACACCGTGATGCCATGAAGACTCCGGTATTAAGGATAATTACACAACCGCCACATAGTATGACACTTAATGTAAGTGGGTCAGTCTAACGTACGCATTCTCTAATACACGTCCACGTACAGTCCAAGTGTCTCTACACTTCGATAGACGAGATCTATCCATGCCCTTAAAGACGGAAGACATCTAATACGTGCTAGTCTATATACTATCAATGCCCTGTTTAATAGTACATCAGCCTAGAGACATTTAAGTATCAAACTTATTAAAGTGATTAGAGATCTCATCAACCATAATCGCCTATCATGGTTTCTCTATCACAGTTTAATACTAAGGACGTTATCATATAACAATTCATAATTGGTTCACTAAAAGAAAAAATATATGACAACAGAAAAGGCATTTAATATATGTATAAACATAAAGAAATAGTAGAAATGATTCGACCCGGTCGGATCCGGTCCAACCCGATTGGGTTTAGGACACTATTTCAACAACAGAGACTTTGGGCCAACACTGTCATGAGGGGCACCTACTCTCTTTACAAGCTTTATGCATGGAAGCTCCTAAGCCCTGTACAAGATGTGGCTGATGAAAGCATGAGATATATTGGTCAAAACAGGTGGATATGGACTCTAAACTCTAATGGTCTTTTCACCATCAAATCTGCTTATGAGATCCTTAGAAAAAAGAAACAGACTATTTATGATCTCAAAGAAGTATGGAAACCTCACATACCATGGTCTTCATGTGGAGACTCAGAAATGGACTCCTACCTTTTGCTGCCGAACTTCACAAATTTGGGATACATGGGCCCTTTAAGTGCTTATCATGCAATAATGAGGAATCTGTTGATCATGTCTTCTGGCACTGCAATAGAGCACATCAAATTTGGGGACACTTTCAGACCTTATTTCAATGGGGAAAAAACTCTTGTGGCAGTTTTCAACAAGCTATGGTCACTTGGCTGCACTCTGATATTCAAGGTGCTCAGAAAACTGTGTTCCTATTGATTCCTATCATGATCTGCTGGGAACTTTGGAAGGCCAGAAACAAGGCCCAATATGAAGACGTGACAAGTACCAATGACTCTATTATTTTTGTTATTTTGGATAATCTTAAGCTATCTTGTGCCTCCCTCAAACTGGTTAAAAAATCTATACATGATGACACCCTAATCCAACATGGCATAATTCATTATTTTGCCCCCAAACCAGTCCTGCAACATATGCCAGTGAAGTGGCAGCTCCCTGAGATCAATGGCTATAAAATGAACTCTGATGGATCAGCTCTTTGGGGTATTACAGAGGGTGGATTCAACATAAGAAATCACCAAGGGCATGTTCTCATAGCTGGTTATGAGGCATATGGGGTTAATACTAATATGATGGCAGAGATACAAGCAATGCTCTCTGGAATCCAGCAGTGCATCAACCTCAACCTGCAAAATGTGATGCTGGAGACAGACTCTCAGATTTTGGTAAATATGGTCACAGGCAAAACTCAAGCTCCCTAGAAATATGAGCATGAGATTGACCAAATCAAACATCTCATTGAAAACCACCAGTACTTGATCCAACACATCTTTAGGGAGGCCAACTCACTTGTAGATTGCCTGGCAAAACAGGCCAGTACTACTCAAAACTCTTAACTTGTGCAGGTCACCAGCTGGAGGGTGAAATTGGTTTACTCATCAAGAGGGATCTTCTTCAACTCCCAATTATAAGAACCAAAGCAAGATGATAAACCATGGCAATACATTATTGGAAGCACTCTTCATACCTTTGAAGGGTGCAAACAGGTGGTTTCTATCTTTACATTATCTCTTTCTCCGGTTTATCACTGCTGTCTGTTTTCTTTTGCTCCTGGGACTCTCTTCATTTTTTAGGATTGGCTGCTCTCATACATTTACGGTTGAAGTTTCCTATCATGGCATCCACAATCTGTAGTGGCGCCTAAGGAGGCCAAGGGGCCATGGCCCGAGCCCCCCCAAAATCTATGAATTTAAGGGCCCGTGAAATTTTAGCTCAATAGTATATATATATTGCATTTTTAAAATAAATAAGTTATTGCTCTACTGGTAAGTAGTATAGTATAATTTGATAGGTGATCATAGTTCGATTCTTGCTAGAGGCAAAAACAATATAGTTTTTTTGTTTAACCTTTTTTTGGAAGGGTCTAAAACAATATTTGGCCCCAAGCCTAAATTTGGACAGGGACGTCCCTGAAAACTGGGAAGCACCCTTCATTGCCATGAATGGTGCAAACAGGTTGTACCCTTCTTTTATTACTACCAGGTTGTATATAGTCCATTGGATGCTGCATCATCTCCACCAGCTTCACAGGTGCATTCAAAATCTTGGTACTGCTGAAGGCCAGATTGTTGCCACGTGAAAGAACATAAGATGGATGTGGATTATAACTTGGTTTTGTTCCATCAGCTTGCCATCTAATCAGATTATCCATCACTCCAGTTTTGCTGCACTTCTTGATGATTCTAGCTGATGCTGCTCCAGCTCTCTCTTTAGTTTATTGATCTTTTTTCTTGACACACCTTTTGTATCTAGAGTAGACTTTGATCTTGTTTTACTTTATTTTCCAATACATGGGGACCACACTCTTTCCTTAACACCCGGATTTTCCCACACGAGTTTGCCGGACTAAGGTTTTTTAAGGAGACGACGACCATGTATTGATGACGTATTTTTTTGGGTAGATGTTGCCAGGAGGTGGCATTGTAAAACTTCAGTTTCTGTTAATAAAATTTCTGAGTTTTACCAACAAAAAAAAAAGTTGAGTGACATTCCATTAATCGCCTCCTCATTCGTCGTTTTCACCAAATGCTTCGACCTTAGTAAGTCTTCATTGTTAATGTTCTTCTTAACTAATCCAGACGATATATATATATATATATATATATATATATATATATATATATATATATATAACTAATCAAGTCGATAATTTTCACACCAATAATTAATCAAAAATAAGGACTTTCAAGAAAACGACAATATCGTTACCTGGTTTTGCAGTCTGATTTTTTCAGTTCTTTGATTTTAACTTGATGTATTCTTGGTATAAAATTTAAACCAAATTGAACAGATGACATAATTTCTTCAAAAATAATAAAAACATAGCAGGAAGTGAAATTGAGCATAAAATCGATAAGCAAGATCAATAGTAAAAAAATTAATACCACAAACATCAACAATTCTAAAAAGTACCATCCTCAGGCCTACTTAGGCCATTATCGACAATGAACGTGATAAAGCTAACAAATATCAATTGGTAATTAAGACTGAGGAAAACAAATACTATCATTACCTGATTCTCATTCCCATTTTTTCGGCCTTTTCATTTTTAGTTATTGTATTATCTCCTAATTAACGGAGCTGATGACGGTGATTCCTTCCTAAAAAACAAAAAGTTAAATTAATCAATCTAGAAGCATGAAGAAGAACAATATAAATTTAATAGCACCAAACATCGACAATTCCGATAATTACCTTCTAGAGGCCTACCAAAAGTCAATTATTGACAATAGACTTGATAAAGCCAACCAATATCAGTTGGTAAATTAGACTGAAAAAAATCATAAAAGAAATAGACAAAGAAGTCGAATAAGGGCGAAGAAACATTGCGTTGGGCAGTGAGATGAAAAGATATTTGGAGAGACGGAGAAAGATCTGGAAAGGTAGCTATGCAATTATTATTAATTTGAGCGGGGTGTGTAAGCAATTTTGTTTGTTGAGGAGGGCATGTATGCAATTACCAATGTTATAAATTTGGAGTGTAATGTAAAATTGTACGGCAATCGGTATGAACAGGGCGTTTTTTGGTATGAACAGGGCGTTTTTTGTCGCTAAAAATAATTTTAGCGACACATTTGCATCTTTTAGCGACATGAAAATTCAATCATAACCAGAGAACGCATACATGAAAATTCAATCATAATCATCATTTGAAAGCATCATCAGAACTATTTTTTGAGTGTTCTCTGGTTTGATCAAACAAGTTACTGTTTGAATCAAACACCTCCATTGTATACTGAAAGAGATTTTCGTGTGAACCCCAAGTGACTTTGTAGGGGAGAAACATCTCTTAAAAGACAACACAAATCGCGTGCCTTGGAGTATTGTTTTGTCGGTCCTTTTCCCCAAGCGTTAATTTTTTCCAACAGTTTTAGGAGATGTCTTCGTTTAAGGATTTGACATTGAACGAATCTGTGGCACTTTCGATCCAAGTCATGAATCAAGACTTGTTTTTTGCTTTATCGTTTTGATGGGCACAATTCACCCGTTGGCGAGAGAAAGTTTTGTTTTTCTTGACAACGATCAAATTGTCATACATTTTGAGTGATAGACTTGCACCAATTCCAGAAGAGGCAAGTAATCAGAAATTTTCGATTGTCCCCATGCGAAGGTATGCAACAAAAATATATATATATATTTGTTTCAACTTGAAAACTTCGCTCAATTTGAAGAAAAAAATTGATTGCTTTTGTCTGCACAACACATGAAATGAATAAACACCACTACTTGATCTATTTTTGTGTTGGTTCACAAATCTTGAGTGAATTTCCGATCCCATTCTTTTGCGTCATTATTCCAAATTGGATTTATCGGCTTAGTTCCAATTGGTTAGTGTTTGTATAATTGTGTGTGTTACCCGTTCATAGCAGTTTGCTAATTTTCAACATATTTCTTTATTGAAATAAATTGCCATCTCATATGGTTTAACTATTTGGTTAAACAATGATTCTAAATAGAATCGAACAATCGAACAAGACATATATGTGTTGTTTATGTAATGTGAAAATTCCTTTTAAACATGGATGTTGGTTTGGTTAAAATGTATAATTACTTGAGGTGAATGAATCTCATTGTTAACTTATTTATGATGTTAATTTTAGACCATTCCATGGTTGGAATTACAGTACACTAATGTTTGACGATGCACTTTAGAAAATTTATGCGGGTTTGAAGTGATGATTAATTGCATGCACATTTGATGTTTCACATAGACCGTTTTTCAGTTGATTACATATGATTAGTTTAATGTAATCATTACGTGCATTTTATTGCATATCTTTGAGTTTTCGGCTTTGATAAATATATATATAGACAATGATTCTGCATTTTTTTTAAGGGAGACAATGATTTTGCATGAAACTGCGTCTTGATGTTATAATAGTTAACTATGTATGTGTAGTGTGGGTAAAATAAACATTTTATTGCACAACATATAAATGTGTTAATGATACTTAATTTTGGTGAATAATTTATGATCTCAAAGATGTAGTTACCATTTCCAATGGTAGAAAGAAAAACCTTTGGATATAACTAACTGCAATGATATATTGTAAGTATAGTGCAACGATTTGATAAATTTGTATAAGCTGTCTTCTGTGAAATCTAAAAAAAATTATTGGCGTTCCTATCATTTCCAAGAGAGTTCATGATGAATCTCCTTGTGATACATTGGTGGAACCACAATCAGATTTAGAACCAAGGAGAAGTAAGAGACAAAGGACAGAAAAATCCTTTGGTTCTGAATTTCTGACGTATTTACTGGAAGGTGATGTAAATAACATTGCACACCAACCGAGTTAATGATCAATGATAATAATAATCCTTTCACATATTCAAAAGTCATTTCATCATGTGATGCTGATTTTTTAGAAAGAATCAATCAATGATGAAATGAGATCCATCATGTTAAATCTGACATGGAAATTAGTTGATTTACCATGTGGTTTTAGACCAATCTGACAAGTTAATCGATCACTAACTAAAAAGAGCCACTGGAGTATTTAATAAATCTCATTCATGAAATCTCTAGTGTGAGTAAATACCGCATGGTAAAGGTTGAATATAGTTCTTAATAAGTCCTATTATTGGAGAAAATGACACGTGGTATCACTTTTAATGGACTTACCTATGTGAGTGTGAAAGTCAGACCGCTTTCTATGACAGACCGTCTCTAGAGCACTCATGAATTTCGGGATATAACGCATGGCCATTAATGTGTTGGAACAAAGAGACACTCTTTTATCGGATTAGTATGTGTGATAAGTCCGGTTACATCATGATGGGGTCCTTGGTTCAAGATGTGTTCACCATAGCACCCTGATGAAACTTTGAGTTATTGACACTAAGAGGAAGTTCAAAGCTAAAAGCTACTTTCATTTATGTATGATTTCCTACGATGATGCTTAGTCCGTGTCTGACATGAACTACGATGGCTTGATCCCCAAAAGGGTACGTAGGCAATCACATTAGGTGATGCAGCCGCTTCATTCATTTGTTTTTTACATAAAAAAAATATCTGAAAAAAATAGAGGGAAATTGTTAGATCTTTTTTCATAAAATTACATATTTTGTTATCGTTTGCATTCGAGTTGTCGTAGCAAAATAGGGTGCGAAGGGATGTGATTCAGATACAAGAATCTACGAAGTGGTGCGATTCAGATACATGAATTTGCGAAGTGATACGAATGGAATTCATGCATCCGTGCAGAGATGCAATCAAATTCATGCATCTGCGAAGTGTTGTAGCTCTTCATCCGGATTCATGAATCTCCGAACGGATATAACCAATACCCTTTTTGTCCTATAAATACGACTCAACGCATACATGAAAATTCAATCATAATCATCTTTTGCAGGCATCATCAGAACTATTTTTTGAGTGTTCTCTGGTTTGATCAAACAAGTTACTGTTTGAATCAAACACCTCCATTGTATCCTGAAAGAAATTTTCGTGTGAACCCCAAACATCTCTTAAAAGACAACGCAAATCGCGTGTCTTGGAGTATTGTTTTGTCAGTCCTTTTCCCTAAGTATTAATTTTTTTTCCAACAATCTGTACTTGTTTGAATTGTTTAGGCCTATTCAACTACTTTGGACCAGATTTCATACTTCACATTGTACTCGGCATCGGATAATTTTTGTTGTTTCGATTTATACGACCACACTTGTTACAACCGATCCTACTTTAGCCAATATACGGATAAATCTGTTATAGAGGGAAAAAGTGTTTCTCTAAAGCCACGTGAATAGCTAGTTAAAACACCAGAATTTTCAGTAAGTTTGTTGCAACACAGAATGTGACAGATTGTTGGTGAGTTTAGGCCAATATTTATAGCATTAATTGAACATTGAACATCCTTATTCTTCTTTCATTTTCCCGTGATTAAATTCAACAACTTATTATATTGTTTGAGTAAGTGGTGGGTACGATGTGGTTGAAAAACGACATTTCAGTTATATATACGTGATTAATTTTATTATTAAAAATTATTGTTCAGGTTTGAAAGCGGAAATATGTATATTGTAGGGGATTTTTGAGTGAAATAAATACGTTTTTACGGGAAAGTTTTTTTTGCAGGTCCAAACGATGTAGGGGCATTTTAGGTGAGATAAATTTGTATTTACGAGAAAGTTTTTTTTTTAAGGTCCAAGCAAATTATGCATGCATCTGAAAGCGGGAGCCTTCTTTGTGGAGAAGCCGTACACAAGTTCACTCTCTTTCCGCATACGTAGGTTGTGCATTGTCTTGAAACATTTGGGGGTGAAACGGCGAGGTTAATGTTTCGTTGCTATCGGTTGGCAAGCAATTTTAAACGGCCGGTAGGGTATCCTCCAAATCAAGTTATTGGTTTCTTATTATCTAATAAGTTTAAGAACCTTTAGTTATGATATTGAAGCAATGACTATCTTCTTAAACTCCTTAAACCTTTAGTTATGATATTGAAGCAATGACTACCTTCTTAAACTCCTTAAACTTATATATCAAGAAACCAATAACTTGATTTGGAATATACCCACCGACCGTTTAAAAATGATTGCCAATATTAACCTCGCCCGTCTCACCTCCAAATGTTTGAAAGCAGAAAGAGTGAACTTGTCTATGGTTACTCCAGAATATGTAGCAAGGCATCCGCTTCCAGATACCTGCATAATTTGCTTAGACCTAAAAAAACTTTCCCGTTAATACAAATTTATCTCACTCAAAAAACCCCCTCATTTTCTGAAGCTGCAAAAAAACTTTCTCGTAAATATAAATTTATCTCACTCAAAAGTCCCCTAAAACAGTTATCACATGTAGACAATGTTGCTTTCAATACTGGCAATAATTTCTAATAATAAAATTAATCACATATCGACAGCTGAAATGTCGTTTTTCAACCACATCGTACCTACCACTGCCACTTAATGAAACAATATAATAAGCTGTTGAATTTGATCATGGAAAAAACAAACAAGAATAAAGATGTTCAATCTCATCCCAACAATCTGTCACATTCTGTGTTGCAATAAGCAAACCGAAAATTCCGGTGTTTTAACCAATTATTCTTGTGCATTTAAAGAAACTCTTTTCCCCTGTAACATATTTATCCCTATATTGGCTAACATATGATAGGTTGTAGTAAGACTGGTCGTATAAATCGAAACAGCAAAAATTATCTGATGATTTACGTGTACAATTTGAGATATGAAAACTGGTCCTAAATAATTCAAACAAGTACAGATCAGCTGAGTCCAATGCAAGTGTAGTTGAAGAAATTGGTTTTAATACAAAATGCACCCACAAACATTCATTTTAACAATTCAACAAAGTACAGATAATTTGAACGAAACAGTTTTTTCGTTTTCGATCGTTTGTATTGTTTATAAAGATGATTAATAATGTTAAAGCAAAGTTTGCTCTCATTATTATTTCTATTCAAACCAGACCACATTTTCATTTTTTCTTAACTTTTCATCAATAATCATCGTCTTTTCTATTCCCGGTATAAATAATCTCTCCCCAACAAAATGGGGGCCATTCGTGTGGATCAAACACAACTCTATAATTTGTATAAACAACACAAATCAATCAACATTAATCAAAACTTCTTTTAAATGAAAAAATGTATTTGTTTTAAGAAATGATGTGTATTGGGAACTGTTAAAATAATCAATTATGGTATTTGACAAATTTAACAATTATATAAACTACCTTATATGTTTCTTTCTCATTTTTGGACAAAATCCTCCACCGTGGACTTCCCATTGCCCGACTTCTAAGATGCTACAATTCAATGGATCAGCATGCTTCGTATATTTAATCTGTTTAACAAGTATGAAAACTAGTCCATAATCATGCAATGTTAAAGAAAAAAAACACCCACGTGTTAAGATGCCATAAAGCATCTTTTTTTTTTTTTTTTTTGATGATTAATACACTAATTTGTTTGTTCTACTTATTCATTTGGTGTTTGGTGACGAGTTTCTTTGAGAAGTGACATGGGGCCGGTAATTTGCAAGCAAGAAGATGCAAGTTGCAGCGAGAAGAGGGGCGGCAATTACATCCAGGGATTAGGTTTTTTTTAATGATTATTAAAAGATAGTGAAAAATAGTATTTAGGTTAATTGAGGGATTAAGTTGTAATAAAGTGAAACTTTTAATAAGTTGTGGTGTATAAAGTAAATTTATGGTATGTAAGAAGAAGGGCGGCAATAATCCAGGGATTAGGTTTTTTTTAATGATTATTAAAGATAGTGAAAAATAGTATTTAGGTTAATTGAGGGATTAGTTGTAATAAAGTGAAACTTTTTTTGTTTTTTTTATGGTATGTAAGAAAAGAATTTCAATAAATCAAGTAAATAGTGTGGTGTCAATGGAACGCCCAAAACGAGCTTTTATTATAAATCGAAAGTGGAGCGTCCCATGCGTCTGAAAACAATTAAGCAAAATACATCAAATGGATCATTAAAATTAAATTAAAAGTTAGCACTTTAAGATTCCCGGCACCGAGTTTCCACAATTGAGCGGAGAACATTGATCGGTGGGGAACCACCCCTTTTAATTTGCTGGGGAAATACTTGCACTTCCTCCACACACAGAGCCCTCCCTATTGAGCGGAGTTAATTACTTATTACAATATATATTTATAATTATGTGATGTATTGTAATTTATTTATATTGGGATAGTTTTGACATTTTAAATGGTAGGGGAAGCCCTAGATTGTACTATTATTGTGATTGAAGTAAGAGAGAGGAAAAATTATTTCCACATCTTTAACATGGTATCGGAGCGTTAAGAAAAAAATATCAAATTAAATCACCGTTAGTCAATACGAGTTCTGCAACTTGAAAGTTGAAACCCTACTTTGGGACCTTCAAGTTGGCATTCATGGCAGCCACAACAGAGTTGGAGAATAAGATGGATCCCTTCTTCTTGAGCACTACTGATAATCCGGCGTTTGCAGCGGTGCGATCACGACTCCTCAACCGTGATCCATTGCCAAGTCTCGATATAGTTTATGAGAGTGATTAAGGAAGAGCGGTTAAGAGCAGCCCCGGATAGCCATGATCGGAAAATACGAATATACGATGGCTTGTCGGGTTCAGTCCGACGGGCCGAGTCAGGGGAAACAACCTGATTCTGGCGACAAGATGTGTTCTTCTTGCAATCGAGAAGGCCAAGATGCAGCAGCTGTTCGAATTCGGACTGGATCATCTTCATCACAACAGAAAAAATCAATAAAACAGCAGCTCCTCACATCTCACAGCCGAATGTTTCTTCCCAACCCAAGTTCCCGGAGCAAGCAGGTCTTGGCAATCTTACATCGGCGGCACAAAGGCAGGCAACTATGGATTTAATAAATAGTTCTAAAAATCATGATCATTTAACAAGGTAATACGGGGTGGATTATTGACACATGGGCGAAACACCACGTAACCGAAATTTTCAATTTTTTAGTTGATCCGTCGCCCATATAATATAGCTCATTGTCCGATTGGATTTCCATATGGGCGTACGTCTATGGCAACTCATGAAGGGATTGTTGTTTTGTCGGATAAGTTGAGACTGAAAAATGTGTTCTACATGCCAAATTTGAATTGTAGCCTTCTTTCGGTTACATAGTTTCTCGTTGATAATCATTGTACTATACATTTCACAGATCGATTATGTGTTATGCAGGACCGAGTGACGAGTACCATCACTGGAGCGGGTAAACGGATAGACGGACTTTTCTTTTCTAGCGAGTTCCAGAAGCACGGGCCTTGCAATTGATGACACTGAATCTATGGAATTATGGCATCGACGTTTGGGGCATCCGTCAGAAAATGTTTTGAATCGTGTTCCTAATACAGTTATTTCTAAAAATTTCAATAAGGATGGTTGTGAAGTCTGCTTTCGAGCCAAGCAGACACGTGAACAATTAACTCTTAGTGATTCTCGTGCTAGCAGTATTTTTGAATTAGTCCATTGTGATTTATGGGGTCCCTACAGTACTCCCTCAACATGTGGTGCCACATATTTTTTCGACAATTGTTGATGACTTTTCTCGATCAGTGTGGATTTACTTGCTTTTTAATAAAACGGAGGTTGAAACTATGTTTCTGGATTTGTGGCTTTAATCTCACGACAATTTGGTGCGACAATTAAGCGTGTACGGAGTGATAATGGAACGGAGTTTAAGTCCCTTAATCCCTATTTTCGAATACATGGAATTATCTTTGAAAAATCGTGTGCCGGGACACCACAGCAAAATGGACGGGTACAAAGGAAACATAGACATATATTGAATGTTGCCCGGGCAATTCGTTTTGAGGGTCATTTACCCCTTAAGTTCTAGAGGGAATGTGTGTTGGCAGCTTCCCATTTAATTAGCCGAACTCCTTTCAGTGTCCTTAATTACAAAACACCTTACGAATGTTTGTTCGGAAAACCCCCATATTTGTCTAGGCTCCGTGTTCTAGGTTGTCTATGTTATGCGCATGATCATTGTCCTTCGAAAAATAAATTTGATAGTAGGAGTCGTAAATGCGTGCTACTTGGTTACCCTTTTGCGAAGAAAGGATGGACTCTTTTAGATCTTGACACGGAAGAGATCTTTGTTTCCCGCGATGTCAAATTTTACGAACACGTCTTCCTCGTTTGCTCAACCGACATAGCCTCGGCCAAACCCGAGTGTAGCTATTCCTATGCATGATGAAGATATTTCTCCCAATGATTTTTTTCCTGCATCTCCTACCCCACCGGTGGACCAGCCTGACCCTATTGCACCGGTTAGGGGGGTCTTAACCACCCGAAAATATTACTCTTGATGCTCCTACGGATCCTAACCCGAATATCACTCTTAACTGTGTTCCGGACACCCCTGCAGTAAAGGAGTTAGGTCGAGGACGTCGACAAAAGATCCCTCATTCTCGATTTCAGGATTTTGTTACTCACACGTTTGTGGCAAAGAAAAGTCTGTCCGCCTGTTCACCTGCCTCAACGGTATCCTCAGGTACTCCTTATCCTCTTACGCATTTTGTCAATTATGATTTGTTTTCTAATAAACACCGCAAGTATCCCGCAACCATCACTACAGAAAATCCTCCAAAAACATTTAAGGAGGCTATTAAACATGAAGGATGGCGCAAGGCTATGGCAGAAGAAGTACGGGCTTTGGAAGATCAGGGTACCTGGGAATTACAACCTTTACCTCCTGGGAAAAAGCGTTAGGAAGTAAATGAGTGTTCATGGAAAAATACGACGAACACGGACAGTTGCATCGTTTGAAGGCTCGGTTGGTTGCTTTTGGACACCATCATGTGGAAGGGTTGGACTACAACGAGACATTTGCCCAAGTGGCAAAAATGGTTACAGTACGGACATTTCTCAATGTAGCTGCAGTTAAAAATCGGGATATCCATCAGATGGATGTCCATAATGCATTTTTACATGGAGATCTGGAGGAAGAGATTTATATGAAAATCCCTCCTGGGTTCGAGAAAAATCGGTCCAACCTAGTTTGCCGCATGCGTAAGTCACTGTATGGTTTGAAGCAAGCTCTGAGGTGTTGGTTTGCGAAGCTTGCCTCGGCCCTGAAGGCTTACGGTTTTCGTCAGTCATATTCAGATTATTCTTTATTTACTTTGCACCATGGTGGTACTCGGCTTAATGTGCTCGTGTATGTGGATGACATGATTATTGCAGGGAATGATAAATCAGGTGTTTTTTGAATCAACGGAAATATGCACTAGACATTATTCATGAGACCGGGTTGCTGGGAGCCAAGTCTGCTGACTTTCCGATCGAGCAAAACCATAAGTTGGCCTTGGCACAGGGCCCGTTGTTACCAGATCCTGAACAATATCGGCGTTTGGTTGGGCGTTTAATTTATCTTGGTGTGACGCGTCCTGACCTGGCATACTCCGTACATATTTTATCACAGTTTATGCATTCTCCTAGGGTGGAGCATTGGGATGCAGCACTACGAGTGGTGCGATATTTGAAGAAAAGTCCTGGTAGGGTATTCTGTTGCGATCTGATAGTTCTTCGCTTCTTGAAGGTTGGTGTGATTCGGATTGGGCCAGTTGCCCCTTGAATCGGCGATCATTGAGTGGATGGTTTGTGATTCTTGGCCTTTCCCCCATATCTTGGAAATCTAAGAAGCAATCTGTGGTTTCCCGGTCTTCAGCAGAAGCTGAGTATCGCTCTATGGCGTCTCTCACGTGTGAATTGAAGTGGCTTAAGCAACTTCTCCGCGACTTGGGGTGCGTCATCCTCCTAGTATCCGGATGTTTTGTGATGTCGGTCTGCGTTGTATAATGCTCAAAATCCAGTGTTCTATGAACGCACCAAACATATTGAGGCCGATTGCCATTTTGTACGTGACGCTATCACAGATGGTTTGATTCTTCCCTCCTATGTTCCTACGAAGACTCAATTGTTGGATATTTTTACCAAAGGATTGGGACGACAGCAATTCGACTTCTTATTGCGCAAATTGGGCGTTCGAGATCTCCACGCTCCACCTTTACGGGTTATTCCAATATATATTTATAATTATGTGATGTATTGTAATTTATTTATATCGGGATAGTTTTGACATTTTAAATTACACTATCATAAATAACAATACATTATCAAATCAAAAATTATAACACTATCATACATATTCTCACACAATGAATTTTACATGAACACCAATAAAGAAATAAATTTACTTCTAAAAACCTCATAATACATTTAATCACACCATACATGAATCGAATTCAAATCCAACAATAAAATAACACACTATTGAACATGAAACATGAAATTTTCTAAATTATACATGAATTTTCGAATTTTACATGAACATCAATAAACCCTAAACATCAATGCTATTAATAGCTTAACATTACATATTATTGATGTTCATACATATCCATTCAAATTCTAAGCATCATACATATCCTTTTGAATTCTAAAACTTCATCATATATATAATCATACGATACATGAATTCTAATCTAAACCCTAAACCCTATAGAACTGTTGAATTCCAATCAAACAAATAACATGACATTCACATAATTATACATCAATTTTAATGGTGAAATAAACCGTAAAATCCTGTAAAAATCGAATAACAAAATTTAATAGGATGAGCCACATGAATTCGAATCAAATAACAATATCAAATAAGATTACCCAACAAAAACAAAATCAAAAAACGCATAGAAAAGGCTGTCAAAATCAAATAACAAAATCGAAAAACGCATAGAAAAGCACTCACATTAGCCATTAGGTGCTTCTTGTTCAAATGGATTAGCCATGGTGAAATCGTTTGCACTGAGAAGACGAAGGGTTTCTATGCTCTGAAAATCGTCCAAATTTGCGTTTGTAGGTGAAAAGACTGTGAAATAGGGCGGAATGACGAAGAAGACAAGATAAGGGTTTCAAAATTGACGTTTTCATCCAAATTTGGAAGAGTCATCCTCTGTTTGGACGAAGAGCTCAAATAGATCCGTCCAAATTGGACGGTTTTAATAGTTTGGGCAAAATGGACGGGAACCGTCCAAAATATGGACGCACCGTCCAACTTCGGACGCTATTCGTCACAATTTGGACGGTGCATCCAAATTTTGGACGGTTTCCGTCCATTTTTCCCAGTGAATGGATGGGGACGAAAAGGAAGCCAAATTGGGACGTATTGACTATATTTGGACGAAAAAAACGTCCATATTTGGACGAGGAACCTAAAAAAAAATGTCAAAACCTGTTTGACCTGAAAAAAAATATCAGACGTTACAGTGGCCTGATTTACCAATTTCCGTCTTTTACATTACTTATTATTGTTGTCAGGTTCAATGGAAAATATCCACAAAGGTAAAGCACTAGCAGAAGTACTATACAAATGTAAATAACACTTGTCTCAAAGGAAGCAACATATTCTGTTTCTATAACCTCCATCTTCTCTAGCTCCAAAGGTTCATTTCAAATAATTAAACTCCATTTTCTTTCTCTGCAAATTAACAAGCTTGGTAGAGCACTTGATCAAGAGCTTGAAATTTCTCAAAAAAACCACCAACAAAATAGGACGTTCCAAAAAAAAAAATAAGGCAGTTCCTCCTCCACAAAACGAAGAAAATGTTCCGAAATATGCTCTAACACCAAAGACCAAAATAGAAGTTACTGAGGTCCTTAGGTCAAATGGAAAGCTTCTTGTTATGAAGTTGTTTTTACTTTTGCTAGCTAGCTTTTGTTGCTTTTGTTGTTGTCAATGGAAGTTTCCCTTTTGTTGTTGTCGATGGAAGCCTCTTAATATGATTATGAAATTCATACTATCGCAACAGCATAGCTAGGAAATAGGGAAGTGGAAACCATGAACCATCGACTATGATCACAAGGACCTAAGAGATCATACAACAACATTATTGTTCAGATAGAAGCGCTTGAAAAATGTTACCAACCAAAAAAATAAGTAACCAAGCTAGATAAAACAATTCATAACAAGAAGCAAACCTTTCCATTTGACCTAAGAACCTCATTAACTTCTTTTTCGGTCTTTGGTGTTAGAGCATATTTCGAAACATTTTCTTCAATTTGTGGGGAGGAACTGTCTTATTTTTTTTGGAACATCCCACTTTGTTGGTTTGTTTGAGAAATTTCAAGCTCTCGATCATGTGCTTTATCAAGCCTGTTAATTTACAGAGAAAGAAAATGATGGGGCCGGAGAAGATGGAGGTTATAGAGACAACATATGTTGCTTCCCACCACCTCATCTCAGAATTTATTTCTCAAAAAAGAACGAATCAACACAATGCCACATCCTGTTCAAAAAAAAAACATAATGCCACATCAAAAAACTAAGAAATAAAAAACACTCGGAGGTGTAAACAACCACCACCGTTAATTGTTTTGTTTCTGCTTCACACAAAATCAGCACACATTGGATATATAAAATCTATTACATTATACGTTAAATAGAATGAAGTTCAAATGATATTGAATCAGAATCAGATGAGGTGCAGTTGGCCAATTGATATCTTTAGAATCAAAGGGGCGATAGTGTCCAATTCATCCATAGACACTCTTAGTACGACATCGTGTAAAAACACACGTCAATGGGATTATGGTTAACATGATCGATAAGAACAAACCGATTAAGCTAGATCCATATTAACAAAATTGATAACACAAATCACAAAGTACAATGTGATTTCACCAATTGCAAGACCTAATCTTTTCGTTGAATAAACAAAAAGAAATTAGGAATCCCAAAATGAAAATTGACCAAATAATTCATCCATTTTGCTTACCGAGCGTGAAGAAGCAAAATGCTTTGAGCTGCAAATTTTACCTTCCTGCTTTTTAGACTTCTACAACTCCTTTCATCGATAAAATTGTTTTTTTTTTCAACTCACTGCTCGGTCTATTATACTTCGAATGGATTATGAACAATGGTTAAAAAGTTTCGGTAGACCGCCATTAATACTGGATTTTGCTTGTTCGTGGCAGCATTTTATTGGTTGAGAGGTTAGTTTTAACCAGAATGTGGCATGCTTGTGCCCATCATCTTGTGCCACATTGCTGCGTGTGGTGGACATGAGCATGGAAGCAATATGCACCGTTGGATTATGGTTAAACAGATCCATTGGCATATATTCAGCCATGTTGTCAAAACGCCACCTAGACTATAGTTGAGATGTCAGCATTAGGAATCCAATCTACTCTTTGGATTTTTGGAAAATAATATTTGCACTAAGTAATCTTGCACAACATTTTTTACTAAATATTTATTTGATCTTTATTAAGATGTACAACTTATTAATTGATATGGGTTTATCATAATATATCTATTGTAAAAAAAAAAAAGAGTAGTGGTTGATATATTATACATCTTGAACAATTATTTAAACACATGTTGTATCACTTGTCGTGTTTAAGTAGTTGTGGCCTTTGGAGTAGTAAAATATTATAATACAACCATTGTATGGAGTTGTACGAAGTGGCATATATTACAATCATTCATTTCTAACCTCTCTCGCACGATAAAAGTGTATTATATAAAGAGAGTAAAAATGAGAAACTCTGATGTGTATCACTAGGTATAACCTTCCTATAACTGTTGCACTATAAGATCTTTCTTTTGATTACGATGTTTGATATATGTTAAATTTATAACAAATATTTATCACATTTTATACATATTATTGATTAATTTTATCCAAATATCTTAAAAGATAGTAAAATAACTTATAAAAAACTAATAAATACAAATAAATAACTTAATACAAATTACAATTTTTGTTATCGATTTACACAAAGGTTTTGTTGTTTTTTTGAATTGTGCAGGTATTATGTGATACAAAGTAGCAGAATCGGAATCAAATTATACAAAAATCTGATCAAGTGGCAGTATTCTGACAAATCCGGCGTAGGCCGGAATAAACCGGTTCACGCCGGACTATTTGATTATTACCCCATGTTACCCGTATGCGTCCTGTCACACGGCACTCGAATCGGTTAATCCGGCAAGACGCCGATCACCTCTCAGCGTCGCCGGACATGAAATCACAAATTTATAAATACCTCATTTATGAGGTGAAAAAAAGAGACCGGTACCAATATATATATCTCTATCATAATATATATTTTCTTATCTACTTTCTGTAAATATATTTTAGTAGGCATTTTGCCATAAAAGTAGTAGTAGTATTGTTGTAATAAATAGAATAATTATTGAAGATTGTTGATTTCATCATCATTGTTATTACATTCAGAGGACGAAGCCCTTCAACAATTGTAATCGGTAATATTCTATGGTTATTATCTTTGTTGTTTTTGTACAATTTTATATAATAGTAATAATGTATGTAGGCTAATTATACAACTAGCCAAGACATGTAATTAAAATATGTTTCTCTTTTAGGGAAATGGGTGATGACTATGTTAAAATATGATTAAAAATTGAATATGATGAATCTCTTTCTACTTGAACTAATTGATAGTCCAGTATTGACGTAATTAACCAAGATGGACGTAACCATAACCTAATCATGAACCCACCGCAGAGGCGTTAGGGTATGAGAAAAGGGTAGAAAGACTGGAAGGTAAAATTGGCCGTCTGACAAACGGAACCCTCTTTCTTATCCAGGGATAGAATATTTATACTCGAGAGATTATCATGTCAAATCATTAGGTTTAATTACGGTTTTACCAAGGAGGAGGCATAGAATGAATTCGTGCACTCGTATGAGGGGAATTTGTTAGCTGAGGAGTATACCGTTTCACATAATTAATGATACTTTAAAACAAGAAGTTTGATCACATCCATTGAACTAAAAGAGATCATAATTCAATTACATCTGGAAAATCTTAGTAGAAAGTTTGATGGCTTACAAGGAAACAAAAATTCTGGCTCAGAAGGGAAGTTATCAAATGAATATTCGAATGATGGTATGAGAAATAATGACATTGGAATAGAAGAATCCAAAGAATATTCTAGGGAAGAAGTAAGTTTTCTGCAACAACATAGGAATCTGAATAATGCTTATTCAAATTCATTCAATGCCATTAAAAGAGACCATCCTACCTTCCGTTGGGCTGAAAACCCAAGTAAGCAAGGACAACCACCCTATCCAACTCAATACAAAACCTCGTACAATAGTCAAAACCAAAGTTACCAGGGAAATTCATTGAATCAAAACCATCAATCACCACCCAGATTATACCCACAACACACCACGCAAAGTATACCAGTTACTCAAAGTTCAACTCAGCCAGTAGAAGGAGTTGACAAATGGGAAAAATTAATGGAAAATATGATGGGTGTGATGTCTACCCAAGCTCAGAATATGGAAACCATGATGACTTCTGTAGGAACTGTCACTAAGGATATGAGTACTTTGAAAACATCCATGAGTGGACATGACACGAGAATGAGAACTATAGAGGCATCAATACGTAATATGGAAGATCACTTGAGTAGAGAAGGAGAACGAAAAAACAGTAGACCTCCCGGAGGATTACCTAGTAATACTGAAAGAAACCCGAGAGAGGTGTATGCTGTTATTACCCGAAACAGAAAGATATGTGGAAGTAACGGAGTAGAAAACTCAGGAAACAATGAAGTAGAAGATGATATGGATGATAAATTCGAAAAGGACTTAGAAAGCAAGGACGAACCAGAATTTAGTAAAGAAGAAGAAGAAATCATTGATAATTTCTTAAGTCGTAGTGATCATGTAGAAACTGAAATGGAAGAAGAAGAATGGATCAAAGTCCCAAGAATACTGAAAAATCCAAGGGCTAGCGATCTACGGACCTTATTCAATGAACATGTTAGAAAGGATGAAGTTACTGATAGTACAGACCAAGTAAGGAGTGGCAATACCCCAACAGAACAAGTAAAGAAGGATTTGGAACAAATTTCAAAGAAAATAGTGCAGGATCATGACACATGGAGGCCACCAGATGCTCAAACATTCAAGGAGGCATCACTATATAAGGAAAAAGGTAAGGAAAGCATGACTCCAACCTATAAATTTATTGACCTTGAGTCTTTACCTTACCCACCCAGGGATCAAATTAAAAAATTGAAAACGGATAAAAAGTATGCACGTTTCCTTGATACGTTTCGTCATCTGAATGTCAATATTCCCGCATAGAAGCATCGATCAATATGCCTACTTACGGCAAGTTTCTTAGGATATTCTCTCAAACAAAAACGTTTAGAAGAATATGAGAACATATGCCTTAATGAGGAATGTTCCATGATATTACAACACAAGCTTCCTCCTAAACTAAAAGACCTGGTAGTTTTACCATCCCATGTGAGATTGGGGTTTTTTGTTTAAAAGGTACTCTGTGATCTCGGAGCTAGCATTAATCTTATGTCATATGAGGATTATAGAAACTCGGAATAGGAAAACTTAAAAACACCGAGATGACTCTCCAGATGGCAGATAGATCTATTAAACATCCTAAAGGAGTTATCGAAGATGTATTGGTTAAGATAGATAAGTTTTACTTTCCAGTTGACTTTGTAGTCATGGAAATGGAAGAAGGATTTTCACGCCTCTTTATTCTAGGTCGACCATTTCTAGCTACTGAGGAAGAACTCTTATCGATGTTCAAAAAGGCGAATTAATTTTAAGAGTCAATGAAGATGAAGTCACCTTTAATATCTTTAAGGCTATGAAGCATCCATACAAATCGCTAGAATCTTGTTCATTCATAGAAAGCATATCTTCTATGTATATGAACGATGCTGAATCGAAGAATTTTGAAGATAAGCTCGAAGAATGTTTAGCCTTATCTATCTATGAAGGAGACAGCCAAGGAATGAAAGAAATCATTTTTCATCTTGACACCGGAAGTTCTTTTGAGAAACGTCCATGGCATCGTTATTTAGATTTAGAACTGGATGGACCAGTATTGAAACCTTCGGTAGAAGAGCCACCAAGAAATCTAGAGTTAAAACCTCTCCCTTCGAATCTCAAATATGCCTTTCTTGAAACTGATAATTTGCTTCCTGTTATTGTTTCATCATCATTAACGAAGTCACATGAAGATCAGTTGTTAAGAATGTTAAGACAACATAAGAAAGCGTTTGGATGGACAGTGGCAGATATTCAGGGAATAAGTCCTAAGATTTGTGTACACAAGATCATCCTGAATGAAGAAGCCAAACCATGTATCCAACCACAACGCCGTCTCAACCCGAATATGCAACAAGTAATTAAGAAAGAGGTTATTAAGCTCCTAGAAATGGGGATAATCTTTCCCATATCCGACAGTGAGTGGGTAAGTCCCACCCAAGTAGTGCCTAAAAAGGGCGGATTCACGATAAAGGAAAATGATAAACACGAATGGATTCCAACAAGGGAAGTCACAGGATATAGAATGTGCATCGACTTCCGCAAACTGAATGAGCATACCAAGAAAGACTATCATCCACTTCCGTTCATCGTACAAATGTTGGAACGGTTAAGTGGACATAAATTCTATTGTTTCTTGGATGGTTATTCAGGTTATTTACAGATATTTATTGCAGCAGGAGATAGAGAGAAAACAACTTTTACATGTCCATATGGAACTTTTGCTTATAAAAGAATGCCGTTTGGATTATGTAACGCACCAGCTACGTTTCAGAGATGTATGATGGCAATATTTTCAGATATGGTAGAAAAGTTTTTGGAAATCTTTATGGATGACTTTAGCGTTTTTGGAGATTCTTTTGAAGAATGTCTTCTACACTTAGAACGCGTGCTTAAACGCTGTGAAGACACAAACCTAGTTTTAAATTGGGAAAAATGTCATCTAATGGTATCAGATGGTATTGTTCTAGGTCATCGAATTTCTAAAGAAGGGGTTGAGGTAGATAAAGCCAAAGTTGAAGTAATCAAAAAGTTACCTCCACCAGTAAATCTGAAAACTCTGAGAGGATTTCTTGGACATGCAGGTTTCTTTAGAAGATTTATTGCAGATTTTTCACGTATAGCGAAACCTCTCAGTCATTTGCTTGAAAAAGAAGTACCATTTAAGTTTGATGACAAATGTATGGAAGCATTTGAAGATTTGAAAACACGATTGGTAACTGCACCAGTACTAGTAGCACCAGACTGGAACTTACCGTTTGAACTTATGTGTGATGCAAGTGATCTGGCAGTCGGAGCTGTTCTAGGTCAACGCCATAACAAAGTACTTAAGGCAATCTACTATGCATCCCACACTTTAAACACAGCCCAACTTAACTACGCCACCACAGAAAAAGAATTGCTTGCTGTAATCTTTGCTTTAGAGAAATTTCGATCGTATCTCATTGGTTCTAAAGTAATTGTTTATACTGATCATTCAGCATTAAAATACTTGTTAAAAAAGAAAGATGCGAAGCCTCGTCTTCTTAGATGGATTCTGTTACTTCAAGAATTTGACATTGAAATTAAAGATAAAAAGGGCAGTGAGAACTTAGTGGCAGACCATTTGAGTCGTATGGAGTTTGAAGAAGGAAAAGGAGGAAGACAAGAGATCAAAGATTCATTTCCAGATGAACAACTCCTCATGGTTGATGCTCCTCCAAGTATGCAACTGGTTAAAACTGGTAATTTATCCAAGGAAAGCTCGCCGTGGTTCGGTAATATTGTTAATTACTTTACTTGTGAGTATATTCCATCTCATTGGACATGGCAACAGAAAAAGAAGTTCTTTTATGATCTTAAATTTTACTATTGGGAAAAACCGGATCTTTTTCGAAAATGTTCGGATGGTATAGTTAGAAAATGTGTGCCCAATGATGAGATTTTAAGTATACTATCCTTTTGCCATGATCGTGAGGCTGGAGGCCACCATGGAGGGTGGAAAACCGCTTACAAAGTCTTGCAATGTGGTTTTTTACTCGCCTACTTATATAAAGATGCATACCACTATGCAAGGGTTTGTGAATCATGCCGAAAATGGGAAATATTTCCAAAAGCACGAGATGCCTCTCCAACCTATTTTGGAATGTGAATTGTTTGATGTCCGGGGTATTGATTTTATGGGCCCTTTCCTCCATCGCTTGGTAAGAAATTCATCTTAGTGATGGTCGATTATGTATCCAAATGGGTAGAAGCTGAAGCTCTTCCCACTAATGATTCTAGAGTAGTGTTAAAATTCCTTAAAAAGAATATATTCACGAGATTTGGCACTCCTAGGGCTATCATTAGTGACCAAGGATCACATTTTTGTAACCGACCATTTACAAAATTAATTGAAAAGTATGGTGTAAAACATAAACTTGGCACACCATATCATCCACAAACTAGTGGGCGATGTAGAAGTATCTAATAGAGAAATAAAAAGAATCGTGGAAAAAACTATAGAGTCAAATCGTAAAAATTGGGCAGAAAGACTAGATGATGCATTATGGGCATATAGAACAGCCTTTAAAACACCAATTGGTTGTTCTCCCTATAAATTAGTTTTTGGTAAATCTTGTCATCTCCTCGTTGAATTAGAACACCGAGCCTTTTGGGCTATTAAATTTCTAAATTTTGATCCAAAGGTCATTGGTGATTATAGATTACTTCGCTTAACCGAATCGGATGAGTTTCGCCTCGATGCTTATGAAAACGCTTCGAATCTACAAGGAACGCATACGAAAACTTTTCATGATAAGAGGATCTATCGTCGTGAGTTTCATGTAGGTGATCGAGTACTCTTATATAATTCGCGTTTGAAGTGGTTTCCAGGTAAGCTTAAATCAAGATGGACAGGTCCATATGAAGTAACAAAAATCTACAAGTCAGGAGCTGTAGAATTAACAGATGGATACACGACTTTTATAGCCAATGGCCACAGAGTGAAGTTATTCATAAAGGAGGAAGGAATACCTCTAAGAAGAGAGGTTATGTACCTTAGCGATCCTCCAACAGATTAAAAAGAAACGTTTTGCTATCAGCCACAAACTGAGCTGATCCCAGGTACACTCTTTCTTATTTACCTTTTTTTTATGCAATTTAATTAATTTCGTCTTTTACCGGGTAGATGTAAAAGAACTGGAATACCTTTTATAAATAGAATAGAAGTTTTTATTTTACTTTTAAAAGTAGGTTTAGATAAAGATGTTGCCTTTAAAATAGAAACCTTAGTTTTTAATTTGAATAAAGAACTGATAAGAAAAATCAGAGAAAGAGATCTTTGTAATGGAAAATCAAGAAGTCTTTGTAAAGAGAAGAAGGCAAGATTTCTAAAAGAGATGTAGAATCTGTGGCAAAAGTGAACATAATGGGAAATGTGGGAAAGCACAACCAAATCCTGGATGAATGTTTGAATGTAATTAAGATGGGAATGACTAGGTGGTTATCCGAAAATCCCGATGGACAACAAAGAGAGAATTCAAACGCATCATTCCTAGGAATTAGGTTGATGGACCGATATTATAGAAATCTCGAAGATTTAAGGATGATAGGAGAAGAATTAGATTGAATTTTATTTTCAAAGATTTCATAAAAATTTTATGATAAACTTATTTTTATATCATATATGGTTTATATGATATAATCAAAAATTATCATACCAAAAATATTTTCTTTAAAAAGCTTTTATAAAAAATCGTAATAATTTATTTTATCATTAAATAAATTTTGTGATTTTATAAAAATATTTTTATGATACAATTTAAATTATTACACACTAAAAAAAAAAGGATTTTAAAAAAAAAACCGGCGTAGACCGGACTAGACCGGCCTACGCCGGAATTAAATGAACTTAACCCTACGGGTTCTCTCTTTTCTTCTTCTTCTTCTTCCAAATTTCTCTAAACAGCGCCGCCCCTCCCCTTTCTTCAACACCTCTCCACGCCATAAAAACCCCTCTTTTCTCCTCAAAAATTTATTATTTCAACACCTCTTCTACCACACACACTATAAATTTAATACATTACACTAAAATTTGGTGATTTTCGACATAAACACACAACTCCGGCGAAGTGACATATTTTCCGGCCACCCACCTACTTTTCTACATACCTCACATATTCACATATTCAGGTAATCATCTAGTATAATTATTTATCATTTTTATAATTTTATGTCATTTTAATCATGTGATGTTAAATTTTTTATCAATGCTAATTATTGTTATTTTCAATTTTTTTTGTGTTGTTGTTGATACCACATTCGTAGATGGCTGAATCTTCCTCTCGTAAAAAGGGTACTAAAAAGAGAAAAACTGACATACCACCTGTAGTACCTGTGCATGAGCCTAGGCCTCTAACACCAGAAGAAGAGGCTATATCTTTTAGGAACACTGCCGGTCCTGCTGCCATAGCCGCTTATGATAGATATTTTTCAAAGTGTTCAGTATTGTTAGAACGTGGTATTGAGTTTACTTCCTTAGGACCTGAACTGAAAGAAATTTTTGAAAGTCGAGGGTGGATGGAGATTGCCCATGAGCGTATTGACCCTGTCAATGCCACTATGGTTGCTGAATTTTATTCTGTCATTTCTGCCTATGAGCCTGTAGATGATGGCCCTTTGACATCTGTTTCTCTTAGAAATGCTACTGTTCCTTTTACATGATCGATCATAAATGCCTTTTATGCCATTCCCGAGGTTCCGATGAGAATGATTTCTATTCTGCTTGGGGTTTGATCCACCTAGTGTTTTGCAAGCTAAGGCTTACGAAGCTCAAGAAGCCTTCGATCCAAATTGCGACTTGGATTGATAATAGGTTTGCATACGGGGGTTGTATTAAGGATGTTAGAGCCATTAAGCATTTTCTGGGGTATAATGTCAGTCCTTCCACCCATGTTAGTGCCTTTGGTAGGGATGATGTCATTACAGCTTGGGCGATAGTAAATGATGTTCCGGTCAATCTAGGTAAATTGATCTTTGCTAAGGTTTGGGATTTTGCTCACGCTCGTATTCCGCAAGGAAACATGCCATTTCCAAATCTTATTTCTGCGTTGTGCCTGATGGCAAGAGTCCCAGCCCTACCTGCTGACAGAATCATCTCTGCTGATACCCCAATCATAGGTCCTAGACTTGCCCCACGTCCTGATGGTAAACTTGATTATAATGATCCTAACCGTCAGCAGCGTCAGCAAGCCCCTCGTACTCGAATCCCACCCCTATTCGGTTCATCTTCTAGGCAGCCTGTGCAGAGTCAGGGTAGAAATGACCAATCTGACGCCATTCTTAGTGCAATTGATCAAGTCAGCTAATATGGTGTTAGGATTTGAGAGAGTCGAGCGTTGGGCGAATGATATTAGAGTTGGAGTTAGAGGTCACGAGCTTTTATGAGAGGTCTAGACCACAGCATGAGCAAATGTCGATGATCTGCCTAATTGCCAAGCAGATCCCTATACCTTACCAGCTTGGGTTCGACCGATTCCTTCGCCTCCTACCTCTCACTCTTTCACTCGGAGACCCCCTCGGGTCTTTTTACTATGTCGTGGTATGTTTCAGTGTCACACCTTTGCTCCAGATTTGCAGATTACGCTTGGTCTCTGCTGTCACTACCGGTTTTGGATCGCTTGGATTCGAGAGTTCGGTTACTATGTCCACCATGCGCTCACAAGATCCATTCTACACCACGACTTCGACTTCCGACTTTGGAGCAGTATCGACTCAATCCATGCCACATCCACCTCATGATTTGAATTTTGAAGACTTCGAATAAACTGGTTAAACTTTTATCATTTCAAAAACATTTGTACTTTGATAACTATTTCCTTTTATTGTGTTGTTTTGGAACTAGAAATTTTACATTGACGTTAGGTTGCTGCACTCCGTGGTTCGTGCACTTTTTAATAATTTCCTAAGTTCGTAATAATTTATTTATGATTTTATAAAATGTTGGTTGTATTAGTAATGTATTTTATAAAAAAAATTTGGGCAAAGGATGCACCATTTTCAACTCTGTCCGTGAATAGTGAAAACCGGCGTACGCCAGGTCTCTTCCGGTTTACGCCGGGTTATCACCGACCTGACAGCTAGAAAAATAGGGTATTTATTCGACAGGAATTTAATAGATTCCGGCGTAGGCCGGAAGAAACCGGTCAACGCCGGAAATTCTATTTATGTCACTGGAACAAATTTTTCCTTTTCTGCTCGAAATTCTACCTATAAATAGCACCATTTGCTATCTTAGAATGACACTACTTCTCCCTTTCATCTACTGTCTGGTTAACGATACAAAATGTCCAATCATTCTTCTCCTTCAGTCAACAGTTACTCTCCCCAGTTGAACCCAATTGATGAAATCCCGGATAGTCAACCTTTATTTTTCAATCCTAATGATTATCCGCACCAAACAGCTCAAGACCGTTATCTGTCTAACTTCAGTCAGTCCCCTATTTTACTTGAGAAGGGCCTTAACTTTCAAAAAATGAACCAGTGGGGATTTCGCCGTATTGAAGGAGGTGGATGGGATCGTTTCGTCCGTACACCAAGAGGCAAGGTCAATGTCACTCTAGTTCGAGAATTTTATGCAGCTCTGTCAGAATCTATTTCTGTAGAGTCTACACGTTTTGTACGTATCCGTGGTTGTATTGTACCATTCACTCCTTTTATCATCAATCAAGCTTTCCAAATACCTCCTGTCCAAACTACCCCAAATAGTCATTATGAATCACAATGGAATTTGGACACAGTTCATGGTGTTATAGATAAGTGTGCCGAAGCTTTCCAAATTCTCTTTCCGAATTATAACCGTGATCATGTTGTGTCCACTTCACTCCTGCTTCCTCATCTTCAACTCGAAACATTTTATAAATTCGCGAGTTTTTCCAACTTTGGATTTTTCCGAGGTTTCTGATGATGAGATGTTGTTGCTTTATGCTATTACGATTGGAGCTATTGTTGACTGGGGAGTCCTGATTCACAAAACGGCCATCGGATGAGATCTTTCCTTCCCGTCAACCTCTTCTAGGTCTGCTTCCAGTAGATGTACCAAGTGGTTCATCTACAGCAGAAGATTAGCGGGGTAATTTCATCTGTGTGCGTTGGCAGAAGTTAGTGGTTGGTTTAGTAGTGGAATAAAATATTTTCAGTTTTTAAGTTTATTTTAAGTTGTTTTGTTTAAGAATTTCCTTTGAGTGTCAGTTTGTTTAACTATGTCTTAAATTTTGTGTAATAATAATGTTTACTTTTCTACAAATGTTAAGTTTTAATGTACTCTTTTCCTTTCTAAACAAATAATTCATAAGAAAAACTCGTATCACTTAAATTAAAAGCATTCATTTTATTTTCTACCGACTTTTCACTCATCTATCATCGGACGATGATTTACGATAGATTTATAAGTGGGGAGTAGAGTTAGTAAATAAAATGAAGTTAATATATCAAATACTTATACACTTAGTTTAATTATCCTCAAGAAAATAAATGAAATAATATATAATTATTATAATAAAAATGATATATTTTGATAGAATAAATTTTTAATTAAGTAAAGTAAGCTTGATATATTATTTCTATATTATTTTTATCTATTTTAGATTTTAAGACGAATTTAAGCATGTATATATAAATAAATATTATGAAATATTTTTTTTTATGGAATTGAACAAAGAGTTACTTATAATTATAATGAAATTTTAGAATAATTTTCATTTCAAGACAAGTATGAAATTGGAATAGGACTAGGAATGATGAGATTTTTGGCATTACTTTGACTAACTAGAGCCAAATAATTATCCCGAACATAATTTCCAATTTTGTCCCACTCAATTTGTAGAGTGATCATCAGAGACCTCACTCAAATTAATTATTATGATTAACTAGAAAAAACCAACCCTTAACTTAAATTGGTCTACGTTTCCTTGAAATCCCGCATGAGTTTAGTATGTGCTTATGGATAGCGGTGACGACATCGAAATTCAATAATGGTATATCTTGAGATTGGAATAAGTAATTATTCGAAGGAAATCTTCGTTTTACAATAATTAAAAATTATAAAAAAAAAATTAAAAAAAAAAAAAAATATATATATATATATATATATATATATATATATATATATATATATATATATATATATATATATATATATATATATGATTTTGAAATCAATGTCGGATATTATCATCAAGTTATTTTGATCAAAAGTTGAAGGTGTAAGATGCATTTACTTGCATCTGTCTCTTTTGATTTTCCTTTATTATCCTTTCGATTAGCCAAACACACTGAGCCTGAACGTTATAAGCCATTTTTGCCAACTACTTGACTTAGTCCTTGATTCCGATAATTCGTATAGTGGCGATTACAAAGTTATTCTAAGTATTTTGTTTTATTTATTAAGTAGTTCATGTAGAATTTCATTGAGATAATATTTTATAACTAATTTATGAAGTTATACACACTTTTTATCTTCTTAACTAATCTTAAATAGAAAAATTAATATAATCATAATATTGACAGCATACGTTATTAAAAAATTAGAAATTTAGTCTAAATAAATTATATTGTTTTTATTATGAATTTTTACTTATTATCATCGCTTATTTTGCTTTATGACGATCAAAAAGCTAAGTAGGAGTAGTTGATATATGTTAAATTTATAACAAATATTTATCACATTTTATACATATTATTGATTAATTTTATCCAAATATCTTAAAAGATAGTAAAATAACTTATAAAAAACTAATAAATACAAATAAATAACTTAATACAAATTACAACTTTTGTTATCAGATTTACCTGTGGTTTTGTTGTTTTTTTGAATTGTGCAGGTATTATGTGATACAAAGTAGCAGAATCGGAATCAAATTATACAAAAATCGATCAAGTGGCGAGATTTCGACAAATCCGGCGTAGGCGAATAAACCGTTCACGCCGGACTATTTGATTATTACCCCATGTTACCCATGTGCGTCTGTCACATGGCACTCGAAATCGGTTAATCCGGCGCACGCCGGATCAGTCTCGGCGTACGCCGGACATGAAATCACAGCCTATAAATACCTCATTTATGAGGTGAAAAAGGGAGACCGGTACCAATATATATATCTCTATCATAATATATATTTTCTTATCTACTTTCTGTAAATATTTTAGTAGGCATTCTGCCATAAAAGTAGTAGTAGTATTGTTGTAATAGCTAGAATAATTATTGAAGATTGTTGATTTCATCACTGTTGTTACATTCAGAGGACGAAGCCCTTCAACAATTGTAATCGGTAATATTCTATGGTTATTATCTTTGTTGTTTTTGTACAATTTTATATAATAGTAATAATGTATGTAGGCTAATTATACAACTAGCCAAGACATGTAATTAAAATATGTTTCTCTTTTAGGGAAATGGGTGATGACTATGTTAAAATATGATTAAAAATTGAATATGATGAATCTCTTTCTACTTGAACTAATTGATAGTCCAGTATTGACGTAATTAACCAAGATGGACGTAACCATAACCTAATCATGAACCACCCACCGAGAGACGTTAGGGTATGAAAAAGGGTAGAAAAAGACTGGAAGGTAAAATTGGCCGTCGACAAACGGAACCCTCTTTCTTATCCAGGGATAGAATATTTATACTCGAGAGATTATCATGTCAAATCATTAGGTTTAATTACGGTTTTACCAAGGAGGAGGCATAGAATGAATTCGTGCACTCGTATGAGGGGAATTTGTTAGCTGAGGAGTATACCGTTTCACATAATTAATGATACTTTAAAACAAGAAGTTTGATCACATCCATTGAACTAAAAGAGATCATAATTCAATTACATTGTCTTGGTTAGTTCTTTTTTTTATATATATCTACTATATTGGTATCTATATCTATATAAATATCTACTTATTTAGCATATGAATAATTCTAATTAGTAAGAATTGCGACTTAGATCAAGATAATAATAGCTAACTGGTGTTTAACCACATTTTAAATAACATTTTCATTTTCCCTGAGGGATACGATCTTGATTCACCAGACTAGACTACAATTTGACCCGGTACACTGCCGGTAAGATTGGACACCCAGTTTTAGCCGATCAATGTTCTACATTGACAACTGCACACTAATAAGAAGTTTTCACGGTGATATGACATAACAGCAACCCTAGTGATCAACAATATTGAGGGGTTTCATTCTTACAAGTTTTTACACATGGCATTATTTGATTGGTTTAAATTAATAGAAGATTTTGTTAATAGGATTTGATTGATTAGTTACCGTAGTGATACATTTAACACTCTTCTCCAAAAATTAATATGTGCAAATAAAAATAGGGTGGTGATACAGTCACTACATAATATTTACACTACACATGCACTACACACTTTTATCCATTGATTGTGATCGGATCCCTTTTAGTCAATGACTCTATGCTTTTATCAAAGGTTAGAAAGTATGTGTAGTACACATATCATTTTCCAAAAAAATATAAATTTAACACTCATCAAAAAATGAGATTGGTTCAGCATTACTTTTTATCACTTTTTGTCAAAGAATACTCTCTCTACCATTGACTACAAATAGATAATAGAGTGGAGAAGATCCAAATTTTGTTGTCTATTTAAGCATTACTATTTTGATATATCACAATATTTCTTTTCCATTTTGTCAATTGAAAAGCTGAATATATCTACAAGGGTAAATACTTGTGTGGTGTCTCCACACATGTGGAGAAGCCGTGTGGAGACACAACGATCACACAATTTCATTCTGTAACAAGTTAAAAAACAAACACTCACTAAGGAGAAAGCGCTTGCTGAGCAGCAGCTCCAGCTCGAGCTCACTATTACCTTTCTTTCAAGTTCTTCCCTCGTGCACCGGGCAATAGAGATAAAATTATAGTCTTTGGATTGGCTAAAAAGGATCTGACTGCTTATTCTTTCCTCGTCCCAGCCCTGGGAGTCACCAAGTCTTTGTCTTTGATTGGAATAAACAAAACAAAACCATCTCAAGTCTTCCTCTCGACTACTGTGAAACGATCTAGAGATTTAAGACTAGTCTGGGCTATAGACATAGACTAGAATTTATCTCATTTGTACCAAGTGTAGAATTAACCGCACTTGATGCAAATGATCTACCAAACTGGGACTGCATAAGTTCAAACATTAGAACAAGAGGCCAGCAATCAGTCACCGACTTCAATCTACTGAATGGACTATATCAGAAACCCCTCGTAGCAGATCCATTGGGTGGTTCTAATTGTTTCACCCGTCGCTTCAACTCAAAATCCTCTCTCCACATAAATATTTCCCATCTACAGGAGTCCCATTATGGTTGCTCTAAGCTAGTGACTAGAGGAAGGGGACAGTGTTGAAATAGTGTCCTAAACCCAATCGGGTTGAACCTGATCCGACCGGGTCGGGTCATTTACAGTCTATTTAGTTCATGTAATAACTTTATTATGATTAATAAAAGCATTTTTGTTATTATATATTTTGTTTTTCTTCTATTATTGAATATATATATATATATATATATAGAGAGAGAGAGAGTAACGTCCTTAGTATTAAACTATGATAGAGAAACCATGATACTGATTATGGTTGATGAGATCTCTATTCACTTTAATAAGTTTGATACTTAAATGTCTCTATTCGTATGTACTCTCAAACGGGACATTGATGGTATGGTTAGACTAGCACGTATTGGATATCTTCTATCTTATTGAAGATAAGGATAGATTTTTCAGAGAACGCAGCGGAATTCAATATTTATTTCCTTTTACCAAGATCGACTTCGTTTAAACAATAAACAAATAAGCTAGTAGATGGTGGTTACCTTGCTTGATCTGAAAGATCACCGCTTTGACCGTCTAAGGAGAGTAGTGATGTACGGAGCCGCCCAAGTGTTCGGCCTCTACCGGTGATCCACACGAACAGCCCGCCGGAATCCCATCATGGATTGGTTACCAGAAAAACTCGGTTGCTAGACCGATTTTTTCTCTCTCTCAAATCTCTCTCTAAGAAGCTCTCTATTTTTCACAAGAACTATTAGCTCTTGGAATTGTGAAGTACAAAAGAGCTAGCCAACCCCCTTCTCTTATATAGAGGGTGGGGCTCCCCATGTATCTCCCAAACAGATTGGGATTAGCTTCCTAGTAGATTCGGGAGAAATAAAACATTTTCCTAATAAAATAAGGAAAATATAATTGATTGATTTATCTCATTAATATTCAATATCTTATATTAAATACTTCTAATATATTGTCAATATCTTATATTGATCATATTTATCTTATTACCATAAATCTATTTTTCTAAAATCAATTAATATCGAATATTAATATTATGGTAATCTTATTAATTGAATTGCACAATCCAATTGTATCTTATATACATTGTAAGTGGCGCCCTAAATCCCAACATATTGGCATCCGGAATATTCTTTAATTAATATAATGCTATGATTAATTAATTTACAAAATACATGTGTATCATATACACATATAATTTCGACATACATATATACATCATATGTATATTTTATTAATCAACATAATTAATATCTTATATTATATTTATTCATAATAAGTAAATACCACCATATTAATTTACCACTATAACCTTTATAGTATGAGATAAATTCTTTCCTTATTTGGTTATCAACTGTAACCACATTTTAATCCAGCTAGATGTTCTTATGTGTGTGACCCGATAGGCTTCCGAATATGTTGGCCGTAGACATAAAGTGCAAATTACAAAAATGCCTTCATGCCTAACGATCACGGGATATCGTCTAGCAACACACCGTGACCCCCAATCATCGGAAGAGTCAAATACAATGAATACTACCTTTCATGTGAAACAGTTACCGTGTAACTTTCAATCCTATAGCTGTAATAATATCCATACGGTCGTTCGTCGAGTGTCAAACATCTACGACCGTATCATATAATCTGGATATCAAGCTCTCTCGAAGTAACTCATTTACTTCCACTTTGCAAAGATTCACGAGAGTAAGACATTCCTTATAAGAGGGCCCTTTCGGATATTTACCCCTACTATTAGGGTACGCGATTTCCAGACGAACAACACGTATACTCCGTATGCTTCAGTATCACACCCAGTCACTACCGCATGATTGTCCCATGGCTAGGGGAAACCTCAATAGTGCCAAAGCATGACAATCCACACCATGATGCCATGAAGACTCCGGTCCTAAGGATAATTACACAACCGCCACATAGTGTAACACTTAACAGTGTAAGTGGGTCAGTCTAACGTACGCATTCTCTAATACACGTCCACGTGCAGTCTAAGTGTCTCTACACTTCGATAGATGAGATCTATCCCTGCCCTTAAAGACAAAAGACATCTAATATGTGCTAGCATGTTTATACTATCAATGCCCTGTTTAATAGTACAACAGCCTAGTGACATTTAAGTATCAAACTTATTAAAGTGATTAGAGATCTCATCAACCATAATCGCCTATCATGGTTTCTCTACCACCGTTTAATACTAAGGACGTTATCATATAACAATTCATAATTGGTTCTTTAAAAGAACAAATATATGACAACAGAAAAGCAATTTATTATATGTATAAACATAAAGAAGTAGTAGAAATGATCCGACCCGGTCGGATCCGGTCCAACCCGATTGGGTTTAGGACACTATTTCAACAATCTCCCACTTGGCCTAAAACCAATCACTCACACAAAAAAGACCAAGTTGAAATACAAGAATCTCATGCAATACTCACAACCAGCCCTAGCCGTGAACGGATCGCTATCCATGGGGACTCAGACTATATTCATATCATGCTCCATATGATCAAGTCAAAGGAACCGCCTCAACACACACATGAATCTCTGACGAGGCCCTGGTCCTTGCTTCAAGCAATGAATCCACTTACTATATCGGCTATATAGAAAATATGGAAGAACCGTACAAGGTTCAGGAATGAACCTTCTAGATCCATGTACTGCTCCCGCTGCGCCTCCAAGGCACTACTGTGTTTTGGCCTAGTTGTAGAATCTCCAGTGATTTTTAGCTAAGAACATTTCCAGCTCACTGTATCACTCAATCAAAGTGACTTCAAACCAAGACTTTAGCTCCCACTTGCCTTCATAAGGCTCAGGATGCATATCTGTATATCTATGTTTGTACGATTCCAAGTTTCACTAAACTGGGAATCCATCCTTAACTCCTTCAAGGATATTCTCGACATTTTCCAGATTCACTCTCACACTCGTTCATAACTTTCATGAAGTATGAACATCTAGCACATCTCTTATGAAGGATCATATCGTAGCAGCAAAGGGAACCTTCCATAAACATCATCTTTCACCTTATCTGTAGGACTAACGTCCTAACATAGATAGATCTTGAGAATACCGGCTAACAGTATCTCCTGTTGCGATTTATGCTAAACTTTTTTATCATCACATCTATATAGGTAAACTATAAACCTACATCAGTTAAATCTATCATTATAGATTCTTATTTCTAAAATAAGAACTGCTAATCCAAGTGCTTTCATAAAGAACTTGAACTAGCAAACATTAATTGATTTTGACATGGGGTGATAATTCCCGAGAGAGATATTCCATACCTTACTCAAAAACACACTCCCACTACCCTTCTTGCACATTAGGCATATCCCTTCTTTTGACTAAATCAAACAAAGAAATTGTCTAGAGAAACATGTTTAAGTCCATAAATGGATCTCATGTGCTCGCATATCATGTTATCGTCAATCAACATCGAGTTGTTTACCCAACGTCTTCAACACTATCATATAGCCATGATACGAAGTTATAACAAGCATAGCTTGAATAAAGTTGGGCTCGGCTGGCATCATATAGATAATTACAAGGTTTACACCCTGTATGCTTCAGCCGTCATTATAGCCTTATGGTAATCATATTACTATCCATGTCAGCCTTTCAGGGACATTCCCTCTAGGTAAGACAGACTAGGTTCATAACTTGGCTGTCACTGATGGAATCTAATTCAGATATTATGGCTCTTGGCCATATCTCTGAATCTTGCCTTTCAAACATTCATTCATAAGTCGTTAGATATTCATTTTTCAAGATGAACACACCAGCAGCCTTTTCAGGCTTGAGGTTATCCATAGACTTACAGAACTTTTGTGTGCACTGAGCAGTGTCCTACACCTCATCACCAGGTGGCGTCTGCTCACGTTCCTATGGTTGAATCTCTCCTTGTGGTTCTCAAACTCTCTTGAGATCACACTTACTCCCACTATCTCTTTTGGAAGAAGTACCTCATTTAGAAGACTGTGTGTTTGGAGACAAACATTTTGTTCCGTGGGAAAGTAGACAATATCTAGCGTACTTGCTAAGCCATTCCACAAAGTTGCATATGTCATACTAAGCTCCAAGCCTTTCAGACATTGGCTACTACTAGAAGCACGACAACCCTAAATCATCAGTTAAGATGGATTTGATGTTATAAATTCCATATATTCTATGGAATTTATTAAACCTTTATTCTTTGGAACTTGGTTAAGTATATGTTTCATATAAGGGCACTATCCCGAAACAGTTAAGGGATACTTTGCATGGCTTACGTCACACCTTTATCATATAAAGTGTTGTTTCCATTTTAGGAAACACAATCTAATTGCGTATCCCAAAAATGATATCCTACAAAGGAGAATCTTATTCCATTTCAGACAACTTCTGAAACACCCTTCAGGGGTTAATCACTTCAATCCAATTGAAGATTAACTCCTAAGTAGCTCATCAATCTCATGTTCGTACTAGCTCGTACTTCTCCGAATTGTTGTACTTCACCAAGTACATTCAACTATTTCTAAAAATAGTCATAGAGATTCATAAACAATTATTTGTGGCATTAATTGTCATAAGCCAACGAACATCGGTATGTTTAGGCTTTAGACAACTTTCTAGATTTTATAACCTTTTCAAAAAAGGGTATTACAGTCATCTTTAGATAAGATACGTATTACCCACATGATTCATAACACATGGTTCAGACGTCAACGAAATGACATATGATCACACGACTCTCCTCCATAGAGACTATTTCCAGATCACAACCACAAAATATTAATGATAACAGCCATACAAATACTTAGTTGAGATTTCATCACTAATATCAACTATATAGTGTTCGTAATCTAGTATGTTAGATTCAGTGACCATTCAACTTTATCGGAATAATATTTATTCCTTACAATTGTGTATGTCTACTAAATCTTAACAAATAACTGAAAAACATGTTCTTTATAAGAACCAGAACACGATAACATTTATTTAGTTCCTTTATCAGTTTACTAGACTCAGAATACAAAACCGAAAATGTCGCAACGCTTGCTTCACTTTTCCTTATCTTTGTGTATTCCGTATTTAATCCTTCTAATTTAATCATACTCGTAAGATATCATATATCTAAGAGTTGACTTGAACTTAGATGAATTTATCTCAGCACACTTGCCTAGAATAAAGACTTCGATAAGATCTCTTATTTTAAGCACATGCCCTAACTTTCTTTTTAATCCTTTAAGCACTTGTCAATATTTCTTAGTGTAGTCTTCATAAGACTTAAGAAAGATCACAAGAGCTATGTCTTTAATTTCCTTTCATAAAGAAATATCAAAGTTCATTAAATAGTTAATATGTCTTTTGAATCATAATCAAAACATGAACTATTTAATTAATCTTCAAGCAATGATTTATAAGAAATAAGTCGATACTTAAATCTTACAATTTTGAAAACAACCTTTCCAAAATTTGATGCGGTCATTCTTATCCAACGTTTGAATTAATTGTCATCATATGACAGAATGATTAATTCGTTGAAAGTTATTTCAACTGATTTAATCATATCATGAGCTTCCGCTTTCATTAATAATTAAAGTCTTGGAGCACTTCATCAAATATGTAGTCTTCTTGTCTCTAACTACTAAAATGCGATATTTTAAAAGGATTTAAAATTACTTAACCATATTTGAGAATGTTTCTCAAAAGGTAACAGTCATAATTTAGTTTTACTAATTGAGAATAAAAGCATAAATATAAAAGTTTGCTAAAATACTACAACATAAAAATGAAGATAAAAGAGTGTTGTTGTTTATACACGCAAAATCAAAAATGGTCTTATGGTTTATGATTTTGCTACCACTAGTCAACTACTCCCAATTGACTTTCAAAAATCTTTTCAAAATTCTTTAGTGGCCAAAATCCTATCTAGTTACCCCGATTCCCGACGAGGGCCAATCAACCGAAATAATTCGAAAGGTAGGTAACACTTTACCAATCACATCTCTATGTGACTCTTGGTGGTTGACTAGTCAACTCTTTGATAATACACATCTTTATGTGGTAGTCAACCCCTTGCCTCTAGAATAAGACGGTTGACGAGGGCCAATCACCGCAATACTCTAGTCAAATTATAACACAATATTCGTGAGATCTCATACGATCATATCTCAATAACGACGAAATACCCGAGGTAGGTCAACTCTCGATGAGGGCCGATTAGTTGGATCCGAACAAGGGCTCTTCACCGTCGCTATAATATTGGGAGACAATATTTCGACTTGATTTTTGTTGTGGAAGTATTTATGTAAATTAGTTCACTTAATTAATTTTAATTACGGTCTCATTAGTTATATATCTATCTCTATAGACATACATCATGTACATTCATCTAGATCGTGCCTAGGTATGCATCTATCGTATCATAAAATAAATAAAAGCACAAAATAAATAAATGCGTAAAGTAACCGGTATGATCATGGACTTTTCCTAGGTGCGGTTTCGAATACAAACTGACGAAACCGCAGGTCACAATCTAAGGGTAGCTGCAACTCCCAATAGGATCTTTGATGCTCCAAAATTCCAATGTGATTTTTATTTTCGTCTTTCTTTGGTCTTTATCTTCCGCTCCATTCTTGTTACATAAATTTTATCTAATAAAATAATACACCCGCTACACACGGGGAACTAACGAGAATGAGATAATGCAGAAAATAAACTAGGTCAGAGTCTTCATAACGGCCTAAGACAATTTTTAAACCAACAGAAAAATAAACCATTCACATCTATCATGTCGGTCGAGTCAATGATCAATCGGAGTCCATATAATCACATTATATCTACATGTCTAATTCATACAATAATATCTTATGAAAAAGATAAATTAAAATTTATCTATTCGCGTCTTAATTAATCAATTAATGTTTAATCTATTAAATAATTTTATCCAATCAATTAACTAATTAATATTTAATTAATTAAATGATTTTAATCGAAATAAAATTAACGGTTAATTTTAAACGATTTTAATTAATTAGAACTATTCTAAAAATAAATCAAAATTAAAATTATGTTTTTTTTTTTTATTTCCTTTTGATTTCTAATAAAAAAGGATGCATTTGGTTTCCTAAACCAAAAGACATCTCATTGGCCCAAAGGGCCTAGGCCTTTTACAAATCAAATATTTGAAATGAGCCTAAGCCTATTCCAAATAAAGTTTGGAAAGGCCAATATAATTTTAATGTCATGTGGCATCCCAATGGCCCAAACTATTTGAACCATTAGTTAGCTACATGACACCAACTAAACAATAAGAGATGTCAATCACAACTATGAACCATATTGAATCACAAAAAACACAAAACAAAATTTGGAGATCCACAAGCTTTGACCGGTTAACCGACGCCGGCAACAGCTGCCTTGCCGCCGCCGCTAGTCGGACGAGCACCACCAGATCTCGGTTTTATTTTTCATGTATCGTTTCGCGAATAGAAAATCTTTCATATTTTATTTATGTGATTTAAACGAGAAAATTAACTACGCAAATTAACATGTTTATTGCTTAAGCTCGAAGCTCGCTCCGATACCATTGTTAGGAAATCTACGTGAGAACACAGCAAAATTCAAAATTTATTTCCTTTTACCAAGATGGACTTCATTTAAGCAATAAACAAATAAGCTAGTAGACGGTGGTTACCTTACTTGATCTGAAAGATCGACGCTTTGACCGTCTAAGGAGAGTAGTGATGCACGGAGCCGCCCAAGTGTTTGGCCTCTACCGGTGATCCACACGAACAGCCCGCCGGAATCCCATCATGGATTGCTACCAGAAAAACTCGGTTGCTAGACCGACTTTTTCTCTCTCTCAAATCTCTCTCTAAGAAGCTCTCTATTTTTCACAAGAGCTATTAGCTATTGGAATTGTGATGTACAAAAGAGCTAGCCAACCCTTCTCTTATATAGAGGGTGGGGCGCCCCATGTATCTCCCAAACTGGTTGGGATTAGCTTCCTAGTAGATTTGGAAGAAAGAAAACATTTTTCTAATAAAATAAGGAAAATATAATTGATTGATTTATCTCATTAATATTCAATATCTTATATTAAATATTTCAAATATATTGTCAATATCTTATATTGACTACATTTATCTTATTACCATAAATCTATTTTTCCAAAATCAATTAGTATCTATTATTAATATTATGGTAATCTTATTAATTAAATTCTTATACACATTGTAAGTGGCGCCCCAAATCCCAACATATTGGCATCCGGAATATTCTTTAATTAATATAATGCTATGATTAATTAATTTGTAAAATACATGTGTATCATATACACATATAATTTCGACATACATATATACATCATATGTATATTTAATTAATCAACATAATTAATATTTTGTATTATATTTATTCATAATAAATATATATTAATTTACCACTATAACTTTTATATTATGAAATAAATTCTTTCCTTATTTATCGAAGTGTAGAGACACTTGGACTGTACGTGGACGTATATTAGAGAATGCGCATGTTAGACTGACCTACTTACACTGTTAAGTGTCACACTATGTGGCGGTTGCGTAATTATCCTTAGGACCGGAGTCTTCATGGCATCACGGTGAGGATTTGTTGGAAGTAGTGCCCGAAAGACAATTTATGTAATTGTTTTTGTAATTAATAAATGACATATTTATTCTCATCTTATTATTTGTTCGTGCTTATTAGTAATACAATACTGAAAACCCCAAGTCGTATCATATGTAACCATATAACTTAGTGTGTGTCACACGTGAGGGTTAAGTTATGGTGATAAACTTGAACTATTAGTCCATGGTGAACTTAATCAAAGTATGTGGTCTAGTGATTAAACCACCATTAATGCGTCCAGAACACTTTATGGTGTGACCGTCTTATCCGGACCGTCGATATTGGTTATCTAAGTGGGGCATTTTTATATGATGTAGTCATATAGGACTGGACCGATTTGATATGCATTTCTCATATAATTCCGTGATTGAAAAATCTTATTAAATCACAAGATGATCATATATGGATTAACCTTAATCCTGAAGAGATTGCAGACGCCTGCTTATTTCAAAATAGGGTTTGATGTGTTCGTTAAGGATTGCTAAGAGGCACGGTCCGAATCACTTTCACGTTGACACTAATCTGGAATGAGTGAGGAATGTGTGTCTCACAGATATGGGATCCATTCCTTCCTGCGGGAAGTAGAAAGACAATCCCCTTATTTGTTAATCCTAGAAACTTATCGATCATGGGGTTTCGTATTGGTTATGAACTAATTGTTCACTAGTGGGTTAATGGTAAATAATGATAAGATGTAATGAAGAAGGTTTATGGAAATATTTCCGCTTCGTTACGGATAGTCTATGGAGGGTTAGTTTGTATGTAATGATTATATCAATGGACACTTATCGTCTTGACGTTTTGAGAATAAGTTATATCTATAATCGATAGAGTTCAGTTTCGGATTTATGGTGACGTAATTCCGGAATTAATAAGTTGAGTAGAAATATTTTGTACGATGAATATTTTATTCAACTTATTATAGCTACTGGTTATAGGTCCATGGTCCCCGGGTTGGCTCCTAACACGTGAGTGTTTTCTCGTTTTGTGGAACCTCAAGAATAAATTAAATAGTTGGTCTATTTAATGAATATGCAACATTATTTATTTGGTAAATAATATGTAAAAATAGAAAAGACATTTTCTATTAAAATAATGGCAAAAGTGGCTCCTATTTTTGTGATAGAATTAGGAAAAGAAATTTTCCTAGATTATGTCACATGTGTAATTAGTTAATTATTTATTTATTAGATAATTAATGGAAAAGAGATAAGAGATTGATTTTTTTGGGAATTATCTCTTATTTTATGGCAAATATCTTTTCCTTATGTGAATAGGTAATTGTCGTGTGAAAATGATAACTCTCTCTTGACTAGTTATTTTCCTATATAAATAGAGTTTCTCCCAACACAATAACACACACAAATTTGCTCCACATTCACCAAATAGAAGAGAAAAATTAGTTTTTGTTCTAGTCATTAATAGAAGAAAAAACTAGGGTTTTTCTTGAGCATATTCGAGGAGGTTCCACGGAGAGGATCGACGTCCACCAGTCGTCGCTAGGAGATACAATCCAGAAGACTGCGGCTTCTCCCTTTCTGTCGATTACTCATCCTCTTTTATAGGGTAAATCTTCAACCTTCTCGTAATTGTATTAATTAATTATGTGAATTAAAATCGTGGTAAGTCGCAGGCGAATTTAATTCGTAGCTTCCGCTGTGCATGATCGAGTGTCTCGGTGCTGTGCTGTGAATCAGATCTGACGATCCAATTATAGATCGGATCGGATTTGGGTTTCTGTATATCCAGTATGTGGTATCGGAGCCAGGTTAAAGCGATTTTGCGATCTTGATTGCATAATTAATCTGTCGATTACTCATCCTCTTTGATAGGGTAAATCTTCAACCTTCTCGTAGTTGTATTAATTAATTATGTGAATTAAAACCGTGGTAAAATCGCAGGCGAATTTAATTCGTAGCTTCCGCTGTGCATGATCGAGTGTCTCGGTCGATGCTGTGAATCAGATCTGACGATCCAATTATGGATTGTATCCGGATTTCTGTATATCCAGCATGTGGTATCGGAGCCAGGTTAAAGCGATTTTGCGATCTTGATTGCATAATTAATTAATATGGAGTGAAATTGAATAGAAATTGCTCATTTTATAAATTTTATTTTATATATGCGTGGTTGAATGTTTTTGGTTGACGAGATGGATTGGGGTTGATACTTGTTTACCGTTAGATCTATTGTAAACTCAAATTTTTCTGGGTATAGGAAATTATGTAATTTAATTTCCTAGTAATTAAATATATATTAAAATCGGCGGCTGGACGGTATTTAATTATTTTTGAAGCTGCTAATCAAGCACGGACGCGGTGGCACAGTGGTTGGGATGGCGGTTGCCACAGATCAGGACATAGGGGTTCGACCCTCCCTATATGCGTTTTTATCCCGTTTTTATCCCTTTTTTTTACAGTCTTGAAGAATACAGAAGAAAAAAGGTTGCTGCTGATGGGATTCGAAATCGTGACCTATGAGTTGAAGGAACGGCGTGCTGACCAACTCAGCTGAAGCTTTTTTGTTGAAGAAACGGAGCAGTTTTATAATATACACATTGGCGGCTGAAATAATTAGAGACAAGTAAATCCTTTAAACGTAGGGTTTATTTATTTATTTAATTTTCCTCTTATAGATTAGATACGGGGGTACCAACGGTCCATCTCAGTGGTTTATTTTTCGCATTTATTTTCTTATATGATTATTTATGTGATATAACCATGCCATGCATCATATTCATGAATTCCACTCCTAGCATATGCATACATGTAGAAAATTAATTTTGACATTAATTAGACATGTATGAAAACGATAATTAAGTTAGATTAATAATAAATTAAATTAATTAAAGAAAAACGGAATTTTATCGGGATATAAAATTCACATGATAAACTTGATTTAGGATAATAAATCCTTTGGGGATTTAATTATGTAATGGCTAAGTAAAAAAGAGTTTTAATAATCGAAAATTTGGAAAATCGTGAAAAAGTTGGACACTAACTAGAAGGTATTTGGAACCGATAAGTTGGTGATTTTTTCATGATTTATTGTTTTTCGATTATTGGAAAAAATTCTGAGATCCTAAATTTTTATCATGACAAGATTATGACTATAATATTCTTCAGGAATTTTAATTGTGTACTGTCTACACGAAAGATTTCTAAATAATTGATAAATTGGAAAATCATGAATATAATGTCACTAGTTAGACGATATTTAAAACCGATAAACTAGTGGGAGCTTTAAATTTCGTGATTTATTGTTTTTCGAATTATTGGGAAATCAATAAGTCCTAATATATTAGGATTATAAAATTCTTGATGAATTTTAATTGTGTAGTGTCTACACAAAGAATTTATAAATCCGAGAAATTGGAAATCATGAATATAGTGACACTAGTTAGACGGTATTTAGAACTGATAAACTAGGGGAAGGATTAACATAAATATTCATGATTTATTGTTTTTCCGGATTATTAAGAAATTATGTAAATCCTAATAAGACTACCTATTTTTCAAAATAACGAGTGGGAGCGGGGAAGGTGACAACCGACCCCACGGCCTCTACTCTTGGCACAAGCACGTGAGAGAAGGGCGACGCCTCGAGCTGCTTTGATTACGGCCCCCTGCAGATGACCTTCACCCCTATAGGCTTGGTCTCCGAAAGTGATAGGATTTTGGGTACTCGTCGAGTCAGTGACCGGCCCTGCGGCGGCATACTCGGGGCGTACTTTGAGATCTGAAATAGTAGGTCATACTCAGAAGGATATTTTTGGAAATATCTTGGCTGAAAAAGGAAGGTAATCAACAATTAAATGGAGATGTCTGATTCTTAATTGTTTATTTGTTGAGAGAGATTGTCTCAATTTAATCATCGTTGTGCTGATACCGACCCTACGGCGGCAGTATGATGTGAGATTAAATCCTTAGAATGGTAGGATAAACTACATGTATGACATCACGTTTATAATTCCTAAAATCATTATTTGTTGTGGTGTATGATTTGATTTATATTTCTGTCATAATTTATTTTTCAACTACATATCATCTCAAGGTGACTAGACTGCTTAAGTAATTAAAATTGACTGATAATGACTTCGTAAAAGTGGAAAAGTAACAAGAACGTTGAACTTGTTAATCGAGAATGCAATTAATTTTCGGTAGAGGATTCTCCTCTTGAGCCTTAAAAATTAAGTGACAAGAAAGTTACTGCTGTCACTTGAGTTGAACGAGAGAAAAAACAAAATTAGTTCAAAAGATGACGAGAATGATTTGGCATCAATCTCACTGGACATCCCACAGTTTACGAGTAGTGTCTACTCAAATGAACTGCTAGTTCACAGCCATTTCCTTTAAAGAAAGCCAAGAATGGGAAGGCGAATGTCTACACGTGTAAGTCATCTACACTAATTATGTTAAAGGCTAAACCGAAATATTAATAAAAGAAAGTAAAGGATAAGGAAAGTGATTTCGGATCACTAACCTATGAATCCTTAGAGACTTTCTTAACCGAGTAATTTGACTCAGAAGCTAAAGTTCTTTTGTAAGAACAAGGTAGCTGGGCATTCATGATGAAGAGTAGACAACGGGCAGTTATTTCGGCTAAGATAGTGGGAGTGATATAAGGAAATAACTTTCGGATTTTAATCCTTGAATATCGCAGAAATTTAATTTATGTTTTCGGATTCGTTGGAACAAATGGATTCACTTATAGTTGCCTTAAAGAAAGTGAATATGACATTTGTATATGATTCTGAGACTTGGACTTTTTTATTTGATAAAGTCAAAACCACTAATTAATAATTAAAAAGGTATATGTAACACATCATAAACATTAAGGCAAATGGTTTCCGTATTCAGATAAACGATTCTTCAGCATCTATTAATTAGGGCATCCTAAAGATAAGATCTAAAGACTGGCTAAGGGTGACTCCTATCTCCCAGTCTAAGAACACTATCTCAAAGAAAAAATGACTAAGTAACCTTTCAATTTGGAAAGGTTAATGGAGCTGAAGAAGTATCGTAGCTTGTTCATATTGACCTTCGGGGTCTTATGAGGATACAAGCTAGTGGGAGCTTCTGTGTAATAGACAACTTGTCTGATAGCTACTCAAAATGCCGATTAGTTTATCTGAATATCTAGAGGTATCTCTGATATTATCAGAGAAAAGAGTATTCCATGCTCAGATATAGGCTATAGCATAGTTTCGGCACTGATGCTCAGCTTGCCTCCGAGTGAAACGATTTCACTGAAGGGATAAACCATGTATTGCCTTGTATAGTTATTGATATGTTACGATACACTGCTATTATCAATCACAACTATGAACCATATTGAATCACAAAATACACAAAAAAAAAGAGACTCACCGAGCAGCCGACAGCCATGGGGCTGCCGCCGGCCGCTGGACGGTGGTGGTGCCTCCGCCAGTCGGCCGAGCACCACCCGATCTCTTTTTTTTTTCTTTTCGTGTATCGTTTTGCAAATCTAAAATCTTTAATCTTTTAATTACGTGATTTAAACGATAAAATTAACTACGCAAATTAACATACTTATTGCTTAAGCTCGAAGCTTGCTCTGCTACCACTGTTAGGAAATCTACGCGGAAACGCAGAGGAATTCAAAAATTTTATTTCCTTTGACCAGGATCGACTTCGTTTAAGCAATAAACAAATAAGCTAGTACACGGTGGTTACCTTGCTTGATCTAAAAGATCGACGTTTGTGACCGTCCAAGGAGAGTAGTTGTGCACGGAGCCGTCCAAGTGTTCGGCCTCTACCGCTAGTCCACATGAACAACCCGCCGGAATCCACCATTGGATTGCTACTAGAAAAATCTGGCTGCTAGACCGGAATTTCATCTCTGTCAAAACTCTCTCTAAGAAGCTCTCTATTTTTCACAAGAACTATTAGCTTTTGGAATTGTGTTGTACAAAAGAGCTAGCCAAGCCTCCCTTAAATAGGGTGACCTGCGCGCCTACTGTTCCCAATCTGATTGGGATTAGCTTCCTAGTAGATTGAGGAGAAAGAAAACTTTTTTCTAATAAAATAAGAAAAATATCCTTGATTGATTTATCTCATTTAATATTCAATATCTTATATTAAATATTTTCTCCAAAATATATATTGACAATATCTTATATTGAATATATCTTTATCTTATTACCATAAATCTTTTTTCCAAAATCAATTAATATCTAATATTAATATTATGGTAATCTTATTAATTAAAAAGCACAACTCAAATGTATCCAACTCAAAATGTATCCAATACACCCCCGGTGCACGCCGGAACATCGCAAAAAGCAGATTTTCAACTTATTAAAATCGATTTTTGGATCTATTATTGAGGGAGTCGAACCATCTTCTTCCCCAACCCTCTTCTCCACTCTTGGTGGCACCAAACCGCCCCCAAGGGGCTCTATTTTAGCCAAAATTTAACCAAAGTTTAGCTTTTAATTACAAGTGTAACATTAAGAATCCTTGTTTTAATCTTTTGGAATACTTGATTGGAGCTAGGCTTTCACTTTTGTGTACCAAACTCCATTGGAGCTTCTTGAAGTTAATGTAAGTTCCATTTTCAAGTTATTGCTTGTGATTGGTAATTTCTTAGTCTTTATCTTGTTTTAATTGTTCTCATTAGTATGAATTCAAGCTTGACATGTTGTATTTCATACCTATGAGTGGCTAGTTCTATACTAGCCAAGATAATGTTTTTGTGATAGTTATTAATCTCTATTAGTTGATTGAGAATGTTAGTTTGTATTTCATAGCTTTATGGGTTATTGTTATCTTTTCCTATCTACACTGTATTGCTTGTTGGTGTTGGATTGATCACCTAGTACTAGCACACACACTTAGTTGAGACCGAAAGGAGATGCTTAGTGTGGGAAAAGGGATAGGAGAACCGGAAGGTAAATCGACCTTAATTGGAATTCGATTTCTTATCCAGGGAGTATTGACATTGTCATTGCATTCAAGTTTGTATCATGTTGAATCATTAGGTCTAGGGTTCTTAGACCAAGGAGGAGACATAGTGTAGTTTCATACACTCGTATGAGGGGGGACTACTTGCTTAGGAATGCACCGTTTCACACTTTTGGACACCAATGGTAGGATGGAAGGAAATCCTTCCCATGATACTACGAGAGATTAGCTTAATCTACACATTGTCTTGGTTAGGTTTCTTTTACTATTTTATCACCATTTTTAGTAGTAGATTGCTAGAAACATTACTTTCTTGTCTATTTGCGACTTAGATCAAGATAATAATAGCTTTCGGTGTTCAACCCCTCGTGGATACGACCTTGACCACTTACTAGACTACAATTGACCCGGTACACTTCCGGTTAGATTGGACACCTAGAAAGTCTCGATCAACCATACAAATATTTAGTTGAGTTTTTTTTCACCTATATCAACTATATAGTGACATCAATCTAGTATGTTAGATTCAATGACCTTTCAACTTTATCGGAATAACATTTATTCCTTACAATTGAATATGTCTGCTAAATCCTAACAAATAACTGAACTAATGTTCCTCATAAGAACCGGAACATAATAACATTTATTTAGTTCCCTTATCAGTTTACTAGATCCAGAACACAAAATCGAAAAAGTCGCAACGTTTGCTTCACTTTCCGTATCTCAGTGTATTCCGTACTTAATCTTTCTAATTTAATCACACTCGTAGGATATCATATATCCGAGAGTTGACTTGAGTTTAGATAGATTTGTCTCACGTGCTTGCTTAGGACAGAGGCTTCTATAAGTCCTCTATTTAAGCACTTGCCCTAACTTTCCTTTTTAATCCTTTAAGCACATGTAAATATTTATTAATGTAGTCTTCATAAGACTTAAGAAAGATCACAAGAGCTATGTCTTTAATTTCCTTTCATAAAGAAAATCTAAAGTTTATTAAATAGTTTATTTAACATTTTGAATCGTATTCAAAACATTGACTAATTAATTAACCTTTAAGCAATGATTAAAGAAATAAGTCGACACTTAAATCTTACAATTTTGAAAACAACATTTTCAAAATTCGATGTGGTCATTCTTATCCAACGTTTGAATTAATTTTCATCGTATGACAGAATGATCATCTTGGATCATATCCAATATATGACTAATTCGTTGAAACTTATTTTAAATGATTTAATCATATCATGAGCTTCCGCTTTCATTAATAATTAAAGTCTTGGAGTACTCCATCAAATATGTAGTCTCCTTGTCTCTAACTACTATAATGGGATTGCTCGTGTCATTGCTTATTTTAAAAGGATTAAAATTACTTAATAATATTTGAGAACGTTTATCGAAATGTAACATTCATAATTTGGTTTTACTAATCGATAAATATAAAAGTTTGCTAAAACTACAACTTAAACTGAAAATAAAAGAGTGTTGTTGTTTATACACGCAAAATCAAAAATGGTCTTTTGGTTTATGATTTTGCTCCCACTAGTCAACTGCTCCCACTAGAATTTCAAGAATTATTAATTTCTTTAGTGGACAAGTTCCCACTAAACTACCGCGACCCCCGCTTTGGCTGGTGGGCCGAAAAATAGTCTAATCTGTAGACAACTCTTTGTCAATCGTATCTTATACGATTATTGTTGTTTGACTAGTCAACTCTTTGATAATTTTCATCTTATGAGGTAGTCAAACCCTTGCCTCTAAAATCCAAATGACCCCGTTTTGGCTGGTGGCCGAGAGAATTCTTAGTCAAGTCATAACCCCAATATTCGTGAGATCTCATACGATCATATCTCGATAATGACGATATACCCGAGGTAAGTCAACCCCCTGCTTTGGCTAATGAGTTGGATCCGAACAAGGGCTCTTCACCGTCATTATAATATGGGGAGGCAATTTCGACTTGATTCTTTTGAGGTGGAAGTATTTATGCAAATTAATTCACTTAATTAATTTTAATTACGGTCTCATCAAGTATATCTATCTCTATAGACATATATCCTACGCATTCAACTAGAACGTGCCTAGTTATGCATCTATCGTATCATATAAAATAAATACAAGCACAAAATAAATAAATACGTAAAGTAATCGGTATGATCATGGACTTTTCCTAGGTGCGGTTTCGAATACAAACTGACGAAACCACGGGTCACAATCTAAAGATAGCTGCAACCGCCAATAGGATCTTTAATGCGCCATATCCAATGAGATATTTATTCTTCTTTCTTTGGTCTTCATCTTCTGCTCCATTCTTGTTACATTTAATTCTATCTAATAAAATAAATACACCCGCCGTACACAAGGGGGAGCTAATGGGAATGAGATAAATACAGAAAATAAACTAGGTTACGTTCTTCATCACGGCATAGGACAATTTTTAAACCAACAGAAAAATTAAATCATTCACATCTATCCTATCGGTCGAGTCCATGATCAATCGGGATCCATATAATCCTAGTATATCTACTATATCAAATCCATACAATAAAATATTATGAAAAAGATAAAATTAAAACTTAACTACTTGCGTCTTAATTAATCAATTAACATTTAATCAATTAAATAATTTTAGCCAATCAATTAACTAATTAATATTTAATTAATAAATGATTTTAATCGAAATAAAATTAACGATTAATTTTAAATCGATTTCTATTTCTATTTTAATTTTAATTAATTGGAACTATTCCAAAAATATATCAAAATTAAAATTAGGTCTTTTTTGTTTCTTTCCTTTTGATTCATAATCAAAAATGATGTCTTTGTTTTCCTAAACCAAAAGGCATCTCCCTAGACCTTTTCCAAAATCAAAATTTTGAAAAGGGCCTAGGCCTAAGCTTTTTTCCAAAATCAAATATATTGAAAAAGGGCCTAGGCCTATTCCAAACAAAATTTGGAAAGGCTAATATTTTGGTTGATATGCCTGGCCATTTTCCAAAATCAAAATTTTGAACCAAATCAAATATTTGAAATGGCCTAGGCCTATTCCAACAAAGTTTGGAAAAACCATTATTATTTTAATGTCATGTGGCATCCCAATGACCCAACTATTTGAACCACAACTATTTGAACCATTAGTTAGTCACATGACACAACTAAACAAAAGAGATATTATCAATCACAACTATGAACCATATTGAATCACAAAATACACAAAACAAAAAGAAAGAGACTCGCCGAGCAGCCGCCAGCCGACAGCCATGAGGCTGACGCCGGCCGCCGTACGGTGGTGGTGCCGCCGCCAGTCGGCCGAGCACCACCCGATCTCTTTTTTTCTTTTCGTGTATCGTTTAAAAATATTTCATTTTTTAAATACGTGATTTAAACAATAAAATTAACTACGCAAATTAACATACTTATTGCTTAAGCTCAAAGCTTGCTCTGCTACCACTGTTAGGAAATCTACGCGGGAAGGCAGCGGAATTCAAAAATTTTATTTCCTTTGACCAAGATCGACTTCGTTTAAGCATAAACAAATAAGCTAGTAGACGCTGGTTACCTTGCTTGATCTAAAAGATCAACGCTTTGACCGTCTAAGGAGAGTAGTTGTGCATGGAGCAACCCAAGTGTTCGGCCTCTACCACTAGTCCACACGAACAACCCGCCGGAATCCACCATTGGATTGCTAGAAAAATCCGGCTGCTAGACCGTCTTTTTCTCTCTCTCAAAACTCTCTCTAAGAAGCTCTATATTTTTCACAAGAACTATTAGCTCTTGGAATTGTGTTGTACAAAAGAACTAGCCAAACCTCCCTTAAATAGGGTGACCTACGCCCTACTGTTTCCAATTTGATTGGGATTAGCTTCCTAGTAGATTGAGGAGAAAGAAAACATTTTCCTAATAAAATAAGGAAAATATCCTTGATTGATTTATCTCATTTAATATTCAATATCTTATATTAATATTTTCTCCAAGATATATATTGACAATATCTTATATTGAATATATCTTTATCTTATTACCATAAATCTATTTTTCCAAAATCAATTAATATCTAATATTAATATTATGGTAATCTTATTAATTAAATTGTACAACTCAAATGTATCCGATACACTTCAATATTGCGGCCCTTATGCCAAAGATTTGGCATCCGGAATATTCTTTAATTAATATAATGTTATGATTAATTAATTTGCAAAATCCATGTGTATCAATATACACCATAATTTCGACATACATGTACATTATATGTATATTTAATTAATCAACATAATTAATATCTTGTATTTAATTTATTCATAATAAATAAATACCACCATATTAATTTACCACTATAACCTTTATATTCTCGAGATAAACTTTCCTTATTTGGTTATCAACTATAACCACATTTTAATCCGGCTAGATGTTTATATGTGTGTGACCCGATAGGCTTCCGAATATGTTGGCCGTAGACACAAAGTGCAATTTACGAAAATGCCCTTCACGCCTAACGAACACGGGATAGCGTCTAGCAACACACCGTGACCCCCAATCATCGGAAGAGTCAAATGCATTGACTACTACCTTTAATGTGAAATAGTTACCGTGTAACTTACAATCCTATCGCTGTAATAATATCTATACGGTCGTACGTCGAGTGTCAAACATTAACGACCGTATCTTATAATCTGGATATCATGCTCTCTCGAAGTAACTCATTTACTTCCTTTTTGCAAAGATTCAAGAGAGTAAGACATTCCTTATAAGAAGGCCTTTCGGATATTCACCCCTACTGATAGGGTACGCGATTTTCAGACGACCAAACATGTATACTCCGTATGCTTCAGTATCACACCCAATCACTACCGTATGATCGCCCCACGGCTAGGGGAAACCTCAATAGTGTCAAAGCATGACAATCCACACCGTGATTCCATGAAGACTCCGGTCCTAAGGATAATTACACAACTGTCACATAGTGTGACACTTATCAGTGTAAGTGGGTCACACGTCCACGTACAGTCCAAGTGTCTCTACACTTCGATAGACGAGATCTATCCCTGCCCTTAAAGACAGAAGACATCTAATACGTGCTAGCCTGTTCATACTATCAATGCCCTGTTTAATAGTACATCAGCCTAGTATCAAACTTATTAAAGTGATTAGAGATCTCATCAACCATAATCGCCTATCATGGTTTCTCTATCACAGTTTAATACTAAGGATGTTATCATATAACAATTCACAATTGGTTCTTTAAAATAACAAATATATGACAACAGAAAAGCCATTTAATATATGTATAAACACAAAGAAATAGTAGAAATGATCCGACCCGGTCGGATCCGGTCCAACCCGATTGGGTTTAGGACACTATTTCAACAAACACTGCAACATTTGAGAACAACACGAGTGTGTTATCAGAAGTCAAGAACTGACGAGCAAAAGCTTCTCTGAATCAGAGAAGTAGACTATATTCTTAGAATTTGATTCGGTCGAATTCATGAGAACAATTTGTTGGCAGTATCCCATCCATCTTATTTTTTAAGATGATAATGCATTTTCGTATGCAATATTCAACGATAGTTTTCCTACCCAACCCCTCACAGAATAATTCTCTGAATCTTCGGATATAGAGAAAATGGGAAAATCCTCTGGTGGATAGAGAACGTCAGGATTATTAAAATTCAATTAAAGTTTAATCTTGGATTCGAGCATTGGTAAGAAGTATAGTGCATCCTCAAGTACCTTTAGAGAACGAGGAATTATATGCTAGTATATTCGGGTGCGAACCTGAATATTGTTGACTACACTGATTCTGACTTTCAGTCAGATTAAGGATGATCGTTAATCAATCTCGGGCTCAGTGTTTACTCATTATGATGGAGCTACAGTCTGGAGCAATCCATCATTGCCGATTTGACTCAATAAGTCAAATACATAGCAGCTTTTGGAGCAGCTAGAGAGAAGGTATAGCTTGAAAGGTTCCTTGCTGATCTGGGAGTAATTCCAGGTCTGAGTTAGCATATATCACTTCATTGTGAAAACAATTGAGAGGAAGCTTACGCAAAGGATCTTCGCAGTCACATGAGGTCAAAAGCATATTGAGAGGAAGTACCACCTAATCAAACAGACTGTGCGAAGAGGCGAAGTTTCCGGTCCTAAAGATCGCTTCGAGCCGACAACCTAGCTGATCAGTTTACCAAGTAGCATGGCATCTAATGTCACTGATAAGCGTTTGGTGGGTATGAATTGGGAGATATGTCTCATCTGCTTTAGACCAAGTGAGAGAATGTTGTGGATAGATAGAATAAGGGTGCGGTGCTCTAAAAACAATTTTTGTTTGTTTTTACGGGCAAGTGGGAGATTGTTGGATGTAGTGCCCGAAAGACAATTGTTGTTAGGCCTTACGGGCAAGTGGGATATTGTTGGAAGTAGCACCCGAAAGACAATTTATGTAATTATTTTTAAAATTAATAAATGACAGATTTATTCTCATCTTATTATTTGCTTCGTGTTTATAAGTAATACACTACTGAAAACCCCAAGTCGTATCATATGTAGCCATATAACTTAGTGTGTGTCACACGTGAGGATTAAGTTTATGGTGATACACTTAAACTATTAGTCCATGGTGAACTTAATCAAAGTATGGGTTTTATTGATTAAACCACCATTAATGCGCCCATAACACTTTATGGTGTGACCGTCTTATCCGGACCGTCGATATTGGTTATCTAAGTGGGGCATTTTTATATGATGTAGTCATATAGGACTGGACCGATTTAATCTGCATTTCTCATATAATTCCGTGTTTGAAAAATATTATTAAATCACAAGATGATCGTATATGGATTAACCTTAATCCTGAAGTGATTGCAGACACATGCTTATTTCAAGATATGGTTTGATGTGTTCGTTAAGGATCGCTAAGAGGCGCTGTCCGAATCACTTTCACGTTGGCACTATTCTAGAATGAGTGAGGAGTGTGTCTCACAGATATAGAATACATTCCTTCCTGCGGGAAGTAGAAAGACAATCCACTTATTTGTTAATCCTAGAAACTGATCGATCCCGGGAGTTTGTATTGGTTGTGAAGTAAATTTTCACTAGTGGGTTAATGGTAAATAAGGATAAGATGTAATGAAGAAGGTTTATGGAAATATTCCCACATCGTTACGGATAGTCTATGGAGGGTTAGTCTGTATGTAATGACTATATCAATAGACACTTATCAACTTGACGTTTTGAGAATAAGTTATATCTATAATCGATAGAGTTCAATTTTGGATTTATGGTGGCGTAATTCCGGAATTAATAAGTTGAGTAGAAATATTCTGTACGATGAATATTTTATTCAATTTATTGTAGCTACTGGTTATAGGTCCATGGTCCCCGGGTTGGCTCCTAACACGCGAGTGTTTTCTCGTTTTGTGGAACATCGAGAATAAATTAAATAGTTGGTCTATTTAATGAATATGCAATATTATTTATTTGGTAAATAATATGTAAAATATAAAAGACATTTTCTATTAAAATAATGGCAAAAGTGGCGCCTATTTTTATGATAAAATTAGGAAAAGAAATTTTCCTAGATTATGTCACATGTGTAATTAGTTAATTATTTATTTGTTAGATAATTAATGAAAAAGAGATAAGAGATTGCTTTTTTAGGAATTATCTCTTATTTATGGCAAATATGGGAATAGGTAATTATGGTGTGAAAATGATAACTCTCTCTTGACTAGTTATTTTTCTATATAAAGAGAGTTCCTCCCAACACAATAACACACACAAATTTGCGCCATATTCACCAAACAGAAGAGAAAAATTAGTTTCTTGTTCTAGTCATTAAGAGAATAAAAACCTAGGGTTTTTCTTGAGCATATTTGAGGAGGTTCCATGGCGAGTATCGACGTCCACCAGTCGTCTCTAGGGGATACAATCCGGAAGACTGCGGTTTCTCCATTTCTGTCGATTACCCATCCTCTTTTATAGGGTAAATCTTCAACCTTCTCGTATTTGTATTAATTAATTATGTGAATTAAAATTGTGGTAAAATCACATGCAAATTTAATTCATAGCTTCCGCTGTGCATAATCGAGTGTCTCGATAGGTGCTGTGAATCAGATCTGACGATCCAATTATGGATCGGATCCGGATTCGGGTTTCTGTATATCCAGTAGGATTGTCATGCTTTGACACTATTGATGTTTCCCCTAGCCATGGGGCGATCATAAGGTAGTGATTGAGTGTGATACTGAAGCATGCGGAGTATACATGTTGTTCGTCCAGAAATCGCGTACCCTAATAGTAGGGTAAATATCCGAAAATGCCTTCTTATAAGGAATGTCTTACTCTCGTGAATCTTTGCAAAGTGGAAGTAAATGAGTTACTTCGAGAGAGATTGATATCCAGATTATAAGATACGGTCGTAGATGTTTGACACAACGAACGACCGTATGGATATTATTACAGCGATAGGATTGAAAGTTACACGGTAACTGTTTCACATGAAAAGTAGTAGTCATTGCATTCGACTCTTCCGATGATTGAGGGTCAAGGTGTGTTGCTAGACGCTATCCCGTGATCGTTGGGCATGAAGGCCATTTTCGTATTTGCACGTTGTGTCTACGGCCAACATATTCGGAAGCCTATCGGGTCACACACATAAGAACATCTAGCCGGATTAAAATATGGTTATAGTGATAACCAAATAATGAAAGTTTATCTCGACTATAAAGTGTTATAGTGATTAAATTAATATGACAGTATTTATTTATTATGAATAAATAAAATACGAGATATTAATTATATTGATTAATTAAAGAATATTATGGATGCCAGTTTATTGGCTATAGGGCGCATGACATAGTGTATTATGATACACTTGGATTGTGCAATTTAATTAATAAGATTACCATATATTAATAATGGATATTAATTGATTTTGGAAAAATAGATTTATGGTAATAAAATAAAGATATTCAATATTAGATATTGACGATATCTTAGATTTATTTAATATAAGATTAAATAGATAAATCAATCAAAAGTGATTTTCCTTATTTTATAGAAAAATGTTTTCTCTCTCATCAATCTACTATGAATCTTCTCCCAATCAGATTTAGACAATAGGGGCGGCACTTTCTACTATAAAAGAAAGGGGTTGGCTAACTCTTTTGTACATCACAATTTCAAGAGACTAATAGTTCTTGTAAAAAATAGAGAGCTTCTTCTAGAGAGTTTTTGAGAGAGAGAAAAGGCCGGTCTAGCAACCGGATTTTTCTAGTAGCAATCCGATGAGTATTCCGGCGAGAAGTTCGTGTGGATATCGATAGAGACTGGACACGTGGACAGCTTGCACACACTACTACTTTCCTTTAACAGTCAAAGCGTCGATCTATTAGATCAAACATAGTAATCATCGTCAACTACTGAATGTGTTTATTGTATTAAACGAAGTTGATCTTGGGATCGGAAATCAATTTTATTAAATTCCGCTGCGTAGACTAGTTGATTTCCTAACATACATGAATATGCCTAGGAGAATATGGGTAGCCTATACAGATATAAATTACTTTTAAGCAAACTTTCGAAAAATGGAAAGTGAGGGAGGGCTTCTGAGTTTATTAAAGTTGTTGGTGCTGGAAAATTTTATAATACAACCGTTGTATGAAGGTTTTATTAAGTGGCATACATTATAATCATTAATTTCTAGCCTCTCACACACGATTAATATGTATTGTATGAACGGGAGTAATAATGACAGGCATTAATATATGTCACTTGGTACAACCTTATTGCAACCGTTGCAACATAAAATCTTTTGTTGGTGCTTGCCTATTCAACGAATATGGGTCCAAAATCTTAATAGAATATGATTGTATGGACCACTATACCCTCTACAAATATATATCTTTTTTTGAAGGTCAAATATATATCTTATTGTTGTTCTTCTCCTCCATTATTTTCTATATATATATATATATATATATATATATATATATATATATATATATATATATATATATGTATGTATGTATGTATGTATGTATGTATGTATGTATGTATATATATACATATATATATATATATATATATATATATATATATATATATATATACATACATACATATATATATATATATATATATATATATATATATATATATATATATATATATATATATATATATATATGTGTGTGTGTGTGTGTATATATAATGATACTGATTCTGATAGTTGTGTCATTACAGAGGACACTTATCTGCTTTAATGATTATGACGAGTTTACGTCATTATCAATTTAGACTTATAATAATCAACAATGCAGATGATCATTGTATCACTCGTTGTGATACAATAATTGTTCCCGTATCATTACTTTTTTTTATGTGTGTGTCAACATTGTATCTGATTAGACATTGCACAAGTGTAATAGGAAAGTTCTTGGATGGTATCTCCATGCATGGAGACTTGAAAGCTAAACAAATCTGAACCACACAGTTTGAATCGAGTTTAGAAATAGACGGTGCAGATCATACCACACGGCTTCACTCCGCATATGGTGGGTGCACCTAAGACCTTCCCGTGGTAAATAGGAAATACTAATGTAGGAACTTTCTAATAGAGTGGATCATCGTATGACTTTCATGTGTATAAAAAGACAAAACTGTTTTCTCTCTTTGTACACGTGACAGTCGTCCGACGATCCGTACTAATAGGGAGTCCATGCAGCAGAATTACCCGATAAAGAGTGGTGAGAGAGAACTTTTATGGGTCACGAGCGACCCGACGCGGCCCAACATGACATTATCATGCACATAGGCTGTAATTGATGATTTACGGTATGTGATTAGAATGATAATGCGTGTGACATCGTTGCATGATGGATCAACTATGTTTATTATAACAGTTGCAAAATGCTTGTCGTCATGCCTCCACGACATTGATCCGGGCTGGAATTGTACGAGATGTTCCATGTACAAAATGGGTTGATTCGGATAATGCATATTCGAACCGGAGAGCAGCAAGTTGACTTGTTCCCTAAGCCTTTAATTACAATAAGCATTTTGAAGGACTAGTTGATCGACAGACGGAATTAGGAATCGATATTTGGGTGGGCTAATTGATTATATTTGTATGGTCGAGTACTGAATTAAGACAACTAAATGCATTGTACTTGATTCTTCTTTTAAGAGTATGTAACATTGGATACCCATTTCGTGAGACAAGAATAGCAGAAAAAAGTAAATTATACAAATTGAATGTGTAGGTTTCCAAATAGGTGAAAAACTCTTACTGTGCATAATATCGTAAGATTTGGCTTTTGGATGTATGCATGTGATCGATTCTATAGTACCTACATTAATGGAAGTTCTTGAGTGGTGGGGGAATTTACGGTGAAGTGACCCGTGGGTTGATCGGAGCCCCACAGTTTACATCCATGATGTAATTTGTGTGGCTCTGATCAACCACTGGTCACTTTATTCCATTTGGAGTGGGCACCCAAGAACCGCCCCTACACAAATGTCGGTACATTATTTTTAGCATACACGTTTTACAAAGATGAGACGAAGAATTACACAAACATGGAAAACACAAATTAAAAGTTGAGGTTTCCAAGTAGGTGAAAATCTAGCTCTGCACATTAATGTAACATTCATGTGATCGATTCAGTACATACAAAATGTGACGGACCCATAGACCATAAATCGATCCAATACTAACAAAAAGTAAATAGAGCATTCAATTTAGATATGTTCTCTTGCATTATCTATTTATAGACATGGCATGAAAAGACTTCTCTTGTGCTTTCACGGATCACGATGCAATTTACTTCAGAAAACTTTTCATTATATTTTTTTTATTATATTTTTATTCTCAAAATTTTAACCACCACTACCCAGTATTTTCAAACAAATTTGTCCACAAAAGTTCTCTAATTTTTTTATCCAATACCATGTTGCCATCTGGACTGTTTTACTAACAATATATAGGTGATATAGAATCAACCATTCTAATAAGATGTTGAATTGAAAATAGAAAGGTAAGTGTATAATAATGGGTATGGTTGTGTGTCTATACTCCCTCGCTATGAACAATAATGGATCCCCATTAGAAAAATAATCTATTCATATGTATACATACATATTATATGTATATCATCCATTTTAATAGTGTCATTAAAGAGAATAGTTAAACACTGAAAGTTCGTGGAATCTCAGAGTTTGAAGTCTCACGTCGAGAGAACTCACTTGCAGAACAATAATACATGATACAAGAATAGCATTGTAATTCTAAAGCTAACACCATCCAAAACATATCATTTCAAGCTGTTTTGTCATTATAATGCAATGACCGCATCAAAGGAACCTTTAGCTTTAAAAACAATAATTTTGGCCTATATGTGGAATCTCTCGCACACAATTCAAAAGCTAACACCACTCAAAGCATACCATTCCAAGTTATTCAGTCATTATAATAAAATGAACGCAACAAAAGAACCTTTAACTTTAAAAACAGTAATTTTGGCCTGTATATGGAACCTCTCACACATAGAAAAACAAACACAAGGCGTGTTCCATAATTCAGTGATGTCCATCATTATACTATATATATATATATATATATACACTCTCGTTTTTTTTAGACAAGAATTGACTGGTTGAGCATATGTAACGTTTTTTTAAGGGTATGTAACATGGATACTCATTTCTTGACACAAAAATAACAAAAACTAGTAAATTACAAATTAAAAGTGGAGGTTTCCAAATATGTGAAAACTCATATTGTGCATTATATCGTAAGATTTGGCTTGGATGTATGATGTGATCGATTCAATAGTACATATATACAAGAATGCATGTACATTATTTTAATTTTCTTTTGCAATCTTTCAAATAAATTATTTTAAAAGCATACACGTTTTATATACTATAAAAAAAATCGGCTAGAAATCAAATGCAAGGTAGAAGGTGAAAAGGTAACCACAAATGTAAGACTATGGGAGATAGCAAAGTTATACATATATGTAGATTCGAAACTTAATAGTAAACAAAATGTGGCCATTGTGAATGGAGGAGTCAACACCATTAGAGAAAGGTTGTTTGGTGCTTTGTGAAAGGTTGCTAGTTCTAATTTTCTTTGGTATTTTTTTAGATTCCTTGTAATATTTTAACATATTAACACCTTATAAATATACCATTTCTTTTTTATTTACGAATTTTTAACATCTTAACACCTTATACATATATCACACATTAACACCTATACATATACTGCAAAGTTTTAACATATTAATATCTCATAAATATACCATCATTTTTGTTATTTGCAAAATTTGAACATTTTAACACCTTATACATATATCACACACTAACACCCATGGTCGGCCCTACGCTAAGGCCACAGAGAGGCCAGTGTCTTAAACTAAACTGGTGTCATGTGTCGGCGTGATGATACATTTATTTTAAAAGAAAAGAAAAAAATTTCGTGTAGATTTAATCTGATCCAACCTAATATAATATGGTAAATTTCTTTTTTGATAAAGGCCCAATTTTTTTTACTCCAATCGATAAAGAACCCAATAAAAAAATTTACTTGGCCCCACAAAAAAAAATAGACATACAAACAAGTTTTATTAATTTTTTGCATTTACGATGTTAAAAACACGATAAGTGTTGGAAAAAAATGTAGTACGTAGGATTTGACAGAGAATTAGAAACTCCAATGCACATTAATAACGTTGTCTTTTAAGAGATGTTTCGTCCCACACGATTTGTCACTAAGGGATCAAATGAAAATCTTTTCAAGATATGATAGGGTGTTTGATTCAAACAAATGACTTGTTTGAATCAAACTCGAGACAATCAAAGTTTTTCGATGATGTTGTCAAACTTATGAATTTTCGTCTGCATACTTATCGCTTTTATAGGTTTAATCTTATAAACGAAAGGAGAGTCTCTCGCACGAAAAAAGTAGGGTTGTCACTGTTCACCGGATGAAAGCATGCAACCCTTACACGAAAGGGTAAGTACATATCAGGTCGAACCCCGTTTCGTTGCGATAACATTAATTCGTACGACAACTCGTATGCAAACGATAACCAAAATATTTATTTATGAAAATAAATCTAACAATAAGTATGTTTAAAAAAAAAAACAACTTCAACTAAAAGACCCAATTCGGGGACTTGGTCTTAAGCCCAACAAAAGCGAGGGTCGGCCCTGCTAACACCTTATACATATACCATAACAATGAGCAGGAAAGTCACTTCGACGACTATTTAAGAGCATTTTCAGCCATGAATATTACCAAGGATAAATTTAGAAATAAAATGGAGGATAAGTTTCTTGGTGATTGTATAGTATTTCATATTGAGAAGAAATACACTGTCTATTGATAATGATCAAGCGATTAGACTTTGAAACTCTTGGGAATCGTTGGGTTAAATTTAGTTAGTTTTGTCTTTCTCTTATTACATATTTAAAGCGCAATACTTCTTACTACATGCTCCAGACCATATGTCCCTTATATATTGTTTATTGTGCGGTATTTTTTCTGAGTGACATATATATTCATTTAAAAGTGAAATTACAAGATCACCCCATAACAATATCCTCGTTTCCCCACAGCATATCAAGTCCAACAATAGATCTATTTCGTGACTTCTGTTGGATCCACCTCCAGAAATAGATCATATGTTATTCTTGAATCTACTCTAAGGATTGCATGACCCTCAAATGTTAGTGCCATAATTATTGTGTTTGATTTCAAAGTTGTATTACATTGTTTTCTTTTATAATTGAACTTCAATGTCCTTTTACAACAAAAACTATCACACACACAACAATTACAATAGGACAAAGCCACACCGTGCATCGCACGGTGCACCCCACTAGTATGGTATTATTTGTTGAGGGAAAATAATATTAAACCAACAAAGTAGTTTGGCTCAAGTGGTAAGTGGCTTGAGAATATCTAGGAAGGTCACCGCTTTGATTCTGCTCTGAGACGTTATCTTGAAAGGTCTCTTGGTCAGACCTTACCCCTGCGCCATCTTGAAAAGTCTCTTGGTTGAAAGGCCTCTTGGTTCTCTTGGTCAAACTTACCCCTAAGTAAGATTAGGTCTTTTGGTTCTTTTGGTCAGACCTTACCTCTGAGTAAGAATCAGACTCTGCATGCTCAAAAAATAAAGCTTTTGAAAGGTCTCTTGGTTCTCTTGCTCAGGGTCTAAGTAAGAGTCAGGCTCTGCAGGCGCAAAAAAATAAAGCTTCCACATTTCTCAGCTGATATATAAAACTCATATTAATCAATATATCATATTGATTAATCAATGTATACAAAACTCATATTAATCAATATATCATACTTTATATCCTTTTATTTTGACAACACATGGTCCATCCCTCTTTTCATTATTGTCCCTTCCAGTTTCCTATTTCGTGTATATTTAACTTTCTGCTATATCATATTTTATATCATTTTATTTTAACAACACATGGTCCATTATATCCCTTCCAATTTCCTATTCCAGGTATATTTTACTTTCTGCTATGTCATACTTTATATCATTTTATTTTGGCAACACACGGTCCATTATATCATTTTATTTTGACAGCACATTGTCCATCCCTCCTCTCATTATTGTCCCTTCCAGTTTCCTGTTTCATGTATATTTAACTTTATGCTATATCATATTTTATATCATTTTATTTTGACAACACATGGTCCATCCTCCTCTCATTAAAAGAGTTATTTCTATGATACAAAACTCATATTAATCAATATATCATACTTTATATCATTTTATTTTGACAACACATGGTCCATCCCTCCTCTCATTATTGTCTCTTCCGGTTTCCTATATTTAGTATATTTAACTTTCTGCTATATCATACTTTATATCTTTTTATTTTCACAACACATGGTCCATTATATCATTTTATTTTGACAACACATGGTCTATCCTCCTCTCATTATTGTCCCTTCTAGTTTCCTATTTCATGTATATTTAACTTTATGCTATATCATACATTATGTCATTTTATTTTGACGACACATTGTCTATCCCTCCTCTCTTCAAAGAGTTATTTCTATTTTACAAACATATTAATCAATCTATCATACTTTATATCATTTTATTTTGACAACACATGCTTCATCCCTCCTCTCACTAATGTCCCTCCCAGTTTCCTATTTCATGTATATTTAACTTTCTGCCATATCATACTTTATATCATTTTATTTTGACAAAACATGGTCTATCACTCCTCTTATTATTGTCCCATCCAGTTTCCTGTTTCATATATGTTTAACTTTATGTCATATCATAGTTTATACTAACTCCGTCCCAAAATGAAAGTCCGTTTAGTTTTTTGAATTTATCCCACATAAAAGTCTATTTAGAATATCAATGGAGCATTCATTACATTTTTTTTTTCCTTTTACCCCTAATTTATTAACATTCACTTACTTAACAACTTTTAAATTAATGAGAGTCAAAGGGTATTTTAGACATTTACCATTAAAATTAATAACACTTAAATATTTTCTTAATTTGTGTGTAAATATCTAAATGAACTTATATTTTGGGACATAAGTACTAGGTAGTATCATTTTATTTTGACTACACATTGTCCATCCCTCATCTCATTATCGTCCCTTCCAGTTTCCTATTTCATTATATTTAACTTCCTGACAATTTTTACTTGTTCTACCTTATTTTCGTATTTCCAAAGACATACCACCGCCTAAACATCCATACAATCACCGTGATATTCCCAGCAATATCAAAAGGGACAATTTAATTAAAAAAGTTTTCATCCTGCATGTGACTTCTCTGCTGACAAATTTCCACATCTTTTTTCCTTTTGAGGGTATTTAACATTGGTAACCCATTTATTGAGATAAGAACATGGTCCATCCCCCTCTCATTATTGTCCCTTCCAATTTCCTATTTCATGTATATTTAACTTGGTTCATCCTTCCTTCATTATTGTCCCTTACAATTTCCTACTCCCTCCGTTCCGAAATATCTGAGCTAGTTGTCAAAAACACGCTTATTAAGAATGTGATGTAATACTATGAGTTTAAGGATACAATGTCTAAAAATCTCTTTGATACAATTAATGCGGTCTTCTTTTTAACTTCTTACATAGTAATAAAAAAGGGTAAAGTTGGAAAATTAGCAATAAATGCTGCTTTGGAAAATGTTATGCCTCAGTTATTTAAGAACGCATGGTGTATTTCAGGTATATTTAACATTCTATCAATTTTTACTTGCTCTACCTTATTTCCTCATTTCCAAAGACATGAAGGGGAAAAAGTAAAAAATAAAAAATAAATGTTTTTATACTGCATGTGACTACTTTGTCGAAAATTATTCACATTTAATTTGAACATTTTTTTTTTCTTTTTCTCTTGAGGGTATGTAACGTTGGATGCCCATTTATCGAGACAAAAAACATGGTTCATTCCCTTCTAGTTTTCTATTTCATATATATTTAACTTGGCTCATCCATTCTCTTATTATTGTCCCTTCCAGTTTTCTATTTCAAGTATATTTAATTTTCTGTCTGTTTTCACTTGTTCTACCTTGAATATTCTGGACAGGTTACCAATCAATCAAATAAATGTGGTCCAGAATTCTCTCTTACTAGAACCTTTCACTGAACTTGAAGTGGTCAAGGCTCTTAAGGGCATCTCCAACCATTTCACCATGTTTTACACCATTTCACCAAAATAGTATATACTATTTCACCAAATATCTTCTACCATCTCCAACCATCTTATACCAAATAATAAACCAAAAAGAATATCACATTTTTTTTTAATAAAAGGAATAAATAAAATCAAAAAAAAATTATAACAAAAAAGGGTGTTGTCAAGATATTTTGTTTTGTTAAAAGAAAGAAAAAAAGAAGAAAATATGAAGACGGAGAGGTTAAACGGATATTTGGTGCCGGGTTGACCCAACACCATATTTGGTGTGAGAGAAAGCTTTTGCACCAAAATGATATTGAAGATGGTGTACCGTTGAAGCAACACTATTCCACCAAAATAGGGGAATGCTCCCGGGTCATGCTCCCGTTGGAGATGCCCTAAACAATTACCTGGAAGGAAAAGCCCTGGACCTGATGGTACACAATCAATCATTCTACAGAAGCATCAGGATCTTTACAAGATGGACATTCTACCCTTTGTGCTAAAACAACTGAATGTTGGAGCTGATTTTTCAGGAATCAACGATACCTACATTACCTTGATCCCAAAAACAACCTAGGCAAACACTCTCAAAGATTACAGGCCTATTAGCCTTAGCAATATGTGTATAAAATAATATCCAAAACACTGGCAAACAGGCTAAAGAAGACCTTAGATTCTGTGATTGACTCCTCTCAAAATGCTTTTCAAAATGGAAGACTCATTACTGACAATGCCATAGCAGCCTTTGAGGCCTTTCATACTCTCGATGGAGGTAGGAAAAACAGAAATCAGTAGATGGCTTTAAACTGGATATAGTCAAAGCCTTTGATAGAATTGAATGAGGGTATTTGGAGAAGATGTTAAGAAGAATGAATTACCCACTGAAATTTGTTAAGCTAACAATGAAGTGTGTCTCCACTACCTTTTTCCATGTTTTGGTCAATGGCAAACCTTCCAGACAGTTTAGGCCAACTAGAGGTGTTAGACAAGGGGACCCCCTGTCCCCTTTTTTGTTTATCATATGTTCTAAAGGACTAACTGCCCTTATCAAAGAGTCAATTCATGATGGATATCTTTCCCCTTTAGGTTTGGTACTAAAGGACCCTGATTGTCACATTTGCTCTTTGCAGATGATAGTATCTTTTTTGCAAGCGCTGATCTATGCAATGTATTGGACATAAAAAGAATCCTAGAATGCTATAAGAACCTCTCTGGTCAACAAGGCCTCCAAAAATATAACATCTATTTCAACAAATTCATGGGGGCTAACTTGAAAAAGGAAATCACTCACTGTCTGGGAATACCTAAGGGGCAATCTAAAGGGAAATATCTTGGACTCGCCTTCCTCCTTAGGAAATCCAGATATGATGTTTTTAAGTACCTCAAGGACAAGGTCTGGAAGAAGCTCAATGGATGAAGATCTATGCACCTTACTCAAGCAGGAAAAGAAGTCTTAATTAAAGCTGTCATTCAGGCCATCCCAACCTATGTGATGCAATGTTTCTATCTTTCTAAGAAATTGCATAATGAAACTCTTTATATGATTAGGAGATTTTGGTGGGATAAAGATGGAGATAAAAGATATATTGCCTGGGTTTCTTAGGATCAAATCTGTAAGCCAAAAAATCAGGGAGGTATGGGCTTTAAGGATCTTAATCTTTTCAACAAAGCAATGCTTGCAAAGAAATATTGGAGAATCTTAAATAATCCACACTCTTTAGTCAGTTCTATTCTGAAATATAAGTATCACAGGAAGACATTTCTTGGAGGCTAAAAAGGGGGCTAGACCTTCATTTATTTGGAGAAGCATTCTGATGGGAAGAACTCTGATCAAGAATGAGATTATATGGTTTGTTGGGAAGGGCGACACAATCAGCATTTGGCAGAAACCCTGGATTCCTCTTGAACCCAAGTTTATGTTCACAAGGATTTCTGACTCTTTAGATGTCCAAACTGTTAATCATCTTATGGTCAATGGACAATGGAATCATAGCATTTTGGACTCTTACTTTCTACCTTATGAAGCAGAAGCAATAAAATCTATACCTACTGATCAATATCTACATCAAGATCATATTATATGGCATTATGAGTAAAAAAAAAGAATTTATAGTGTTAAGTCTGGGTACAAAATCGCTTTAACCATGCATCAGAAGGAATTATATCCTAGTGATCCCTCAACTGATAAAAACAAGAAATCTTGGAATTACCTGTGGAAAGCAAATGCCCCCCCCCCCCCAAATCAAGGCTTTTCTATGGAAAATTGCAACCAAGTCTCTTCCAGTCACTGCTAACCTTCATAAGAGGCATTTGTCCGATGGTCTCTGCCCTCTTTGCCATAGATTTTCTGAAACTTGTCATCATTGCCTCTTTTCTACCCTTGGATTAAAAAATACTGGGATAAAGACCCTACTTTTGGTCATCTTGCACGCTTTCATCATACCTCCTTCCTTGTTCTGTTACTACATGGCTACTAATGCCGTTACTGATGTGTAGATTTTCTTCACTCGTCTCTGGTTCGTTTGGCTAGAACGAAATAATGCTATCTTCAGGAATGGGACACCGGTGACGTCTCGTCTTACCTACTTGGCTGATTCTCTAACCACGGAATTCCAGAAGGCAAATGCCATTGATGGTTCCTTACATCGCAGTGTGCCCCTACCAACGCATTGGATCAAGCCTCCTCCAAATTGCATCAAGACCAATGTCGACGCATGCTTCAAAAATGGAATTGGTAAGGTAGGAATTGTCATCAGGGACTGTGACGGCGTTCTTCTATCGGCTCTATCTCTAAATCTGGGCTTTGTTTCTTCGGTGGAATATGTGGAGCTCATTTTCATCCTCCAGGATACTTTTGAATCAGCTAGAATCTAGAGTGGGCACATACAAGTGGAATCCTATTCCGTTATCAATATTGCTAGATTACACTCTGAAGAAGAAGACCTCACCGCTCTTGGATCATTAGTGAGTAGAATTCGAAGAGCAAGTAGCTTTTTTCGTTCTTGTATCTTTAGATTTGTTAACAGATGTTGTAATTGCCCAGCTGATGGGTTAGCAAAATTAGGGTTTTCTATCCCTGAGGAAAAATCCGGTTACTGTAATTGGGGTACCCAGCCCCCAAACTCTATTCTCTCTGTTATTTTGGCAGATAAAAGGTCTTAATGAATTTCTTTTTTTATTAAAAAAAGACATGAAGGGAAAAAGTTAGTAATTAAAAAAATAATTTATAGTGCATGTGACTTCTCCGCCGAAAAAATTTCCACATTTAATTTGAACATCATTTTTTCCTTCTTTTGAGGGTATGTAACATTGGATACCCATTTCGTGAGACAATTACAACAAAAACAAGTAATTACAAATTAAAAGTAAAGGTTTCCAAATAGGTGAAAAACCCTTATTGTGCATAATATTGTAAGATTTGGCTTGGATGTATGCATGTGATCGATTCTATAGTACCAACAATAATGTCAAGTCCCCTTTTACGGGGTTCGAACCATCACATTCCGATTTAAGGTACAACTGTCTTTTTAAAGCATCCAAACCCTTTACCACTTGGCGATGTCCTGGAGACTAATGTCAGTACATTATTTCAATGTTCTTTTGCATTCTTTTTAGCATACATGTTTTACAAAGAGGAGACAAAGAATTGCACAAACAAGGAAAACATAAATTAGAAGTCTAGGTTTCCAAGTAGGTGAAAATCAAGCTGTGCACATTAATGAATACATATTCATGTGACAAGAAAAATAAAAGTTAACCCTTACCCAGCTTGACGCCTCTCTGGTGTAATACGGGTTCCCTGCAATATTTTTTTTGGAGAGTGTCACGTTTCAATCTTTATGTTTTTTCTCTCAAATATGGATGAATTAAATTATCATACCGGTTTTATAGCAAAAAGAAAAATAGTGTACCACTATTTAAATGTAGGGAGATTTTTACCCGATCACTTTATTTGGTCCATCTCTCCTCTCATTATTGTCTCTTCCAGTTTTCTGTATGCATGTGATCGATGCTATAGTACTTGCGATAATGTTGGTACATTATTTCAATGTTCTTTTGCAATTTTTTTTAGCATACAGGTTCTACAAGATGGGACAAAGAATTACAAAAACATGGAAAACATCAATTAATAGTCGAGGCTTCCAAGAAGGTGAAAATCAAGTTGTGCACATTAATGTAAACATATTCATTTGATCGATATAGTACAAACAAGAAAAATAAAAGTTAACCCTTACCCAGCTTGATGCCACTCTGGTGTAATTGACGGGTTCCCTGCAATATTATTTTTGAAGAGGGTGACGTTTCAATCTTTACTTTTTTCTCTCAAATATGGATGAGTAAAATTATCGTACAGGTTTTATAGCAAAAAGAAAAGCGGTGAACTACTATTTACATGTAGGAAGATTTTTACTCGATCACTTTATTTTGTCCATCTCTTTTCTCATTATTGTCCCTTTTAGTTTCATGTATGCATGTGATCTATGCTATACTACCAACAATAATGTCGATACATTATTTCAATGTTCTTTTGCTATTTTTGTTAGCATACGGGTGGTTATACATCCACTACACATAGTGTAGTGGACAATCACTACACATCTCTTAACCATTCATTTGCAGTAGTACATTTTAATCAATTGATAAGATATGTGTAGTGATTGTCCACTACACATAGTGGATATATCATTTTCTATATAGGTTCTACAGGAATGAGACAAAGAATTGAAAAAACATGGAAAACATAAATTTAAAGTTGGGCTTCCAAGAAGGTGAAAATCAAGTTGTGCACATTAATGTAAACATATTCATGTGATCGATTCAGTACAAACAAGAAAAATAAAAGTTTACCCTTACCCAACTTGATGCTTCTCCAGTGTAATTGACGGGTTCCCTGCAATATTATTTTTGGAGAGGTAGACATTTCAATGTAAAAAAATTATGTCGTGGCTTCTATTGAGCACGATTAATTTCCTTCTCCGTAATAGTGATCTTATAAGAAATTCGTTTTCCCTAGGAAATATGCTATTTATTATTTATTGGTTAATTAAAAGGAGTTTTAATCCGATTAAAACTCGGCTTTGATGGACGGCCGAGATTAAAGCTAAATCCTAGGTCATTCGGATTTCGGCCTTCTCTCCACCTATAAAAACAATGCTTTATTCCATCATAATGCATATGAAAGAAACTAACACATCACGGTTGTAGGCAAGGAGAGAGATATCGAAATCCTCATCAAGGTGCTACAACAACGGAGCAGAAGTCGAATAACAATGGATGTAGGACACGATCCTGAATAATTTCTTCCGCTATTAAGGTACTTTGAATTATTGTTTAATTTACATGTGGTATCGGATTTAACCTATTATTCAATGTTATTTGATGTGAGAATTTTCTCGTATTTGTTTTGGTCCTAAATTGATTAATGTATGTTTGTAAAAGGGAATATTAGATTTTAGTCCACTTTCCGTCCTGTATATAAATTTTAATCCAGTTTGTATTTTTTTGTTGGTTTCAGGACAAAATATTTTTCTTTGGACTATTTTGTCCTTCCTTTTAATATTAGCTTCATTTCCTTCGGATTCCTCCCGTCGCATTTGCAGAGAGAGAAAAACACAAAAAAAAATCCATGGCCGGATTGCAGAGATCGGAAACCTAACTCACTTTATTTGATTGGCAGGCGGATAAATCAAAATCAGGTTCCAAATTCTCCTTCAAACCCTTTTCCCCATTGGGGGTTTTCTCAGCTGAAATTTTCCCCAAATTCAAAGATGCATCATCATCGCCGTAAATCGCCACCTTTTGAGTTCTTGAAATCAAGAAACAAGCGTAGAGTGATTACGAATCAAGGGCTTAGGTTTCAAAGAAACGATGGAAAAGATTTAAGCTGTGGAATCGAGATTCAAGTGAAGTGGCAAAACCGAATCAGAAAACGAGAACAATTTAGAGCAACAATTTGTTCAAGAACAATATTGTCTCAAGCTTGTGAGAGTATCAATTTATTTGCATTCTCATCATCACCGCCGAAAAGAAATGAAAAATCTGCCATTTTCAAGTGCGGATGAAGAAATGAGCGATGGAATGCTTGTTGATGGAGAAGCTTGTACTTTACCTCACTTCGATGTAACAACTTCAAAATCTTGTCTTCTTTTCCTTTATAAAGCGGCTTCGGTTTCATCGCTGTTGAACCTTTCATTGTATTCTTGTTTTTGTTGAGTTGTTTAGTCCAACTCTAGTTGAACTTGTTGTGTTGTTTTTGCAAGAAATCTACATCTGCTTATCGAACATGTTCGCAAATTAATCGACTTTGTTATCTCACATTCTGCTTGAATAGCCTTGTAAATCTGAACCCTGCTTATTGTACAAATGAGCCTCGCTCTGTTAATTGAATTTACATTAAGCTGCTTGTTACATTTCTCATTGAACCTGCTGTAGCATCTTGGCTTGTTACATTTCTCATTGAACCGATTCTACTGTGTAACCCCTGTGTTACCGTGTTACCCATGTGTTACTGTGTTCATAGGAATTTGATTAAAATCAAGGTTTTTTTAACTAACCTGGGGCAAGTTTTTTGATGGGTTTTTTTCCCATCTAATTTGAATTTAATCGTTAGATATTGCTCCCATAACTGCTAGTTCTATTATTGATCATTAGTAGTCTTCATTGATACTGTTAATCAAGCTTATGAACACCCCTTGTGTGTTTTATTGTGCCTGCAAATTCTGGTTTCTTCTTGCTGAATCCTGCTCCTGTTTTGGACTACTGAACTTGTTTGCTTGCATTCCTGCTGCTCTTGATATCTTGCTCTGAACTTGTCTTAACTGCCTAATCTTGTTGCATCTTGTTTGATGCCTTTACAAGCCTGCATTCTGTGATCCTTGAACAACTTGTAACAACTTTTAGGCATTAGTGTTTTAGGAGCTGAACATTGTATTCAGTTTATATAGTATTTAGGCTTGATAATCTTGATGTTACAAACTTGACTATCCTTCCTTAATCCTTCTTCGAAGTTCGGTTTGATATACTTGCTTGAATTGATCTTGTAATCGAGTCTCAGGTTGTAATTGATTAATTTAGATAGTTTGTTTGAACTCAGTATTTCATTTTGTGAACATTGCATCTAAGCTTGCATCATTTCATCCTGCGTTTTTGTTGTTATAGTATTGTTAATTCTTTGAACTTGTAGTATTTGCTTTGTTAAGTATTATATTTAATTGGTTGTTGTAATAACATATATATATATATATATATATATATATATATATATATATATATATATATATATATATATATATATATAGTGTGTGTTATACATCTTGAATTTAGCAAGTTGCTGAATGGTGTGTTGTTACTTAATTGATCAAGTTCAGCAACCTTTTTTCATACCTGCTTTTGGTTCATATCTCCAAATTTATTTTCATATACAACTTGAACCAAAGTTAACCTTTACTTAATTATTTCACCTAATATCAAGTGATTATCTTGTGCTTAAATATTACTCAAAGTTAACCTTTACTTTGTTGTTGTGTTACTTTGTTGGTGTGTTACTTTGTTGAGAACAAAAATAGACTAGTGTGCTACTTTGTTGGTGTGTTACTTTGTTGAGAACAAAAATAGACTAGTGTGTTACTTTGTTAGTGTGTTACTTTGTTGGTGTGTTACTTTGTTGAGAACAAAAATAGACTAGTGTGTTACTTTGTTGGTGTGTTACTTTGCTGAGAACAAAAATAGACTAGTGTGTTACTTTGTTGGTGTATTAGCTTGTTGGTTTGCTACTTGGTTGATTTGTTATTTGGTTGGTGTGTTACTTTGTTGATGTGTTACTTGGTTGGTGTGTTACTTTGTTGAGAACAAAAATTTGTTGGTGTGTTACTTTGTTGGTGTGTTACCTTGTTGAGAACAAAAATAGACTAGTGTGTTACTATGTTGGTGTGTTACTTTATTGTTGTGTTACTTTGTTGGTGTGTTACTTTGTTGAAAACAAAAATAGACTAGTGTGTTACTTTGTTAGTGTGTTACTTTGTTGGTGTGTTACTTTGTAGAGAACAAAAATAAACTAGTGTGTTACTTTGTTGGTGTGTTACTTTATTGGTGTGTTACTTGGTTGATTTGTTACTTAGTTGGTGTGTTACTTTATTGATGTGTTACTTTGTTGAGAACAAAAATTTGTTGGTGTGTTACTTTGTTGGTGTGTTACTGTTACTGTGTTACTGTAAACGCTTCGATAAAATTCGGCTTTCAAATACTACGTCGAAAGGGTATCAAACGCAGTCTCAAAATGAAGATAAAAAAATATGAATTTTGGTGAAACAATTTTGATGATTGGTGTTCTAAATCAAAAGTTACGGTCGTTTATAAGAAAAAAAACACTCCGGTTAATATAAATATTTTTTTCGTCTTTCAAAATATACGTCGGAAGGGTATCGTGTTTGGGCTCAAATTGAAGAGCAAAAAAAAAAACATGTATTTTGGTAAAAAAAAAAAGTTCGATGACCGGGATTTTAAATCAAAAGTTACGGGTGTTTGAAAAAAAAAAAAAGCAGAAATGCAACAGGATCAAACATTCAAATGTACCTGATGTTCTTGTAATGAGGACGCGCGCTTTCTTTAGGGTCAATTTTGTCCGTGATAATTTTTTTTTATTTTTTGGTCCTTTTTGCAACTAAAAAAAGTAATGTGTCATATTTATTCATTTTGCAATTATTTTTGTCCTTTTCCCTCAATCCCCTCTTTGTAAAACCTTTTAATCCATGTTGATTGAAAAGAACAATCAACATAAAAATTGCTCGATCTGTAGTTAATTGATTGGATGGATTATTTGTTGTTTGTTTCGTATCATTAAGTTGCCGTCCTCGTTCAATCGTTTTGACCTTTAGTAAATTTTCATCATGTTGTTCCCTCCTTGAAATATGAATATCCGCATGATTTATTCCGGCAATACATACATCATCCGGTTATCTTATTGTGGGGTTGTTCTTGTAATATTCCAATTTTCGGGAAAGGGCAGACGTGTTATTTTGCGAAAACGAAATATTGTTGTTTCTTTTCTTTTAACGGAGTTAAGTAATGTGCTAATTATATATATATTTCAAGTTATATGTGTATGCAATTAAGGGATAAAAATCTGTTTTGGTTAACAAGGGTGTTTAAGGAAAAATGGGTTATTTTAGGAATGGGTATTTAAAGGAAATTTTACACTAAATTTGCATTAACCTAAAACACAAAACAAATCAGATTATCAGCCCCTGTCTTCCCTTGTGCGGCTTAGAGAAAAAAAAGAGTGAGCCAAAGAGTTTTTCATAATTTTGAGAGAAGCATTCATCGTTTTCAGATCAGACGAAAGGTTTAGAACCGTTGTGAAGGAAGCAACGATTTGTTATCAGTTGGTGGAAAGTGCAGCAGTTTTTCAGAGGCTTTTGGACCAGTTTTGCGGCTGCAAATAGGTAAGGAAAACCATCTCTATGAATTCAATGGTCTTTTATAAGGTTTATATGAATTGTAAGGAGTTTTTGCTGATAGAAAGATGAGCTCTTTGGTTGATCAATGATCATAGACGATAGGGTATGTTTAGATATGACTCTATGTGTTTTTTGTGCATAAATTGCTGTTATTTTTGGTAGAAACTGATATGGATCGAACTTGAAGATTTTAGGGTTCTAGTTGAAACCCAGGTCGGACGGGCGTCTAGGCTTCTCTAGACGGGCGTCTGCCTTGGTCACATTTCAGACGGGCATCTGGTTTCTCTGGACGGTCGTCTGAGGTGTTATTTTACATTTAGGTTGTAGCTGTCTTAGGGTGGACGAGCGTCTGGGAAATGTGGACGGGCGTCCAGTAGGTTCCAGACGGGCGTCCATGTCATTAAACGGGCGTTTGGTTGTTGTTCAGCCTTATAAGTACGTTTTATCATTTCTAAACCTTTAAACGTGATATGTTAACACTGTATAAACTTGGACAAGCCTAAATTGAGCTTCTGATTCGTTCAGTTAAAACACCGAATGTACTCTTAAAGGGGGTTGAAGTTCGGATCCGTCGGAAAAGCATGATAGGCTTGTGCTTTGATGAGTTAGCATTCATCAATGTCTGTGTAATTGCTAGGACTTATCCGTGTCTAGTGGTCTAGGAAGAGAGTAGTATGTGTGAGGGAGGTTATTTGAAAACACTTAGGTGGCTAGTTAAACATCCTAATAATCAACGTACTTGACTAGTAAAAGATTAAACAACATGTCTCTCTTAGCTAGGCACCAGGATAAATCGCGATGCATGTGCAACCTCTGAAGGTGGAAGAACTCCGTAGGTCAAAGACCCTAAGTACGGAGGGACTCTGCTGAGACGCGATCTATCGGAGTCTACCTATTCTAGTCTCAGTGGATATTGGTGTGATCCACTAATATGTTGCAAAAGAGTGTCCCAAAGGTGGATGCGCGTAGTGCCCTTGAGTGCGGTTGTAACACAGATAAGCTAAGTAGAAATAGTTAGTCAATTCGTGTAGATGGACATGAAATGAACCCTAGATTGAGTTGGTCTCACATAAGCAACCAATCGATTTAAATATCTTTTCCTTATAAACTATAGTTGTTATCATAACTTCTCTTTCTTATTAAGTACGTTTTACTTACCTCAAATTCATGTTTTCTATGTGTTTGGGGATGAGAAGACGAACAGGTTTTCGAGGAGGAGTTCGACGACGATGTTTGACGGCGCTCGTTGAAGACTTATCATTTACTGCTTTACTTATACATTTGGATTACTTTTGTTACTTTTGAGGTAGACTTTTGGTCTTTCGAGACGTGTAGTACTTTTCTTTTGGGATTTTCGTACTTTCTCAAATGTAATAAATTTACATTTCCGCTTTTAGATTTCCTTTTCTATTCTTAAACGTTTAGAAATTTTATACTCGAGTTTTTGCTTCCGTTTGCTTTAATTTGATACGACGTAGTAGAGGCTTACGTATAAAGTGAATTTACTTTTATTTTATACGTGCCGAACGTTCCATTTCCGGATAAGGACTCGGTGTCCGGGAACGGGGCGTTACAGTTGGTACAGAGAGAAGCGTCATTTAGGCCTCCTTTCTTTTAAGATAAGCTTCTTTAGATCTTTTAGTAACATCTGGTTTTTTTATCATCAGGATGGTGTTCACGAGGACTGGAGCGGGTGCAGAGTCTTCCAGGGTTCGGGGGGAAAGTCCCATACCGGTTGTAGGGGGTGGTGTAGTGAGGCCGATGCCCTTATCCCAGCAGAGTTTGTCACCACCACCTCATACGGCGACACCATCACCGAGGTCTCAACAGAGTTTGTCACCCCGACCTCATCAGGAACGACCTCCATGATGGCACGTGGGAAGTTCGGTTCAGTTCACCATGGTAAGTGATATCCCAGCTGGCTATGTACCACCACCTGTGGCTAGCGTGTACCCTCCACCAACAAGTGTTTATCCACCAATGTATCCTCAGCAGCAGCAGGTCTTTTACCCTCCTCCTGTAGGTCATGCCCCTCAACCTACCGTACCACCTTCACCACGCGTTGATCATCAACAAGGCGTTGGTTACCCACCTTTGGTTTTCAAAGAACCCCAGTACCCTCCGCGGCCTCACCAGCTTAACCTCGGGGATACTATCCTTACCAACTGCACACCTCAGCGAATCCGCTTACCTCCTCAACAAAGAACCCACGGCAAAGAGATACCTCTATGGTTACCCACCGGTTTACCCACCAGTTAGACCGGCTTTTGAGCAAGCACCAGTTGTGGATTGGTACACAAGGTTAAGAAGGAATCGGGTTGAGAACTTTTATGGAAATGTGGAACATACAAAGGCTGAGGAATGGCTGAGAGGTTTTGAGAAGGCTTGCAGGAATATACATGTTCCTGAGACAGAAATGGCACAGCTGGCAGTCAGTTTCCTCTTAGGTGCAGCAGAAGCTTGGATTGATGCCGTTCAAAGCAGTAATGGAAAGGTAACGGATTGGGAAGGGTTCAAAGCTATGTTTTACAACGAATACTTCCCGGCTACGGTGCAAGCTGATAAGGCAAGTCAGTTTTTGAAGTTTAAGCAAGGTACTCAACACACGGTGACCCAGTACACCAATAAGTTTAACGAATTGGGGTCTACCCCGAGTTGATGAAAGTGGAGGAAAGAAAGATGGCTCTTTACAAGGACGGCTTGGCTTATGAAATCCAATCAGGCATGTTGGGATTTGACAAAGAATATGGCGAGAGCTCTTGAATAAAGCTTTGGAAGTCGAGACCTTTAGAAAGAGGGCTCTGATGGTTGTAGGGAACAAGAGATACTTTGGGACTAGTCAAGGAAATTTCGAGGGAGCACCGCAATGAACGTTAAGAAGACGACGGCTCCACGGCAAATAAAGCCCGAGCAGTGCACCGCTTTGCTCTAAGTGCAACGAAATCACCGAGAGAGTGCGAGCGAAAAGATCTTGGTTACTACATCTGCGGAGAGCCGTGACACTTTTCTAGAGCGTGTCCAAACAGAGGGAACAGAGGTAGTTCGAGTCAAGGAAGCGGAAAGAGCGGCCCAAGCCGACCGGTTCGAGTTTTTGCAGTTGATGCTGGTTTTGTGGATCCAGAGGATGACGTTATTTCAGGTACCATGTTGTTGTTTTGTTCTTTTGTTAAGGTATTTTATAGCGTGATTATTCATGTTGTAACTATATTTAAATAAATGAATATGCATCCTAGGTACGATAATGTTAGAAAACCTAGTGGTCAAGGCTTTGTTTGATACGGGAGCGTCAAATACTTTTGTGTCAACCAAGGTAGCTAAGAAATTGAACTTACCTTCAGAACCTTTAAGGAATACTTTGGAAATAACTACACCGTTAGGGAAGGTAACAAAGGTGACTAGGATGATACCTCAAGTGGAAGTTCGAGTTGGACCTTATCGATGCAAGAGCGACTTCATAGTTTTGGACTTCTCGGATTTTGACGTAATCCTCGGAATAGATTGGCTATCCGAGAATTATGTTCACTTGGACTGTAGAGAGAAGAAATTGACTTTTAAAGTACCTGGAAAATCAGACAAGACGTATCAAGGGAATGTGTACAAGCCAGGTAAGAAGCGACATCCGATCATCTCAGCAGTTAAGGCCATCAGGGCTTGTCAGAAGGGTTGTGAAGGCTACTTGTTGTATGCAGTGGATGTGGAACAAGCGAAGCCGAAGTTAGAAGAAACTCCTATAGTAAGAGAGTATCCCGAGGTGTTTCCAGAAGAGCTACCGGGAAACATGCCAGATAGGGAAATCGAGTTTGAGATCAAGTTGTTACCGGGGGCGGCACCAGTTGCTAAGGCACCTTATAGGATGGCACCGGTTGAATTAAAGGAGTTAAAAGCTCAACTTAAAGATATGCTTGAAAGGAACATAATTCAGCCCAGTACCTCGCCTTGGGGAGCCCCTGTCTTGTTCGTGAAGAAGAAAGATGGTAGCATGCAGATGTGTATCGATTACCGAGCACTGAATAACCTTACCATCAAGAATAAGTACCCTGTACCAAGGATAGATGATCTGTTTAACCAGTTGCAAGGCAAGAAGGTGTTCTCCAAGATTGACTTGAGATCCGGTTATCATCAGTTGAAGATTAAAGTGGCAGATATACCGAAGACGGCTTTCAGTACAAGATATGGACATTATGAGTTCCTTGTCATGCCTTTTGGACTCACTAATGCTCCATCTACATTTATGGATTTGATGCAACGTGTTTTCATGCCGTATTTGGATAAGTTTGTGATTGTATTCATAGACGATATCCTTATCTACTCAAAGGACGAAAAAGAACACGAGGAACACTTAAGGATAGTGTTGGAGACCTTGAAGAAGAATCAGTTATATGAAAAGTTTTCAAAGTGCGACTTTTGGTTGGATCGAGTTAGTTTCTTGGGTCATGTGATTTCTGGAGATGGTATTCAAGTTGATCCAGTGAAAATTGAGGCAGTTGAGAATTGGCCTAGACCTACCACCGTTTCAGAAGTAAGAAGTTTTCTTGGGTTGGCTGGTTACTACCGGAAGTTTGTACAAGACTTTTCGAAGATAGCTACTCCACTCACTAAGCTGACACAGAAGAATGTGAAGTTTGAATAGACTAGAGAGTGCGAAATAGCTTTTCGACACATCAAGAAAAGTTGACTACGGCCCCGCTTTTAGCGAGCCCGGAGATCTTTGATAATTACGATGTCATACCGATGCTTGGGACAGGGTCTAGGTTGTGTGTTAATGCAAGGAGGGAAAGTGATCGCCTATGCATCTAGGCAGTTGAAGGTGCATGAGAAGAATTACCCGACACATGATCTAGAGTTGGCAGCGGTAGTTTTTTCCCTAAAGACTTGGAGGCACTACTTGTATGAAGTTAAAGCAAGGATCTTCACCGACCATAAGAGTTTAAAGTATTTCTTCACCCAAGAGAATCTGAATATGAGACAGAGGAGATGGTTAGAATTTGTAAAGGATTACGATTTGGATATTCGGTACCATCCGGGAAAAGCAAATGTAATGCGCAGATGCTTTGAGCGAGGAACCGATGTTTTCGCCTTCCAAAGTTGAGGTAGTGGCAGAAAGGCTAGATGGGCTGCAAATCAGAAGCTTTGATCAGATCGAAGACCGGCAGTTTGTGGCACCGTTGTTAGCAAGATCTGAGTTGATGGATGACATTAGGGAGAAGCAAGACGAAGATCCAGTTTTGGTTGATTTGAAGCGGGTGGCTAGAGAGAAGCCTACAGTTGGATACGTGCTAGATAAGAGTGGAAATCTGTGGTACCAGGATCGTCTGTGTGTACCTAATGTCGGCGGCCTAAGACAAAGAGTTATGGAAGAGGCACACAGAATTGCTTTTGCGGTTCATCCAGGTGCTACTAAAATGTACAGAGATTTAAAGGAAAGATTTTGGTGGCCTTCGATGAAGTTGGAAATAGCCAAATTTGTGGCAGAGTGTGATGTTTGTCAGAAGGTTAAAGCAGAACATAGAAGACCCGGGGGAATGCTTAAGCCATTGGACATCCCTGAATGGAAGTGGGAGAAGATGTCGGACGCCACTGTTTTGGGATGAAGTCGGGGAGAGACAGATTACAGGGCCGGAAATGGTTGAACAAGCAAAGGAAAGGGTTCAGTTGGTCAAGAAGAATTTGAAGGCAGCTCAAGACAGGCAGAAAAGTTGGGCTGATGTTAGAAGAAGACCCCTAGAGTTTGAAGTCAGTGATAGAGTTTATCTCCGAGCTTCACCGATGAAAGGAGTGAAACGCTTTGGACAGAAAGGAAAGCTAAGTCCAAGGTATGTTGGACCTTTTGAGATCTTGGAAAGAGTTGGAACGTTAGCTTATAAGCTTCAGTTGCCGGAATCAATGTCGAGAGTCCATAACGTATTTCACGTTTCGATGTTGAAGAAATGTCTGACAAAGAATGATGTTGAAACGACGGTTGATCCATAAATCCTACAAGATAATCTTGCTTACGACGAAAGACCTATCAAGATTTTAGGCCGGAAAGAAAAGATGATTAAGAGACGGATGATTCCTTTGGTGTTAGTTCAGTAGAGTAATCACTCACCCGAGGAGGCAACTTGGGAAGTAGAAAGCGACATGATCAATGAATTCCAAGAGTTTGTTGATCTACCAGGTATGTTCTAGTTTCGAGGACGAAACTCCTTTTAAGGGGGGAGGAATGTAATATTCCGATTTTCGGGAAAAGGCAGACGTGTCATTTTGCGAAAACGAAATATTGTTGTTTCTTTTCTTTTAACGGAGTTAAGTAATGTGCTAATTATATATATATTTCAAGTTATATGTGTATGCAATTAAGGGATAAAAATCTGCTTTTGGTTAACAAGGTGTTTAAGGAAAAATGGGTTATTTTGGGAATGGGTATTTAAAGGAAATTTTACACTAAATTTCCATTAACCTAAAACACAAAACAAATCAGATTATTATCACCCTGCCTTCCCTTGTGCGGCTTAGAGAAAAAAAAAAGAGTGAGCCAAAGAGTTTTTCATAATTCTGAGAGAAGGATTCATCGTTTTCAGATCAACGAAAGGTTTAGAACCGTTGTGAAGGAAGCAACGATTTGTTATCAGTTGGTGGAAAGTGCAGCAGTTTTTCAGAGGCTTTTGGACCGAGTTTATGGTTTGCAAATAGGTAAGGAAAACCATCTCTATGAATTCAATGGTCTTTTATAAGGTTTATATGAATTGTAAGGAGTTTTTGCTGATAGAAAGATGAGCTCTTTGGTTGATCAATGATCATAGACGATAGGGTATGTTTAGATATGACTCTATGTGTTTTATGTGCATAAATTGCTGTTATTTTTGGGTTAGAAACTGATTTGGATCGAACTTGAAGATTTTAGGGTTCTATTTGAAACCCAGGTCGGACGGGCGTCTAGGCTTCTCTAGACGGGCGTCTGCCTTGGTCACATTTCAGACGGGCGTCTGGTTTCTCTGGACGAGCGTATGAGATGTTATTTTACATTCAGGTTGTAGCTGTCTTAGGGTGGACGAGCGTCTGGGAAAAGTGGACGGGCGTCCAGTAGGTTCCAGACGGGCGTCCATGTCTTTAAACGGGCGTTTGGTTGTTGTTCAGCCTTATAAGTACGTTTTATCATTTCTAAACCTTTAAACGTGATATGTTAACACTGTATAAACTTGGACAAGCCTGAATTGAGCTTCTGGTTCGTTCAGTTAAAACACCGAATGTACTCTTAAAGGGAGTTGAAGTTCGGATCCGTCGGAAGAGCATGATAGGCTTGTGATTTGATGAGTTAGCATTCATCAATGTCTGTGTAATTGCTAGGACTTGTCCGTGTCTAGTGGTCTAGGAAGAGAGTAGTATGTGTGAGGGAGGTTATTTGAAAACACTTAGGTGGCTAGTTAAACATCCTAATAATCAACGTACTTGACTAGTAGAAGATTAAACAACATGTCTCTCTTGGCTAGGCACCAGGCTAAATCGCGATGCATGTGCTACCTCTGAAGGTGGAAGAACTCCGTAGGTCAAAGACCCTAAGTACGGAGGGACTCTGCTGAGACGCTCGAGCTATCGGAGTCTACCTATTCTAGTCTCCGTGGATATTGGTGTGATCCACTAATATGTTGCAAAAGAGTGTCCCAAAGGTGGATGCGCGTAGTGCCCTTGAGTGCGGTTGTAACACAGATAAGCTAAGTAGAAATAGTTAGTCAATTCGTGTTGATGGACATGAAATGAACCCTAGATTGAGTCGGTCTCACATAAGCAACCAATCGATTTAAATATCTTTTCCTTATAAACTACAGTTGTTATCATAGCTTCTCTTTCTTATTAAGTACGTTGTACTTACCTCAAATTCATGTTTTTTATGTGTTTGGGGATGAGAAGACGAACATGTTTTCGAGGAGGAGTTCGACGACGACGTTTGACGGCGCTCGTTGAAGACTTATCATTTACTGCTTTACTTATACATTTGGATTACTTTTGTTACTTTTGAGGTAGACTTTTGGTCTTTCGAGACGTGTAGTACTTTTCTTTTGGGATTTTCGTACTTTCTCAAATGTAATAAATTTACATTTCCGCTTTTAGATTTCTTTTTCTATTCTTAAACGTTTAGAAATTTTATACCCGAGTTTTTGCTTCCGTTTGCTTTAATTTGATACGACGTAGTAGAGGCTTACGTATAAAGTGAATTTACTTTTATTTTATACGTGCCGAACGTTCCATTTTCGGATAAAGACTCGGTGTCTGGAAACGGGGCGTTACAGTTCTGATGCAGGGAGGCTTCAATAGGGAGTTGCATACGTGGCAAAATCTGGACCACACAGTTTCATGCCACGTATGCAATTCTCTATTGAGGATGAAATTGTGTGGTCCATATGTTGCCACGTATGCAACTCTTTATTGAAGCCTCCCTGTATCAGAATAACCTCTTATTGTGCAAACCATGTTCAGCAGTGACTAGGAGAAAGGAACAAATAATTATTTTGTGTCTAGATTGAACGATGAGTTTTGTGGGTCGATGATAATCTTGAGTCAGCGATTATAGCAGGAAGTTATAAAGAAGCATATGGCCAGCCGGCGGATGTGAATTAGGGTTGATGTGTCTTACTGATAATATAATTAATTAAAAAAATATATTTTAGTTACGTTTTCGGCGGCGGCAAGTATATTAGGTTTGGTCATTTGTTTGTTTATTTATTTATTTCTATTTACTGTTTCAAAAATAAATAAATAAATAACTGATGCTAAATGATGGTACTCAATGCAATCAATTTTTTTTTCGGGGCCATTTATTTCAGATGATAATTTTATGCTAATCTTACTTTAATTGATTATACTGCATTACGATTAATATCTGCGCCCAATGAACATCATTTAAATTGTTTGATATTCTTTCATTTATGTTAGAGCATCAATATTTGTTGTCTGCTTTATGTACATGTAAAATATACATATGTATTATTGGAAAGATAATAATAATAATAATAATAATCAAACATTTTGTATCATATAATATAATTATTTATCATATTTAGTGGGTGATAAATAGTGACACATAAAGAAATTAGTCACATAAAGATAATTGATTAGTATATTAGTCCATCTTTAAATAAATGATGATTTAGCACATTAATTGATAAATAATATGTGACTAATGATGTTGATCCCTTTTATAATATCACTTCATTCATGCCTTTACTTTCTATTTGTGTACCTAACGTGTACATACTTTTGTGATGAATTGGAAGGACTATTAATTCTTTTGAATATTAGTTGTCACATATTATGTGTTAAATCATTTACTGTTGATGATTAAGTTATGACATCCGAATCTACAAAGTCGCATATTGATAAAGTAACTGAATGTGATTAAAGTGTGAATTACATATTTTTGTTTATATTTGGTTCATAATAAAAGTTTTGACATGTCATAAAGTTTTGACCTTTAAATTATTGAATTATTGTAATGATTATAAATATGTCTTATAGATGTGTCAAGTTTAGAGTATTGTCACAGCAGCTCAAATTCTTGACATATAAAGACTATTCACATTATGTTTAGTGATTAGATTGCTACATATTTATTTTGTATGTCTAGTAAGGCAGTAGACATGTATAGTTGAACCATTTTTTGAGTATTACATTGCACATGTTTATGTCAACATAATGTTAAGTTGCTCTCTGTATGATTGTCAATGCTTGAATGTCAATGGTGTCTAATGTTGGGTATAGGCACAGCAGCCTGACATGATGATGCATTTGATCACATTATGTGAAGTGATTGAAAAAAATTTATTGATATCTTGTTAAATTGCCAAATGGTTCAAATTAATTAAGGATATGTCAATTTAAGGAATACATCGGTATTTGACCCTAATTTGTTGATGTTTGCAACCTATATATTGTATTAAGTTGTTAGCTTTTAACTGTAGCCCTTCTATAAAATTTACCATGATACTCCTTTTGCTAAAATTCATCTTACCATCACAACATAAAGTATTATGGAGTGTATATTATGAAGGTCAAGGATATTCACAGATACCTTGTTCGTCTTCTTTACAAAAAATATCACTCAATTATGTGTGAGTATCACGACATTATATGTAGAATATATGGTGACTACCCACAAGAGCGCCTTATTTTCTTGTCTATACTCCGCTCTTATGTAAGTGTTGTTTAAATTAGCCTCATGAAATTTTTTGTATCTCAATTTAGCCGCAAGAAGTACCCAGCTTCTTGAAACAATACATACAGAGATTTGTGGACATTTTGATGCTCCTACCTTTGGAGGAGAAAATCATTTTATCACTTTTATCGATGATAATTCACGTTACTGTTATCTATACTTGATGCATTACAAATCTCAATCTGTGGACATTTTACAAATGTTCATAACTGAAGTTGAGAGACAACAAGATAGAAAAGTGAAAAATCATAAGGTCGGATAGAGGTGGTGAGTTTTATGAAGGTATGACGAAACAAGAGACAACATCCTGGACCTTTTGAAAAACTTCTCCAAAAGCTTGGAATTATTGCTCAATACACAACGTCTGGATCTCCATGGCAGAATGGTGTAGTGGAAAGACAAAATCATGCTTATATGGAAATGGTTAGATCTATGATGAGTCACGCTGGCTGCCTATATCATTGGGATGGATGCTTTATGCACAGCTGTTTATATTTCGAATAGGATTCCTAGTAAGGCAGATCTAAAGACACATTCTGAACTGCGGAAAGGGTGGAAACCTAGTTTGAAACATCTCCAAATATGGGGTTGTCTAGCTGAGGCTAAAATTTACAATCCACAAGAAAAGAAATTGGATTTTAGAACAGTTAGTGGTTACTTCATCGGTTACCCAAAAAAGAATTCCAAAAGATATAAGTTTTATTGTCCTAACCATATTAAGAGAATCATTGAACCGGTATTGCGATATTCTATGAGAATCGTGAAATCAGTGGGAGTGATAAAATTCATGATGTGATCATAAAGGAAATAAGGGTACCCTTCCCATTTAAATCTTATTCCGAAAAGTATTGGGAATCTTCCTATTGTTGAACCGTTGAGCAATGAAGAAAATCCCATAAATGATCAACAACTCCATGATGAGATCATCGCCAATGAAATATTGATGCACCACCACAGGAACCAACATTAAAAATATCTCAAAGACAAATGAGATCTGCTATTCCTGAAGGTTATATGCTTTATCAAGTAGACTATTATGAAGGGACAAGTAAAGATCCGGTTTCTTTTTCACAAACCATTAAGGATGTTAATTTTAGTAAGTGGATTGATGCCAAGAAAGATGAATTGAAATCTATGGATGAAAATCAAGTATGGGAAGTCGTTCAATTACCTTCAAGATACAAACCAGTTGGCTGTAAGTGGGTCTTCAAGACTAAGCGCGACTGTAATGGTGATATTGAACGATATAAATCCTGACTTGTTGCCAAAGGTTTCAATCAGAAAGAAGGTGTTGATTATAATGAGACTTTTTTTTCCCTGTGTCCAAGAAAGACTCGTTTAGAATTATCATGGCACTAGTAGCTCATTATGATCTTGAGTTACATTAGATGGATGTGAAAATAGCCTTTCTGAATGGAGACTCGAAAGAAGAAGTCTACATGCGTCAACCTGAAGGATTCTTTGTTGAAGGTCACGAAGACACTGTCTGCAAGCTTAAGAAATCAATATATGGACTGAAACAAGCTTCAAGGCAATGGAGCTTAAAGTTTCATGAAACCATTAATGTTTTCGGTTTCAATGAGAACACAATTGACCCCTTGCATAAACCTCAAGATCAGTGGGAGTAAATTCATATTTTTGATTCGGTATGTTGATGATATATTATTGGCCAGTAGCGATCATGGTTTATTACGTGAAACCAAGGCCTATCTCTTCAAGAACTTTGAAATGAAAGACTTAAGCAAGGCTTCCTATGTGTTAGGGATAGAAATATTCCGTGACATAGCACTTAATATTTTAGGATTGTCTCAAAAGCCTATATTGATAAAGTTTTGGAAAGATTTGGCATGATGACATGTTCTTCCATTATTGTTCTAATATTATTCCGCAGAATGAGTTGGAACATAAAGAAATGGAAAAACATTCTTATGCTTCTCTTTTAGGGAGTTTACAGTATGCACAGGTTTGTACAATACCTGACATTAGTCTTGTTGTTGGCATGCTGGGTAGATTTCAAAGCAATCCAGGCATGTCTCACTGGAAAGCTGCTAAGAAAGTACTGAGATACTTAAAGGAACAAGAATTACATGCTCACATACTGAAAATCAAGACACCCACAGGTGACTGGTTATTCAGACTCGGTTTTTGGAGGATGTACCGACACCAGACTTTGTACTCTTGGCTACGTGTACTTCTAAATAGAGGTGCCATATCACGGAAAAGCCAGAAGTCATAGTTGACTTACTCATCCACCATGAAAGAAGAGTACGTGGCATATTATGAGGCTGCAGTCTAGGGGACATAGATCCTCTAAGCATGACATGATATCTAAGGGACCAAAACACATGGACCTTAATTATCTATTACTGAAGCAAGATGTTAGAAGAAATTTGTTTGTCATTGAACACATTGACAAATCTTATGGTTGCAGACATATTTACGAAATGACTACCCCCAAAGACATAACAGAAAGATACTAAAAGCATGAGTCTTGAGGATTGCTCCTAATTATCGTGTTCTTCCATTTATTTTGCACTTATGTTTTACATTTGTTGAGCTCCTAATGTTAATCTTCTACATCATTATTGTTGTCTGTTTTCCATTGTGTACACCTTACGAATAGATATATTATAACATAAATTGTCTCTTGCAAAGACATAATGGGACCGTTTATGTAATCTCCGCTTATGGTCTAATTAAGACGGTTATTAATGTTGTGGTACATAGAAGGGAGCATGTTGCAGAATGATGTGTAACCGCTATGACTCTCATTGACAGCTAGATTAATGATGACACTTACGCCAACCGACTAAAGGAAATTGTTTAGCATATCACGCGCGCCTTATGTTTCTTTAAAAGGAAAACACTGATAAATGTTCCTATCGACCAAGTGGGAGAATGTAAGAAAATTATGTCGTGGATTTTATTGAGCCCAATTAATTTCCTTCCCCGTAATAGTGGTCTTATAGAAAATTCGTTTTCCCTAGGAAATATGCTATTTATTATTTATTGGTTAATTAAAAGGAGTTTTAATCCGATTAAAACTCGGCTTTGATGGACGGCCGAGATTAAAGCTAACCCATAGGTCATTCGGATTTCGGCCCTCTCTTCACCTATAAAAACAAGGGTTTATTACTTAAAAGTACACTTTTTTAGACTTAATGGCCGGTAAGGACACAAAGGAATCTGTTGGACTTATAAGGACACATTTTATTTAATTTTCCTATATTACTCCCTAGGCACGCTAATTTCTCTCGCAAGCGTCCATCGTGCCTGCACCATTCCGGCCAGCAATTCACCTGTTCTGGGCTTCCTTCTTTCCTTTTTTGCTCTGTTTCTTGCTTTCGCTTCATGGGTAAGAATTCTCGAAAGAAATCTGGGGCTTCTTCCACTGAAATTACCCCCGTTCTTGCCCTCTCAGCTGTTAATGTTGCATCTACAGCAGATTTGGAACTTCCTCCACCGGCAAGTTGGATTTTTCAGCTCTGAACTCTTCATCTGAGGTATTATTCATGAATTCTTCGGCTCCTGCTCGTGAATTGGCTGCTCGGTAAAAATCCCTATTCCATTTCTGTCTTAACTGTAGTACGATTTTTCTTTTGATTTATTTCATAAAATTGAGCCTGATATTTAATTTTACTTGTGAAGATGGAAGAATTGAAGAATTTAAGGTGAAAGAAGAAGTGGGATCAAGTAAAAAAGAAGAAAATCTTCGTTGCCGGTGCTATTGGAAGCACCGGAAAGAGGGTTGTTGAGCAGCTTTTAGCTAAAGGTGAGTTGTTCAATCTCCTTTGCATAAGCTTGCTGAAGCAATAACCTGTTGTACTTACTTGAACCGGCTACTAAAATAAACTAGTAGTAGAAGGGGCGATCCTACCCATGCCCATATGCTTTCCTTTTTATTTAAAGTTTGGTTCTTTCAGCTTGAATCAAGAAGCACAGATTGAGGGCTTGGTCTAAATTTTTTTTTCTAATTTAGATTCAAAATGAGGGAGGGTGGAGAGGGAGCAATTCCCGAAAAATGGAAGAAAAAGAAAAAGGTAGGTAGAACAAGAGATTCAGGAGACATAATTTCTTTTTCCTTTTTCAGAATTTGCCAACATATATGTAGGATGTTAACCAAATGAGAGTAGTACGTATTATCTGTTGTTGACTTTTTATTTTTAATCTGTCTAACCTACTAATTAATCAATGACAACTAACTATGTATTATATCATAGTTTTACTCTATCGTCTGTCAATCTCCTTTGCATAAGCTTGCTGAAGCAATAACCTGTTGTACTTACTTGAACCTGCTACTAAAAGTCTGCTCTCATTTGTGTACATGTTTGTACTTGTAAATCTGCTTGAATATAGCTTGAAAAGGCACACTCTTTGTCTTTGCTTTTTTGAACATTTGTAATTCACCTTGACTTTCGTGTCCGATAATCGATCTCTTGAGACTGATTATCTTACTTGAATTTCACCGTAGTTCGCTCTTAGATAAAAGGTTGAAAGTGTAATTTTGTGCAATCTGCTTGATTCTATTTGTAAACCAAAGATTGTATTATTCCGATTTTGTTTGTATTAATCCTTGTTGATCCATATCATTTTGAGTATAATATTTGTTGAAATTCATTGAATTAATCAACACTTTCGGACTTGGACAAGATAAGTGTATACTGAATATTTTAGCAAACCGCTTTTGCAATCTGTTCTTGATTTTTTTATCTCAAATTTTTCTTCAAAGTGTTGTTTCATTATTCATGTGCAACCTTGTACCAGTAGTGAATCGCTTTTGATAATGGCAGCATATGAACCTATTGTGACGCTTATCTAAACACCACTATAAGTTTTCAATCAGTTTGCTGTGTAATCAGTCTGCAAATCATTTTGATTTAATTACCTAAGTTTTCATATAATGGCTAATATCTGCGGCTCACGGTTTGTGGTATAATTAATGAAGTGACATTGATGTCACTGCAGATGTCGCTGCATACATTAGACAACTAATAAAGTGACATTGATGCCACTGCATACATGAGACAATAAGACGTCAATAAATAAATCGATACAATAAGACGTCAATGCATACACCGATTCAATGAGGTGTCTCTGCATCGCGGTGTCACTTCATCGCGGTGTCTCTGCATCGCGGTGTCTCTGCAATGCGGTGTCACTTCATCGCGGTGTCTCTCAGATCGGGGTGTCTCGCGATCGGGTGTCTCTCTGCGACGGGGTGGTCATCGCGATCGCGTTGTCACTTCATCGTGTTGTCTCTGCATCGCGGTGTCTCTGCATCGTGTTGTCTCTGCATTGCGGTGTCACTTATCGCGGTGTCACTTCATCGCGGTGTCTCTGCATCGCGATGGTCATCGTATCGGGCGTCGCGGTGGTCAATGCATCAGGATGGTCATTGCATCGAGGTGGTCAATGCATAGCGGTGGTCATTGAATCGATGTGGTCAATGTATCGGGGGTGGTCATTATATCGCGATGGTCAATAGTCAATACATCGGTTAAAAAAAAACTTTTCAATGCCCCAGAAATTTTTTTTTTTAAACCCTTACAAATATTCAAGTTAAAACCTCCAGGAAAAATAAAATTAAAATAAATAAATAAACACAAGCGTGTGTTTTATAAAATAAATAATAAAAAAACAAAAAAAAAAACACACACACACACACACACATTCAGGTAGGCGTATGTCCCCCTTTTTCTTTTAATTTTTTTTATTTTTGTCTTCATTAAGGGTATTTGAGTCTATCTATCTAATTTATGTCCTTATAAGTCCAACAGATTCCTTTTTGTCCTTATAAGTCCAATAAGTCCGTTTTGTGTACTTTTGGGTTTTTACCCCATTATTTAATACAGTTTAGGGTTAATTCCTTAAAAGTATAGTTTTTTATACTTATTAAATTTCATGTTAACATAAAAGAATCATGTTGAACATAAGACACATTTTTTATTCAAATTTACTACCTAATTTACCCTCCATTTAGATAAAACATCCAAGAATAAAACATCCCCTTCCAATATAATCCAAGAAACAATATTTCCCTCAGTCATCGTCGAACTTAGAGCAGTTGAGTTCCAACTTGGATTCTGAATCAGGCTTTTTGAGCCAAAATGATTTTGAGGAAGAAGTGGATTCCCATGGCAACAGTACGATCCAGAGTCTGGGGAGGAAAGGTATGCACGGGCAATTTCGGAGGCTTCTGAGAGCTCTGACAATCCTAGTTGGATTCAGCCCACTTCGGATAATCAGTATCCGAGCAAATTCTCGCCCAGGTTCTGGTCGGATTCCGGCAGTGACCCGGGTGATCAAAGAAAAATAAGTGAATTTGAGGGGGAAAGTGAGTCGAGTTTTGTTGGATATGACACACTGGAAGTGGGTTCTCGTGAAATTGAAGAATTTGTGGGTGGCAATAGGGAAAAATTGGAAGATGATGAAATTGAAGAATTTGTGCCTGACAAACAGCCGCGTCGATGGATTGGGATACAGTGTAACTAAGGATTATAACATCAGCAATTCCACATTGCACTGTGAAGAATCAATTTAATGATGAAAAAATTCATAGATGGAAGAAGTGGATGAATGTACATCGCAGAATCATGAACAAGGTGCATGTTAATATGCTTTGATTCTTTTGTCATTGGTATATTCAGTTTATGGCCATTTCTTTACAGTGAAATTCATGTTGTAAGCTCTATTTTTATGTTGTTGTCTCTGTCATTTCTTGTTGTAACGACGATGGGTGAGAATCTGAAAATGTGACAAGCTTGAACTATCACACTGAAAATGTGTACACAGTCAAAAACAGATGGCCCTTTTGGAAGCTGCAACTAAACTTTCATCAAATTCTGATTAAAATGTACTCACCTATTTTATCACGAAAATTTTTACTCACAATGCAGGTTTTCTCGGCCGTACTTGGCCTATTTGATGTTCATACCCTGCTCACTGCTTGGGCTGTTAATGCCAAGATATCTTTGGGGAAGCATTCCTCTGTCTCAAAATGTTAGAAGTTCTAAGTCATCAAAAGAGGTATAGCTCTCGTGCATATAGCTGTTAACTAGTGTGCATTTTATTTTTGCTTGTTCAGGTTAGTAGGCGTTGTTTTAAAGCAACTTTGAAGTTGAAGTAACTTTGTAACTGATATATTGTTTTAAAGTAATCAGCAAGATATCACTACAATGTCTGTGTTGTTTGGTTTCTAAGGTCTCTGAAACTGTAGTAGAAAATATAATACCATGTCACTGCACCATGTCACTGCATGGATTTACACTAACATACTGTTTTTATCCACAGCACAAGAGAACAGTATAGATCTACATTAATGCCAAGATATCTTTGGTGAAGCATTCATCTGTCTCAAAATGTTATAAGTTCTAAGTCATCAAAAGAGGTATAGCTCTCGTGCATATAGCTGTTAACTAGTGTGCATTTTATTTTTGCTTGTTCAGGTTAGTAGGCGTCATTTCATTGATATAAGGGTGTTATATATTATTTATTCCATCATTTTTGGGACACTTATGTTAACTGTCATAGTAAACGAGAGAAGAATAGAGTACATTTAGCGTTCATATTTCAAGGACAAATATGAGATTTGACTTTAAACTATCAATTTGCTTTTCATATTCCTGTTTTTGGGTTCAATGACAATTCCTCTCATGAATCGGAGCCTTGATGAAGTGGTAAAAGTTGTTACTATGCTATTTAATGATAGGTTTGAGTTGCATAAACATCCTTCCATTGAAATATAAAGTAGACCTAAATATAAAGTGATAGGTTTAGTGATGCATATTTTTCTTCATATCAGCTGCTTATGTAGTTTTCCTATTATTCCAAGGATGTTATTACGACAATTTATGGCAGGGGTGAGCTTGATTCGGTTTGGTTCCGTTTTCTCCTAATAAGACCCAAACCAAACCAAAAAAACACTATCAATTGAATTGCAAGAGATTGTTCCACAAATGAGTTCGATGTTTGGAACAACCGAGGTCAAGGAATTTGGGCAAGGCTGCATCACATAAATTGTTGAACACAGTGCACGTGGAAATACCAGATAATTTTTTTATAAAATTTTTAATTATCCCATTCCTTATGATGCAGATGTCACTGCATACATTAAACAACTAATGAAGTGACATTGATGTCACTGCAGATGTCACTGCATACATTAGACAACTAACGAAGTGACATTAGACAACTAATGAAGTGACATTGATGTCATTGTAGATGTCACTGCATAACATCACTGCATGATGTCACTGCATGAATCGATATAATACGACGTCACTGCATGATGTCACTGTATGGCGTCTCTGCAATGCGGCGTCTCTGCATTGTGGTGTCACTTCATCGTGGTGTCTCTGCAATACGGTGTCACTTCATCGCGGTGTCTCTGCATCGCGGTGTCTCTTATTCACGATGTCTCTGCATCGTCAAATGTTATAACATCGTGATGTCTCTCGACGGGGGTGGTCATCATGCATCGCGGTGTCGTGGGTCACCGTGATCGTGGTGGTGTCTGCGATCGGAGGTGGTCATTGTATCGAGGTGATCAATGGATCTGGCGTGGTCAATGCATCGTGGTGTCACTTCATTGAGGCGTCTCTGCATCGCGGGTGGTCACTACGTCGCTGTATCACTTCATCGAGGTGTCTCTGCAATGTGGCGTCTCTGCATCACAGTGTCTCTGCATCGGGGGTGGTCACTGCATCGCGGTGTCACTTCATTGCGGTGTCTTTGCATCACGGTGTCGCTTCATCACCGTGTCTCTACATCGCGGTGTCACTTCATCACGGTGTCTCTGCATCGCGATGGTCGGGTGTCGCGGTGGTCAATGCATCAGGATGGTCATTGCATCGAGGTGGTCAATGCATCGGGGTGGTCAATGCGTCGTGGTGGTCATTGAATTGTTGTGGTCAATGTATCGGGGGTGGTCATTGTATCGCGATGGTCAATACATCGGTTAAAAAAAAACCTGAACAGGGCCTAAAATAAAAAAAAATAAAAAAAAACTGAACAGCCTGAAAAAAAAAAAAAAAAAAAACCCATCACAGCGCCCTTCTCCCCTTTTTTTTTAATTATTATTATTATTTTTTCATTAAGGGTATTTGAGTCTATCTATCTAATTTGTGTCCTTATAAGTTCAACAGATTCTTTTTTGTCCTTATAAGTCCAATAAGTCCGTTTTGTGTACTTTTGGGTCTTTGGCCCTAAAAACAATGCTTTATTCCATCATAAAGCTTATGAAGAAACCAACACATCACGCTTGTAGGCAAGGAGAGAGATATCGAAATCCTTATCAAGGTGGCTATAACAACGGAGCAGAAGTCGAATAACAATGGATGTAGGACACGATCCTGATAATTTCTTCCGCTATTAAGGTAATTTGAATTATTGTTTAATTTACATTCAATCTTTACGTATTTTCTCTCAAATATGGATGAGTTAAATTATCTTACAAGTTTTAAAGCAAAAATAAAAGCAGTGTACTACTATTTAAATGTAGGGAGATTTTTACCCGATCACTTTATTTGGTCCTTCTTTCCTCTCATTATTGTCCCTTCCAGTTTCCTGTATATATGCATGTGATCGATGTTATAGTACCTACAATAATGTCGGTGCATTATTTCAATGTTCTTTTGCATTTTTTTAAGCATACAAGTTCTACAAGATGAGACAAAGAATCGCACAAACATGAAAAACATAAATTAAAAGCTGAGGTTTCCAAGAAGGTAAAAATCATGCTATGCACATTAATGTTATCATATTCATGTGATCGATTCAATACAAACAAGAAAAATAAAATTTAATCGTTACCCAACTTGATGCCTCTCTGGGGTAATTGACAGGTTCCCTAGAATATTATTTTTGGAGAGAGTGACGTTTCAATCTTTACGTACATGTTTTATAGCCAAAAAAACAATGAACTACTATTTAAATGTAGGGAAATTTTTACCCAATCACTTTATTTGGTCCAAGTCTCCTCTCATTATTGTCCCTTCCAGTTTGTTGTATATATGTGATCGATGCTATAGTACCTACAATAATGTCGGTACATTATTTCGATGTTCTTTTGCAATTTTTTTAAGTAGGGCTGAGCTTGGGTCAGGTTGGGTTCGTTTGGGTTGGGTTTTTCATAGTATTAGTCGGGTTGGTTTAAAAAAATACTAACCCAAACCAAACCAAATTATTAGAAAAACCCAATGGTTTGGTTCGGGTTGGGTTGGGTTGGGTTTCGGGTTTTACGCCATAAGCAATGTATTTATAATCAAACTTTAATGTAATAAAATCAATACATGTATTCCATTGAAATTCAAAATTTTTACACATGTCCATAGAGAACAATAATTAAAGACAATTTTTATGGACATCATATTACAAATCCAATAATCTATGACACAAACAATAACGTATAGAGATAGTAACAAAGAACAATAGTTAAATATTAAGGAAATCATACATGAAAAATTAAAAGTTAAAGAAATGATCCATGATTAATTCGAAAAATACTAATATTCATCAATTAGTCATTTTAGTATAATTCTACAATCCTACAGAAGTTTCTTCAATTTTCAATTATCACACCACAAGAATAAATGTTGATCGAAAATGAATAACAATAACATTTTTCGGGTTGGGTTGGGTCGAACCGAAGAAAAAAATAAAAACCCCAAACCAACCCAATAGCATTCGGGTTGGGTCAAAAACCAACCCAAAATTTTTGGTTTCAACTGGGTTGGGTTAATTTGGGTTGGTTCGGTTTGGGTTTTGGGTTGATTCGGGTTTATTGAGTTTTTTGCTCGGCCCTATTTTTAAGCATACCGGTTCTACAAGATGAGACAAAGAATTGTACAAACATGAAAAACATAAATTAAAAGTTGAGGTTTCCAAGAAGGTGAAAATCAAGTTATACACATTAGTGTAAACATATTCATGTGATCGATTCAGTACAAACAATAAAAATAAAATTTAACCCTTTACTTTTATCAAAAAAATCACGTTTAATCATATATAGCAAATTTTACAATACCGGTAATGGTGTGGTAATTTGCTTATATGTTGATGACATGTTAATCTTTGGAACTAACCAAGAACAAGTTGACCTTTGTAAGGCCTTTTTGTCATCAAGTTTCTCTATGAAATACATGGGGGAGGCGGATGTGATTCTTGGAATCAAGATCAAACGGAGTGACAAAGGGATCTCTTTGACACAATCTCATTATATTGAGAAAGTGTTGAAGAAATTCAATTGTGAAAATTCTACTCCATCTAATACTCCTATGGATCCTAATAAGAAACTCATGCTTAATACGGGAAATCCGATATTACAACTTGAGTATTCTCGGGTGATAGGATGTTTGATGTATGCTATGACTAGCACACGTCCGGATATTGCTTATGCGGTTGGAAAGCTATGCAGGTTCACGAGTAATCCGAGTAGTCATCATTGGCGTGAGGTAACTCGTGTACTAAGGTATCTTAAGTTAACCAAGGATTTTGGTTTGACTTATGTTGGTTATCCTTCAGTAATAGAAGGATATCCAGATGCTAGTTGGATATCCAATGTAGAGGATCATTCTTCTACTAGTGGTTGGGTGTTTTTACTTGGAGGAGGTGCCATTTCTTGGGCTTCCAAAAAGCAAACTTGCATTACTAGCTCGACTATGGAGTCGGAATTTGTTGCCTTAGCAGCAGCCGGAAAAGAGGCGGAATGGCTTAGGAATTTGATCTATGAAATTCCATTATGGCCTAAACCAATATCACCCATTTCTATCCATTGTGATAGTGCATCTACCTTGTCTAAAGCATATAGTCAAGTGTATAATGGTAAGTCGCGACACCTGGGCATTAGGCATATAGCGCAGCACGCGTGAGTTGATTACTCATGGGTGATTTCGGTTGTTTTGTGAGATCTCAACATAATTTAGTGATCACTTAACCAAAGGATTGGCTAGAGACTTGGTACAAAAGTCGGTAATCGGGATGGGTTTACAACCCATATAAATCTTGGTGATAGGATACCCAATTCCTCTAATACAATGTTAGAGGCGAGAATTCAATGTGGAAGGCCTATTGTCTTAGATTTGAGCACATGATATTGTCCCGGGGTATGTGCTATGACCTGCAAGATTAGGTTGAAGATGTTCTTCTTAATGAGTCTTTTGACAAAGTGCTATTGCAGGTGCACGATCAATAAAAGGCTCACCTATATGAGTATGAAGTTTGGCCTCTTCAAGGAAGTTCTAGGGTTGGCTTTCTATATGCTCAAGAATAGATATGGACACAAGGCCTGTTTAATTAGTGTCAAGAATAAACTTTTGGAGTTATCTTAACTCATGTGTATATTATCTTCATGTATTCAAAACGTGTAAAAGGGTTCAATGCTTAGACACACCCCGATACTCGAATATTTGAAATGTGTAATATTTCTAGGTGGTAATTCAATCTTCGTGACATTATCATTGATGCATGAGTTGTTGTGTTTTGACTGATCTTCAGCTAAACCAAGGATTACACTTAAATGGGGGAGGATTTTTGGTGATTTAAGTATAACCATGTCCATTTGTGTAATTAAGGGATTAGTACAAAGATGGGTGAACTCGAAACACTCTATTGTGGGTTTGGAGGTGCGGAGTGCACGCTCATATAAGTGTTTACGAGTTTACGGATGTAAATGATCAAGTAGAGTTCGAAAAGCTACTTAAAAGACACGAAAATTCGTTCTTGGAAAAACTGTGTCACAGGCCAGCCACAGGCGCCAGCCTGTGTCACAGGCCAGCCACAGGCGCCAGCCTGTGAAGTTTTTTCAAGAGGAATTTTGGACAGGTTCTATTTCGGATTTCTGGTGTTCACAGCGATACGGCGCACAGCGCCCGCTGTGACTCTCGATTTTGTGAATTGGTGTGTCTTTTCAGTGTTTTTCGACAGTTTCTTCCATATAACACCTTTCCAAAAAAGGTGTCTATATGTTAGAACGTTTTTTAACCAACTAACTTGATCATTTTGAGAGCATAGAATGAAATCATTGAAGTTCTTCTTCATCTTTGAGAGTCAAACAACTTCAACAAAACTCCTTAAGTATTCTTCTCTTTTGGTGCCAAAAAGTGAAGGGAAACGTAGTCTTATCTCACAAAAGTATTTGTGTAACCCGAGGCATCTTATAAGGGTCAAATAACTTTTGTAGGAAAGTGTTTATCACGATTCTACGTTATATCAAGCATACGTTTTCTGCGGTTTCCTGCGTTTTTGTTTTGACATTGTTGTTCCCTTGAAAGCCATATTTCTACAACACTTCTTCGCAGTGTGCTGTGCTAATATGGTTAATTTACTATGCTGCAGGCTGGATATGTTGGAGAAGATGTTGAATCTATATTGTACAAGTTGCTAACGGTATTGTTCATGTCTTCCAACCTATATGAATGAATAAATACTTGTTATTCATGATATACTAGCCTTTTTTTCTTTACATTGATTGTCAATCCTTTTGAATGAAATGGTTGAGATCCGTGCTCTTGAATTCCTCAAAAAGAGATCCGTTGACAAATCAACCTGGAATTCTGAACCTTTGACTTAGTTCTGAGCATGATCACCTTTAAGAATAGCCCTTATTCTGAATTTGACTTGAGAGACTTCAGAAATAGCTTCTTCTCAACATTTAGTTGATCTGAAATCCATTCAGATTCGGATTTTGATCACTCCAGCACATTCAGAATCTTCATTTATTCACTTCAGAATTCAGCAATTCTTCACATGATTTTCTCCTGTTTACATAGTTTATCTTTATTTTTCATTATGTCATGGCCCATGAGTAATGACCCCATCATCAAAACATATTTCAACAAACAAGTAGTTGACAAGTTCACATTCACACGTACACGACCACAATATCCCAAAAACTCAACCTCTTTAAGATGATCATGTGGGCATCTAATCTAAAAGAAGCTTGATCGCCCTCACTAGGCTTCCAAACCAACCGGTAGAGTACCGGGTCAATTGTAATCTAGATAGGTGAGCAAGGTCGTATCCACAGGGAGAAATCTAGTCGATTACCAAAGCGGTCCAAACATTTAGTCTAGGCATATCCATTACTCGAGAAGTGATTTTTAATTAACTACGAATGCAACTTAAACTAAGTGATGAAAACGAACTAAGTGTGCAAATAGCTAGAGATGTGATGATCCAAACAAAGTAAAATGATATAGAACGAGGTGACTCGGGTGATGTTTCAATGAGCTAGACATGAACTCTCGTAATTACTTGGAAACAAGTTCCACTAAAGAATTCTCAACACGTTCGAGGTACAATTCACTATTATCACGTTAATCGATCTCTCGCATTGACGTACTATAACCATACACCAAACCTATCGGCTAGGACTAGATTAGGATGAATAGCTATGCATTAAATAACTAAGAATTTCCTAATTCAAGATTAGGCAACACACACTAGAAATCAATTCTATCTCTAGATGATTTTACTATGTGTTCCTGGTGACTAGTTCCATGTCAATTCTTACAATTACGCCTTGAATTAACACTTAGATTATGCAATTAGTCGCGAATTAACCACACCCGAGAAGATCAATCACCATTTATAACTTGAACAAATTAAGAACATAAAAGACAACCCAACTTGAATCCCAAGTAATTACAAGAAATCTAGCCTAAATTCACATCACACAAGCCACAAGGGTGTTTAGCTACTCATGATTTCAACAAAAACACAAAGCAAAGATGAAATTAAACTAATTAAAGCCATGAAATAGAAAATTAAAGCTAAATTCGGATTTATACCTCAATTAAGTCAAAAGCATGAACTTAGGTCCAATCCCAATGGAGAATCACCAAGAGAAGATGAATTCACCATTTTAGAAAGTGTGCTGCCAACGGAAAAAATCGTGGTGTCAATACAAGCCGTCTTAATTTAATATCATAAGTACAATTAGGGGTGCACATGATTTGGGTCGTATGGGTTTCATAAAAACTCAAACCCAATTTTTATGTTGCGGGCTATAAAAATTTGAAACCATATTCAACTCTATTCAAAGTTCAACCCACACGTGCCGGTTTCGTTAAATGCAGGTTGTGTAACGCCCCGCTCCCGGATACCGAGCCCTTATCCGGAAGAGAACGTTCGGCGCGTATAACATTAAATAAATCCAATATTATACGCCAGCCTCTACGTCGTCGTATCAAAATTAAAGCAACGGAAGCCCAAAAGGCTCGGGTAAAAAAAAAAAACTCATAAATGCTACTAGAATAGAATACCAACCGACTATAGCTGAATTGTATAGATTACAACAACGATTCTCCAAAGGTTACAACGTACGATGTTCAGAAAGTACAAATTTGACTTACAAAAGTCTTAACAGAAGGTACAACAAATTATTAAAGGAATCTACAACACATTCTAGTACAACCTTAATAGAAAAGTAAAAGTAAGCATCATCATAGCACCAACGCCATCAAATCATCATCGAACTCCTCAACGATCTCAAGGTGACTGTTCGCTTTCTTACCCCAAAAGCACACAAAACAACATATGCAATTGAGGTAAGTACAAAGTACTTAGGAAGAGGAAGAAGGTAATGAATAATTAAGTCTTACAACGAAAGGTTCATTAATTATTATTAAATTATCTTTATGAGACCGACTCAATTCTGTGGTTCACTTCATGCTCATCAACATGTCGTGACTAAACGTTTCTAACTTAACTTATCTTTGTCACATCGGCACTCAAGGCACAACGCATGGTGCTACCCACCACGAGGTATCGCTTTGCAACCTATCGCTGGATCACACCGATAGCCACGGGTTAAGACCGATAAGGTACACGTCGCGAAGTCCCACCGCCATTTAGCCGCTTATAGGCCAAAGAGTTATTCACTTTATCCGACCGCCCACACATCGCGATATAGCTAGTGCCTTTACCAAGAATGTTACGATGATTAGTCTTTTAACTACACACGACGCTTATTATTTGTAGTTAACTAGCCACCTAAGTATTTTCAAGTAAGCTCCTCACCTCTACTACTCTCTTCCTCCGACCACTGAACACGACACAAGGCGTAGCAGATATACACGCATATTGATGAATTCTAATTCATCAAAGCACAAGCCAATCATACTCTTCCGACGGTCCCGAACTTCAACTCCTTGAAGAGTACATTCGGTGCCGAAACTAAACGATCGAAGCTTAATCGTGGCTTGTTCAAGTTCATTTAACGTTATTAGATCCATTAGAACGTTCCTAAACCAAGTATAGTATTAAAACACATATTTTCACGAAATCGGGTCAAGAGTGCGCTTGTTCTAGTCAAGCGTGGCGCTTGTGTAACTATAGCATTTTGTTTTTCATTCAAAGAAGCACAGTGTACGCTTGCCTCGAAAGCGCGTACTCTTGCTCTCGAAAGCGGTGTGTACGCTTGCATTGAGCAAGCGCGTCGCTTGTGCTCTCGATAAACATTCTGCTTTTCATTCACCAACATAGTAGCGAGTGCGCTTGCCTTGAACAAGCATACTCTTGTGCATCGAAAAACCTAAAACTTGCAATTTTCTCGACTTTACGATTTCCAACCCAAACCAAACATGTTCTTCAACCATATACTCATTAAAACAAAGAGAAAAGTACTACTTTTACACAACTAAACATCACATATTCATCTAACAACAAGTAGACATGATATCTAGCATTTAAAACACCACAAACACTCAACCTTAAACATCATAAACCTAATTACGCATTAGGAAGAGCCCCTTTACCTTATTAGCAAGCGAAACCAAAGCCAAACCTTCAAGAAAGATCTGCGACCCTCAATTGCCAACTCCAACTCAAACCTAATTGATCAACAATTAAACCTAAATTAATTGTGATCAAAGGTTCCTAAACAATCTAAGCTACGAATTGATCAACTAGAACACCAAAACAAGATCCAATCTTCATTATTCTAGATTTAGGACCAAAACCATACCTTTACGAAACTCTGAACTTTTGCTATCAAAACGGTCCTCTCTTCCCACTGATTCTGAATCTTCAAACGATTCCGAAAATCGACCAAGAACCAGAGAGAAATTGGAAGAAGTCTTCTTTGCTTTTCTTTTCTATTTTTCTTCAGAGGAGTTGAACGTTCTTTGCTAAAAATCAATTCTGATAACTCCCTCAATTAAGTGGGAGGTTTATATTGTAAAGTGTAACTCCCAAGGAGTTATTGTCTTGAAAGCCCCCTCAAAATCCTTTTTAATACTAATCAACCCCCTTTTTTAAATATATATATCTAATGTATACATATACATACTTTAAATCATTTAATTAAATTAAACAAAAATCTGAATTTTTGTTAGAAGACTCTTTTGCCCTTTTCTGAAAAGTCGGGATGTTACAGGTTGGGTTCGGGTTAGCATGACAATAAATTTTAACGCTCATGGTTGAACGAGAATACTCGTATCATTGTTTTTAAGAATAATCATTAAATAAGTTTAATATATTTAACTTAAAATTTTGATTTATGTATTAGCGTCGCTTAATTAATCCATGTATAATCCTATAAAACTAATATTAGAAAACATCATATAGAGAGTGTGAACACTAAATTAAAAGAACAACAAAGAGATAGTGTTGCTAAGGACAAATAACCCTGCGAAAAACATATGTAACAAAGAACATTGGGCCGCCTAAATCTGTCCTTATAATTAAGAGGTATTTGCAATATTGATTTTATGATAGTGACCTACTGTCGATTAAGAATCAATTGTGACTACCACTAGTGGATCTAGGAATTTCTTCCGTTGGGATCTCCGGATTGTAAAAATACATTTTTTTATCTAAAAATTTGTTTCAGTTTCAGTGTGGGTCACCGATGCTCAAAACTATATTTTTTAACATCAAAATAAGATTTTTTAACAACAAAACTATATCGTTTTAATATTAAAAAAAATTTCGTATCTCATCAGGGTCACGTGACCTCCTCCTAAATATACACAGGTCTGCCCCTAATTACTACGGTATCAATAACGTTAGTTTTGACGTGGAATCACAATAAAAAGAAGGAAAGAAAGGGAAGGAAAAAAACTAATTTTAAATGCCACTAAAGTTTTTTCTAGAGATAAATGTCACTTAAAATTATCACATGCATTAACCACTTGTCAACTTTACATTGGTAAACAAATTTCACTAATCACCCATGATTATTTTCCCATAATTAATAAATTAGTTATTTATCAGGAAGGGAGGGAGGGAAGAGGCCGAGTTGATTTTTTTTTATAGAGTTCTTGTCTACATCTATGCTATCTCTATCACTGCTAAGGTAAGGGTCGATCTGCACCTGGATCAGATATGGTGATTTCCGCTCTTTTCTTCCTTGAAGGTTATAGCAGACGAGGAAGCGAAGCTGTCTAGTTATCTTTCTATCTGTTCTTTTTTCTCAAGCGGGGGCCTGCACAAGCGGTGGAGCATGTGGTTTAATTCGTTACAACGCGCAAAACCTTACAAGCCCTTGACATATGAAAAAAAAAACCACGTACGTATAACATAATTTTGTATATATACTATATAAGTGAATGATGTTTCTCTAATAAAAAAATGAATGATTTTCCTATCAATTTAATTGTGACTAATTAAAATGCAATACATGCTATGAAATACAATGGAAATCGTCAATTTTTACTAGTGTAATGAAAATAAATTACCTATCACGATCAACGAGATTTACTAAACATAACTAGAGATTCTAGAATCGAGTCTCACCGTATACGTATGTGGCTTAATAGTCTTCTGAAGAGATAATTTCGTTTCGGCGAAATTAATGTCCCCCTATCCTCACCACAATTTTCGTGCCCGTATTGATAGGACTTTCACTCTAAAATCTAACCCTACTTCAAAACTATAATCACCATACCTAGTCCAATCCGTATATTTTACGTTTATATCTAGTGATATTAATCTATCTTAACGTTCTTATCATTTAGTATCATACAAACTTCACTATGTGAAGATATAGAAGTATAATATTATTATGTATACAACTTAATGCAATATTCTTACGAACGATTGTATCCAAGAAAAAAATATTCAATACAAGGACAATATTTTTGTGTTAAAAAAATACAAGGACCATTAACACGGACATGTATTTCGGTAGTCATCACCTTCTAGTGATTTCTAGAATGCTAGGAAAATTCGATGATTTAGATATTATTCGACATTGACGAGTTGAGATTGAAACCGGTGCCGTCAAATTTGATAAAACACCCTAAATTTTGAAAATCAATGAAACAGTATTAATATCGATGATTCTGTTAATTTTTCAACATTACCGTCATTACCACCTCACGAATCGATCTTATAATCATCTTGAAGGACCAATAGTGTGTAGAAGCTCTTGTGTGGGATCCGGATCCCCTACAATCGAGTCAAGCTGAGTCGAATGTCGATTGTTTGAACTCGAGATCGTTTAGGTCACAAGCTTGTTTAATTGATGAATTGATCGAGCTCGTGTTCACGTTTAGCTTGTTAAACGTATTTCTTTTAATGTTATGTAAAATCACACTATAGTCTTTGTTACATAAATAAATGACTTATCATCTGGTGAGTTAATGTTCACTTATACATTGATTTCCTCCTATATCTTTCTATTACATATCTACCTATCTAATAGAAAGGAAGAGTTGAACCCCCTTCCGACACTTGTTTTTTTTTTTTTTTTTTTTATTTTCATTCGTTTCTTTTATCGTTTCATCTTCTACCAAAATTTGTATTATTAGTTTTTTTTTTTCCCTTTTCACTGCTTCATCTACTTAGCCAAAAAAAAAAAAAAAAATTCAGCCCATTCCAGAAATTTTTTTTTTATATTTTTTTTATTCGTTATTTTATTTATTTACCTGTTTATCGGCCCAGTCCAGAAAATATTGGTTCTTCTATTTTTTTTTACTGTTCATGATTCTATATGATAAATGTGAGCAAATCAACTCCGAATCAAACAACGGCCCAGTCCAATTTTCTTTTTTTCCCTTTTTTTTCCCGGCCCATTCCAGAAAAGTTTTTTATTTTTTATTTTTTATTGGTTCTTTTATTTATGTAACTGTTTATCGGCTCAGTCCAGAAAAGATTGGTTCTTTTATTTTTTTTTACTGTTCATGATTCAATATGATAAACGTGAGCAAATCAACTCCGAACCAAACATTCATTCCTTGAAATCACTAAAATAAGGAAGGAAATGGACAAGCTGCCGGATTTTACTGAGAATCGAAATGATTCGCATTGAATGTAGGGAAAAAACGGATAAAACGGCAATGAGATGGAAGAACAGGGTTTTCAGAAAATTCGGCAAAGAAATGAGTAATCGGATCGAGTTTAGTGAAATTTGATTTAAAAAAAACTCGGGTCAAAGGGTGTTAAGAGGGTTGGGCCAAACTTTTGTGAAACATGGCCTGACAAAAAAATTGGCAAATTAGATTTTTATTTCATTCAGTCCAACAGCCAATAAAAAGTCCAATGAATAATTAAATTAATTAATTAGATTATTAACCAAACAAATTGGTAAAATAACTAAATAAAAATCTAATTAATTATTTAAATTCCAGCCAAAATGATATTGATGAAGTAAACTCCGAATCAAACATTCATTGCTTGAAATCACTGAAATAATAAAGGAAATGGACAAACTACCGGATTTTACTGAGAATCGAAAGGATTTGCATTGAATGTGAGGAAAAAGCAAATGAAACAGCAATGAGATGGAAAAACAAAGTTTCAAAATTCACCTAAGAAATGAGTAATCGGATCAATTTTAGGGATTTTGATAAATAAAAAAAACTCGGGTCAAAGGGTGTTAAAAGGGTTGGGCTAGACTTTTGTGAAACATGACCACAAAAAAAAATGGCAGATCATATTTTCATTTCATTCAGTCCAACAACCAATAAAAAATCCAATGAATAATTAAATTAATTAATTAAATTATTAACCAAACAAATTGGTGAAATAACTAATTAAAAATCTAATTAATTATTTAAATTCCTGCAAAAATGATATAGATAAAATGAACTCCAAATCAAACATTCATTGCTCGATATCACTGGAAAAAGGAAAGTCAATGGACTGACGTTTCTAAGTTATGACACTTTTATAACGTAAACGCCACTGTTGGTGTTCAACAACGAACATCAGTGGCATCGACGTTCCTCTTATTAACTATTATCGTGATGGCGAAGTAATTTTTTGTGAACCAGAAATAATAGTAGTGATGTCAATACAGTACTACTCCTTAATTAACAAAAAAAAAAAAAGGAAAAAGTTGGCTGTGGATAAAGTAATGACTCTCCATTTAATTAAGTAATAGCTGCTTAAATCCATTAATTATCATTCAGTTGGTAGTATTATAGAGTTATTATTTAACAATCTTTTGTCGTCCTGCTTGTTTGTTACTCTCTCCTTCGCTTGCCCCCTCCTATTGTTACACGTATATACAGGCGTCTCTCCAGGCTAACATAGCGCCGCCATGCGCCACGCCGTCGAACCCGCAATTTTAGGACTCTCGCTTTCATTATCTTAAAATGTATTTTAGGTAAATTTTTATTAATTACTCAAGTTAAAAAACCTAGAAGAAGGCGCAATTTATAATCAAATCAGTGAAAAGTTTTAATTAAATTCGCTTCATATTTTATAACGCTTTATGAACATAAGATACTCAAAAATATTTGTAATATATTATTTTTCTCAAAGAGTGCGCTTAAAATTTTTTTTTTTGCTTGCAGCCTCCGACATTCTGTGAGTGAATCACCTGCACGTATATATATTTCTTTCTAGGCCCCTCTTATTTCTCTTTGCGCTATAGGTCCCTCATTTCCTCTTCTTCTTCGTATTGTCCTCCCCTGTCCTTATCGTCGTAAAACGACGTCGTCTCATTCTGCAACAGATCATCTTGTAGGCTTTCTACGTGTCCGTTCGAGGTCAGTGGAGTAGCTTCTCCACCTGCCCCTGCTCCACATACCTGGTCTGTTGAGGATTCTCTGTCATCTCATTCATCTGATTGTGCCTCTGCGTGGCATCTGGAGCAGCACCGATTGTGATGACGGTGACACCTTCACATTCCTTCTTCTTTAATACACTTCTGACCGCTCCATTTCTAGGCTTGGCCCATTCATCAAGATCCAAGATATAGGTTTTCTCTGCTTCTAAAATTTATTAAATTCCTTGTTCTTCTTGCTTTGATTGTTAATCGTAATCGTTGTTTCTTAAATTGTTTGAGGCTATTGTCGTGCACTTAGACGTAGATTTCTGATCAAGAAGGTTTATCATTGCATGCTTTCTACGATGATGTTATCAATTTTTCGAAATGGGGTTTCTTTTTTTGTGTTGTTGTTGATCGTTTTATAATTTTTTTGGATTAATTGAATTGAGTTTATACAGGGTGAGGGAGCAGGAAGGCCTGGTTTTGATGGTGATGATAATACATGGCCGACATGGTTGAAGCCTCTACCGGAAGAATAGTTTTTGGGTCACTCCAGAATACATGCCGACTCACATAAGATGATAAGAATCAATGCAATATGTACTGTCGTCTGTCTTGATTGTATGAATGAGCTTGCTATTCAGGTTTTGATTTTCTTTTTGTTATATCTTGAATCTTTTTGTCCTCTTTAACCAATTTGACCATCTGGGCTTCAACACTTTTTGCCAATGTTGTAACCTTTATCCATATCCTCTTTTCCTTTTTATAGTATATGACAAAGCACTGCCCCTGTTTCCAACCCTTTACTACCGTTGTCTTTTTTAGTTGAATTTGAGGAAGAAAAAGATGGCCTTTTGGGTATTGTTGTATGCTAATATTTTTGGGTTCTGTTGTTTGGGTGGCTTGCAGATATGAAGGTCATCATACCATGATGTGATAAGGGTGAATGAAATTCAGAAGTATTTGGACATCTCCTCTGTTCAGACATATGTTACAAACAGTGCTAAGGTTGTTTTCTTGAATGAAATGCCTCAGCCGGGATTTTGTATTTAATGTTCTAATGGTCCGATTTGCTAATTGATGTAGGTATTGGAGCTGCCAGGAAATGCTGCAAGAGACAACAGGAAGACCGGGATTATTCCTAGACATGTGCTGCTAGCCACAAGAAATGATGAAGAGCTTGAGTAATTGTTGGCTGGAGTGACCATAGCACATGGAGGAGTGCTGCCAAACATCAACCCAGTTCTATGATTCTTATTACACGAGAATAATAAGCCACAAAAAATGGGAGATGTTGAATCCATAGATAAGGTTAGTTCAGATTTACTACGCACTTTAATTTTCTTGATATAGTATATATTCTTCTCTCTTTTCATTTTCCCTATATTCTTTCAAGGTTGCTTCTTTTGTTATTGATCTTACTAGATTCATGTGGTTTTTTTTCACCCTACTGGACTTTCGTATGTGGGTTTTCGCATTTTCACCTAGCTTGATTTTTTTGGTTGACAAATCGATATTACTATTGTTCTTTTGTTTTAGCATTTCAGTTTTCTTACTTTCTGCACATATATAAAACTGACAGGTTTGTAAAGTTGCCTCATTCCCCTTGCTTTTATGTTGATATTCATGCTTGGTGCAGGTTTGAAGGTATATGTATACTTTTCCTCCTACTAGGTCTTATAACAGAGTTGAGTTCTCACTCATCAACAATAATGATGTATTAAAGGTTTGGTTACCTAAATACTCAAAAAGGGTACTATCAATGTTGAAAGGGGAAGATAAAGCTACCGGAAATAGTTCAGTTATCATTACCTCACAAACTTAACTGCTCCTGAGTCCTGATTGCTTCTCCCTTCACCTTGCAAGTGATGCAGGTAAACGACGGCGTATGGGTTCCCCCACCCTCACCAGATCATCATCTATAGCCTTGGTACGTGGCTTCCTTTCATCATTGTAGTAGGCTTTCCACCTGCCGGCTTACCGGATACGTGTTCTGTTATGTAATTCACCGCCTCATTCCCATGCTTTGACTCTTACATGTCTTTCTCTTTCTTCAGATTACCATTTCATCCCTAGAAGAAAAGGAGAGCACATCATCTTCTTCTCCAGTAACCTCCATATTTGGTCATCACAATTGCATACAAGCCCCTCCCAATATATACTAATTGCTTAAGCTGGAATCTTCCACAATCATCCTTCACAACCGGATCTCACACCGCTCACCGCTTAAAGATCTTCTCCTCACCTCCTCACCGCTTAAGATCTCTTCCATCTTTTAATCTATCCACAAATTTCTTCTACTCTTTCTGTGTCATTTCTTCGATAAGAGGGTGACGCCGCTGCCGACTATAACTAGAAACCATAAATCTTTCCCCGATGAGATGATGAGGACGGTGGCGGTGGATTCGAAGAACAGCGGATTTTGGAATTACATTCCGATCCATCCAAGAATCAGGTTTTCTTCTGCTAACAAATTCTATTAAACTCCTTTTCTTTGTTATTGATAATTTTTGTTGCTAATTTTTCGATTCTTCATCAAGCCCAAAAAAAGATGTGAATTCCTTCATCCTATATCCGAGGTGAGAACTTTGGGACCATGTAAAGATTCAGTTTATGTAGGTGTGTGTCTATATATAACGTTACCACCGCCCTCTTTCTTCACTCATTTTTCCCGATCATTGCAGGTTCAGATATGCAAGCTGATGATTTCTGGTGACAACCAAGGTTCGAAATTGGAATTTTTTTCTTGGGTATTTTTAATTTTTTTTACTTAGTTTTTTCCCCATGATTCTGGTGATCAAGTTAGAAACTTTTTCAAGTGAATATTAATGGGTTTGTGTTTATTTCTTCTTTAGTCTGTTCTTGTTGCTGTTGTTCTTCCTCAGGTACTTCTGAAAAACTCTGCTTTAATTTAACTGATACATGAATTTTCTGCGTCTTGTCTCGTGCTTTTATTTCTTTTTTATTTTATTTTCGGAGACACAAAGGTTTGATGGTATTTTTCAGTGTAGTAAGATTCTTAGAAATTGATACAGGTTTTTTTTTCTTCTTTTCCCTTCAAAAATAAGATTTTTTCCCTCATCTATTAAATTTTCTATAATATGGCGTTTTGAGAGGTGAGATTTGTGGTTATTGACTGGAAAAATGGCGGTAGAAGAGGGAGAGGGCTCGGAGAAGAATGATGGGGTGGTTTTATCAAAACGGGAGTATTTTAGTTTGAGAAGATCAGTGGCATCATCTGTTTGGTTAAATGATTTTTGAAGGGATCTGATGATATGAGCTGTAATGGGGGCTATGGTGCACACTATTGTAGCCCCAATCGAGAGGGCAAAGTTGCTTTTACAAACACAGAAGACTAGAAGAGTAATATATCCATTATTTCTGAACCTAATACATAGTATAAAGGCATGGTTTTACTATCTGCATCCATGTACAATTGATGTACCTTTTTTTTGCATAATAAAAAATTGTTCTTTTGACTGGTTTGCAGCTGTATTTAAGCTTCAGCTTTTCTGGAAACTGTGTATTTTTAATAGTGTGTACATAAAAATGTTATATTATTAGAAGGGACCTGGTGGGTTTTCTTTTCCCATTTTTAATAGTGTACACCTGAATTTTTAAGCGTATTCAACTACGCTCAAATTTGGTTACACACGTTTAGAGCTTCCTTTCCTATAGGCGTGAGTAATTAACATAAACTGTGTTAACTTAATGTCGCTCACTTGTTACATAGTTTTACTTGTTAACACAGTTTATGTTCTGTACACATGTAACATCCCTTCTGAAGTTGTGTGTTGCATTGCAACTTAGACTGAGTTTTGCAGCAACCTTTTGCATTTGGCAGCAACCTTTTTATATTACCTTTTGAAGTACTATGTAAATATGGAGTTCTCTTAAGATTCTTTATACCATGTTTATATACATCTTCTCATAGGTCATACTACATATTTCTTATGAAGCCTATTTTTTCCTCATTACACTTTTTTCCTCATTACACTTGCAAAAGCTCTCTTTACTTGGTTTATTTTTTACCGCATGCTTTGTGTTTTTCTTTTTTAAAAGCACGTATTTGTAGTTTTTAATCTTCCAATCAACACCTTTAACTGCTGAGAATTACTTTCTACTGCTTTATTTTGGCATCTTTTTGGGGTTGAAGTTTAGTGATCATGGTGCACTTGGTTGTTAGAGTCTGTTGTTTATTACCTGTTGATGAGCTCTCTGTTTGATTTTAACCATCATTCAGATTTTCTAGCAGGTTTTGGCCTTGCACTTAAGAAACCTATTTCTAAATGGTGTTATTAAAAGGGCCTTGCGTTGCAAGGCCTAAGAAATATAAGAAAGGAAAGGGGTTAGGAGGAATTTGCCTAAGAAATATAAGAAAGGAAAGGGGTTGGGAGGAATTTTGGGAGTGACACGTGTTTTTTTTTATTGGTCCGTCATTTTACTGTTCATCGGCCCAAAAGCTTGGCCCAATCTTTTTTTTTTATAATTTTTTTACTGTTCATGGCAGGCCCAGCCCAGAAGATTTGTTTTTTTTTTTTTTTTTTTTTTTTTTTTTGAGAAGAATGGTTTGAGTTAAATTGTTCCATTTTGGAGGACTCAAATGTATCACCTTTTAATGTGTAAATATAGGGAAAAGTTGTTGTTTTGTGACAAGTGTTTTTTTTTAATTGGTGTGTCATTCTACTGTTCATCGGCCCAGAAGCCCAGCCCAGTTTTTTTTTTTATTTTTTTATTTGCTAATGTAGGTGAGGTGAGGTATGAGATGTAATGCGGTGATGTATGGTAGGGTAGGATGGTAAGATAATGTGGTGTAGGGCATGGTGAGGTAGGATTGGATAGGTGAGTGTTAAAAAATGTTGGGATATGGTGCGGTTGGGTGATTGATAATGTGTGTAGTAGATAAGAAATAGTGTGTTGACTAAGGTAGAGTTGTGTGGTAGGTTGTGGTATCCGAAAGGAGATCGTCATAAAATGTTTTATTTTTCATTGTTGTGCTTAAGAAAATTGCGTTTTGAACGGTTCGTTACATGCTACGTTTCTTCGCATTTAATATCGTCAAATAAGTTAAAACTTATAGCATGGGCACTCCGTGCGTTGCACGGAGTCGCGATTTCACTAGTATCCTTCTATCTATATAAGAAAGGAATAAAGTCATTTCTTTATTTGGGCTTTCTCCAAGGTTTCAATCCCCGTTTTTCTTTGTCGCCGCACTCCCCTACGTCACTTCGGTATCCGATCTGGTCTTTTACGGGGTGGAAAGATGTGGGATTTGGTGGCTGGATACACGATTTGGTCATGTGTGTGGATGAAATTAATATTGGATGGTGCTTGGGTCGAGGTGCTATCGAGTGTTTTGCGAACCCCTACGAATAGTTGGCGAGAAATGACAGAATTTGGTAGGTTGAGTGATGCATGATGTGTGTTGTGAAGAAATTTGTGTGTGTTCGTACAAGTTTTATTGTTTATTATTGAACAATAGTTTTTAATTTTTTTCCATTTTCTTGCTGCAGGAAAAAAATTCCTTTAAATATAACCGTCATTTCTTTGAGTTTTCTCATTCCACGCTGTGCTTGTGTTGGGTTTAGGAGGTAAAAGGCATCAGCTTGCTGTGTGATTCAAGTCAACGAAGTTCTTACTGGTATGTTTGTTTTTTCTTCTGTTAATTCTGTGTTCTGAATTAATTGTATGTAGTTGTTGGGTTTGCCAGCACCTTTTTTGGGGGAATTTACTTCTAGGTTGAGAGGATTAGTATGTGGGTGTGGTTGTATTCATGCCTTGGTGTGGTGTATATTAATCTGAGGTGGTATGACCCATTGTATTAGTCAGGCCTGAATTGTAATATAGGGGTTTGTTGTTTTATAGCGTTCTGCTGATACAGGCATTAAAACGAAACACTGTAGGCGGCCTGCTTCTTTATGTTCTTCATGGTATATTAAATAATTGCTGGTGCTAGGTCTGGTGATGATGTTTAATATTATGAGCCTATGGCTGTATTATTCGTTGTAAAATATTCAGTGTCATTTATCAGATTCTGTTTATACACTTTAATATTTTTATGTATGTTTGTGGTGTTTGTTGACTTTATCAATTTACATATTCAAAGATGTTTGCTTGGTTGTATAAATGTATTCAATTGATTGTGGAAAAAAAAAAGGGGCTTTTTGTCTTGCAGGGTAGGGAGCTTATTCTTACTCTGTTTAATAATGGGTGTGTTTTTTTTAGTCTTAATCATGTGTACATGTACTTCCTAGTGGGGTTTAATAAGATTGCTTGATTGTTTAGGATGATGTGAGTGAGACTATGTATTTTACTGTCGTTCAAATGTCCACAAAAAGTTTTTGCTTTTGATCTTCTTTAAGCTTTTAGTTAAAGTGTTTGTTGTGTTTTTGGTCTTTCATTGTTCATTGGGCTGTTAGTATGGCTATAGTGTTGTGGGTTGTTTTTGTTTAGAAGTGTTGCTGATGTTGGTTTTTACGTAACTTCCGGACTGCTAGGTTTTTTTTTCTGTGGATGCTGCATTTTTCCCTATGGCCTGCACTATTGCATTTTTTATGTTCTGATGCATTCACTTTACTGCTCTGTTTTCTTACTGATTCAGGAAAGTTACTATGGCTGGGGTGAGTGGCTCGTCTGGTTCGCAGAAAAATTTAGTTTTGGGTTCTCAGGTGTGCTTTTCGTAGATAGTCCACTGTCCTTTTTGGATTGTTTTCCCCGTTTCTTGTGGTTAGAATTGTGTTTGTGTTGTTTCATAGTCATAATAGGTTGGGTTTGGTTGGAGCAGTTGATTGTGTTTTACAGTAATATTATACTCTAAATAATGCGAACTCAGGGCAATGCTAGGCCAAGGCCTGGTATGTATTTAACCAATTCCAACTCAAGTGCAACTAGGCAAGCTGGTGGTGGTATACCTAATGAAATTGATTGTCCAGCTTCAGAGGTCAGATGGTGTCTTATTTTATTACTGTTTATAAATAGATGCTTAGTAATTCTATTTGATATTACAATATGTGTTTTTCCCATACGCGGTATTGATAGTACATATCGAAAAAAAATTGTTTATTTGATCTGTTGTTTTGATGTTATACACGAAGGCAAGGAAGCAACGGTTCATGTATTCCGTTGTGGAAGTTATCACACTGAAAAAAAAGTAGATTGTATTAGTCTAGGTTATTGAAAGACGTCCCGTTGAAAGAAGCCAATCAACTACTAATCCAACGATATATCGAAACTATTGGCTCACCGATATGATGGTATACTGTATAAATTGGGTATTGAATACTTACATACATTTAGTAACATAGTCTGTGTCATGATAGTGAACTCTTTGCTCATTTAAAGCAAGGGACCAAAATCCAGCTGTTGTGTTTGGATTTGATGTGGCTTTTTTTTAGCGAAGTCTGCTTCCATACAAGCGTTACTATATATCCAATGCCTACATTTGTCGTACAAAGAAAGAGTATCAGACTGGGGATTATTTGTATACGTGGTACCTCAGCAGTTCAACTCCCATTGAGCCCATAATGGATGATGTACCCGTGATTCTACCATGTCATTTTGACATCACACCATTTGCTGAATTCGGTAGGCATGCTGATCGAGAAGACAACATTAGCAAGTAACTTGTTATTTATTTATTCCAACATTCTTAATAGTTTCTGTTACAAAGAAAGGATAAATAGTTGGTTACTTGTATTATTTACACCAATTAAGGCAAGAGCTTCCACAATAAATATGTCAAAAATGGTCTTTAGGCAAGAGATTATGTTGTTGTAAATGATGAGTAAGAAACAATACTCTGTTAGGTTCAATATTTGCTGCAAGTTGAGCAGTTTATTTTTTTTAAGTAAATGAGCATTGTTGTATGCAATTCGTACCACAAAATAATTGTAGGCCAAAATCCAAAGAAAATGATATTGCTGTTTGTTTTCGTACTAGGAAAACAAATAAAATTATATAATACAATAACACATTCAGTTATGCTAATGTTTATTGTTTTATGCATTAGCAGTAGCCTTTTACATATATCTCCGATTATACGTTGGAAAAATTTTTACACAAAGAAAATTAATACTCACTTGGAGACAATGTTGAGTCTTCAACAATTCCAACTGATGATATACAATCTGATCAAATGCTAGCAACAAAAAAGATGTGTAAGGCGAGTTCTTCACACCAAGTACCAAAATAAAATTGTATTCAAAAAGTTTAAAACCCCGTTTTGTGTTACCTAATAACCTGAAAACTCTACTTGTGCAGCTATTTTTGTTACATCCTCATTTATGATTTACTACAATTGATATATTTCATATGTCATTTTTAGCATATTTAATTTTAAATTTTTTCTTTTGCACATTGGAAAGAATTTTGCAACTGCAATCCTCCTCCAAGCATGGGCCGGAGTGATACCGAGGAAGCCTAAAGTTTGTTGTAGAAACTGGACTTAAGCCCATTAATCGGGTTTATTAAAATGGATATGGCAACGTAATTTGAGTTTGATTACATATATAGGTTTCATTATGAATTAATAGTACTATTAAATATTGTTAAGAGTAATCAATGAAAAAACAGATAAATTTGTGATTTTAAATCCATCAATTGCGATATCGAGTGAATAATAAATTAATTGTCAGAGTTTATACTAAATTGTTGAGAGTATGAGCTTGTATAAGGCTTTATACCACATAAGTATTTAGGTGAAGTTTTTTCCCAACTATTTAAGAAAGAAAATCGTATTCGAAAAGAAAGCTTACACAGATAAATTTATTTTGATTAAAATACGCTTATTTCATGTAAGTTTGTTTTGTGGTTTGTATCTAACTGATTATTTATTTATTTCGTTAGCATATTCATTTAAATGTATGAATGGTAGATGAAACCGGTAAATATACCATTTTTCTTGAAAGTTGAAACTATGCTTCTTTATATAATATTTATGGTCTAAAAGCCTAGTAAGAAAGCCCAACCATTATGGGTCACAACTTTTTAGTTATCACACGTTTAGACAAAGAGATAATTACACTTTTAGTTTCCCGTGTTAATTTATTTTTTCAAAACTAGCCATCTATCTTTCATTGTTAAAATAAATACTTTTATGTATATGTTTTTGTTACGATAAACATCTCTATTTTTTATTATTAAAATAAACACCTCTATGTATGTTTCATTATTATGATCAACACCCCTATGTTGTGTTTTTGTTACGATAAACACTCGTTACTTGTCCTATAATTGTAGGTGAGTCATTTGCCAAACAACGGTCAAGTAATGTAATTGATACAACAAAGCAAAACATATAATATATATATATATATATATATATATATATATATATATATATATATATATATATATATATATATATATATAGAAAATAATGCATAATGCATAAAATATAAATTATTTTATGCATCTCATAAAAAAGATTTTATGTATAATTATGTCACACATAATTATACATTACATGTCCCTTATAAAATAGGACATTATGTGACATAACAATTAATCTATTAATGGCAAGACATTGCAAGATGTTAATTGGTAGTACTATTCACAATTAACCCGTGCGTTGCAGGGCGATAGCTAAATTTAATACAAAATACTGAATAACTATTGAAAATCTTTGAAAAATTAAGTGGTAGTTAAAATAAGAAGTGTTTGATAACAATATAAAGCACAACATATTTAATGAAGAGCCACTTAATTACAATGTAAAACGGAAGAAGAGTTGCTTCTTGCTAAAAATATATCACCCGATGTTTTCCTTAATTCACGCATCATTATGCCCAATATTATTCTACGTAAATGTAACCAAACACGTCAACAAAACAGATGGATATCAAGATGAGGTTGGCTAAAAAAAAAAGCAATAATGTTAACATGTTGCAAACTCTAAACATCTTTTTATGATCAAACTATTATTTACACATTTACAACAAATGATGACAATGGATTTTATATGTGACTTGCATTTAGATCAAATGAATTTTTTTGCTATTGTAAGGTACAATTAATACAATCAAGCAATTAAATGAGCCCCGTACAAATGAAAACACAGTTTTATTGAAAAATTCCTTTTAATGATTTTCAAATAAATATAGTGCATCTGAAAAATAGATCCATTAGTCCTCTCAACTATTTGTTTAAGTACAATCAACATATGTAGGAGCACCTTTGTTGAGACCTGTTGTGCCATTTTCGAAGTGCTCAATTAATCCACGATGTAATCTTCTTCAGGGCTAACATGTGCAAAATTGATCTTCTTGCATGCCTTACTATGCCAGATAAAAATACGTAAAGTAAGTATTACAAACAAACAATGATTACTTAAAAAATACTACTAAAGAACAACTAATAAAAGTATACATAATAGTAGTGCTTTCGTTGTTTAGCATGCTAATGGCAAATTCGCTTATATGAAAAGTAGCAATGTGAATCAATGCGACTATCGACTGAGAGAGGATTAAGCATCAAAAGCAAAGGTTAAATACACTATAGATACCAACCTAATGCATTCTACAACAGTAGAGTGAACTTGATGCTCCTGCATGTACAGAATGTGAGAATGCTAGACTTTTTTTTCAAAAGGATAACCAATAAGTTAGACTTTTTAATAAAAAAATATATAAGACATAAACAAAAACTTTATCACTTATCAATATATTAATGAGAGATCGAAGGAAAAGTCCTTTTTTATTACAAAATGAATAAATAGGACACACTCTTTTTTTTAGTTGCGAAAAGAACAAACATTTTCAGACGGACAAAACTAACCCTCTTTAAAAGGGACGCGCGTGTATAAACATTTGCTTCAGGTTACAAAATGAATAAATATTTGCTTCAGGTTTGTTTTTTTTGTTTTTTTTCTAACATCCGTAACTTTTGATTTATAACTCCGATCATCAAAAAAATTTCACCAAAATTCATATTTTTTTGCTCTTTAATTGAGCCCAAATACGATACACTTCTGACGTATATTTTGAAAGACGAAAAAGTATTTGTATTAACCGGAGCGCTTTTTCTTATTAACGACCGTAACTTTTTATTTAAAACACCGATCATCAAAATTGTTTCACCAAAGTTCATGTTTTTTTATCTTCATTTTGAGACCGCATTTGATACCCTTTCGACGTAGTATTTGAAAGCCGAATTTTATCGAAGCGTTTACACTAACACAGTATCAATATCAGTATCAGTATCAGTAAACAGCTGCATATGAGGTAATCAGTATCATTTAAGGCTTAATTCAAGTGACTACTTCAAAGCACACATATAAGGCTCATTTAAGGCTTAATTCAAGGGACACAATATCATATATGGCTCATATAAGGCAAAAAAAAACCTTTCAACAAAATGCTTCTTGCATATTTTCCTCATATTTGCAGTGAAGTAAAGCTCCAATCTTTGCATATCTCTCTTAAATTATCAGCAATAATTGGCAGAAATTAAGGCCCAAATAAACATCAAAAATGGCAAACCATAATAGAAGAAAGAACAGTCCAAAAAAACAGCAACAATGGCACAAGAGATCGGTTCAAAGCCGAATTTAATCGCAGCATTTACACTAACACACCACAAGATGTCGATGTCGGTAACAATATCGATGATCAATATCGATGCTCGATGCTCGATGTCGCCTCATTTAAGGCTTAATTCAAGTGACTACTTCAAGGCACACATATCTGGCTCATATAAGGCTCATTTGAGGCTTAATTCAAGTGATTAACTATTAAGTCTATGTCAAGTTTATGTGGTTTTGATTGATAAAAGGAATAGCATAGATTAACTTGATTAAGGTGTGGTGTTTATAACATGCAGGTTCAGTAGTTAATCACTTGAATTAAGCCTAAAAGGTATATCGGACTAAAAGGTAATACATAGAAGATCAATACAACAGACTATAGATTTAGTACAATAGGTACATCAGACTAAAAGGTAATACATAGAAGATCAATACAAGTCTAAAACAGTCTGAACTATCAGCCAAATTATAAGAAGGATATTCAAGTTCAAAGAACTAAATTATCATGCCCGCAATTCACAAGGTGCTGAATTACAAGTTCAGTAAGCTTATGAACTAGGCCTATCTATTACATGATGATACAATGTAGATCAAAAACCTCAAAGACGCCAAAGGCACACAAGACGCGCTATGAACTAGGCCTATCTATTGCATTAAGGCACACAGATCAATATCGATGATCGCACCGATAATGATGATCGGTCTGAGTATCATGCTCAAAAGGACTCTCCTTTCGGTTTTTTGTTGCAAGGCTTATGTCACCCAAGTCCTTGATATGAACTGAATGTCTTCTTACAGTTCAAGCACTCATATTTACTTCTTTTCGGAGCATGTTTCGATACTACTTTTTCTTTAGGATCATTTCTTTTAGGCCTCTTCTTGTTCATGGGTTCAATCACATTAGGCCACCATGCCATTCGGCTTTCTCTTGTAGCAGACATAAGCCTTAAACAATCATTCCCATGCTTCTTTCATCATCCGAGCCGAAGAGGCATGTCTATTACCGTTTTCGTTCGGTGAATTACCTCCGTCGTGAGGCTCAGGTTCCTTTAACAAGGTATCTAGACTTGACAATTTACCACGCCTTTTGAATTCCATAATCACAAGCAATTTGCTTTTGTTTCTTCTTCTTTGTAGTAGTTGTAGTAGGCTTATGAAGGCTTGTATAACTTCAAAGACCATCTTCTTGTATTCAGAATCGAAAAGTTTCACACCAAAAACAGATCAAAATCCAGGTTTACACACACATTTGAGTCAAACAAAATGAATCTGCTCATTTCAAATGAATACCTTCTTGATTCTCCCATAGCAAGCAGTCAAATTGTGTTCAAAGGCAAACTTGTATTCGGTTCTAAACGAAACACAGCAATGAAATCAGCCACAACGTATTTGATTTGATAAATAATAAGAAAATAAGGAAAATACAGAGAAGTAATACTTATAGCATTCATAATATTTTACTGAGACTGCACGATAATTACTTCAAAGAGGCGCAATTCTGAATATAAAAAGAAAATAACATAGCAAGAGAAAGATTGAATATCACACTATCCTTCTAATGATGCAGATCTATTCGATCTTGGTTGAGTTCTTGATCTATTCAAGTTTAACATTTTAGCACTTGAGGGAAAAAATGCCAACCAATGCTTATTAATCACAAATCAATCCCAACTTAGCTGGCATCAACTGTCCCTTCTCACAAAACATGTGGTGCATAAAAAATTAAATTAGCTGAGATCAACATTAAACATTAAATTAGCTGAGAAATATGAAAGAGGAGCAGGAGCTCAAGAATCTTCCTCTTGTCGCGCTAGCACTTCAAGTCTCAGATCGTTCACAATCATCATTCATGCTCGCCGGAAAGTCGGAAATTGCATTCGCACCAGAAATCTTAGCACTCGCTCATCCCCACTCTCTCGTTTTGATTTCGGACAATAGAATGTGTGGGATTCAGAAAGTACAGAAAGAAGATGACATGAATGGGCAATTTGGTTTATGATCCCAATCTGTGTGAATTTGTGTCGGATAGAGAACATGGGTATATTTGTCCGGTGAAATTTATTTGTCCTTAATGCAATTAAAAAATTGAGGCTGGATTAGCACTTAATTAATGGGGAAAAAGTGGACTATAAACTAATTTTTTCTATATTAATTTGATACGCATGTATATAACTTCAATGTACAGAACTGATCTACGGGCAAAAATCTAACGGCGATGATCGCTGATAACATAAAATCCAGCTCTGATATCTGCAAATACAAAAACATGTGATATTTTAACAATTGAAAATTAAAAATCCAGTCAGCAATATGAACAATTATGTACATGGCCATTACAATTACAATGCACATGACATGATGAAAACTATGTTGAAAAATGAGAAATATTTGTGTGGTGTCTTCATTCGTGTGGACACACCGTGTAGTTCAATTTGAACCACACATTGTGTCTACACGAATGGAGTGACTATGTAAATATTTCCCATGAAAAATATGTCTGCAACGACCGCATTAAAGTTCGTGCACCGCATCGGGATATGAATTCAAAAAATCCAACAACGTTTGTGGTTTCAAATAAAAATGCAAATCACGTACCTCTATATTAACGAATACAAAACGGGAAATCACATTTATAAGCTTACTTGGAGCTTTTTCCCCTATGATAAGTTTTTCAACGGTAGTTTTAGTGTGGCCACACCATGTTAGCATTGGTCCAAGGTGTGAAAAATAGCAAGTTTTTTTTTTTTTTTTTTTCACAATTAGGGGGGTCACAATACATTCACATGTTCTTATCGGTTCCGGACCATCAACTCATACTAGAGGCTAAGGCTATCTGCCACATAAAGCCGCCCATAAGGCCAAGGCTATCCACCATATAGGGCCGCAAAAGACCTCCCAGTAAGGCGTTCAGGCAAAGCTAACAGGCGACCCGCCATTATAGCAAGCCGCCACGGTATTTCAAGGCAATCGATCCGCGAGCATACTTTACTCCCCACCTAACATTCTAAGAGAATGCTTAAGGCACGGAGTAGGGGTCCATTGATGATATGTCTGAACTGTAATCCAGCCCGCGGATTGATCGAACTTTCCTAGGTGTCCAATCTCACCGGCAGTGTACCGGGTCAATTGTAGTCTAGTACGGTGAGTCAAGGTCGTATCCACAGGGATGTGAGGTATCCGAATCGCAAGTTTGTTTAAGAAACTAATGATTAACTACAAAAGTTGATAAAATGATAAAATAAACCTAACCAAGAAAATGCCTCTAAGTTGGGTCAAATGTCCGTTGAATGTATGCTACGGTAGAAACATAAGTGACAATTGATCCGTTTGGACTCGTAAGCTTCTGGCACACTCTTCTAGCCCTCAAATTACGGGTTTAGGCTCAACACGTGTCATCCATAGGGGTCTTGGTCAACCTATAATCCTGCAATGAATCACCAAAATACCAAGAGTAAACCCGACACGACGCTCCGGTTACTATAACCGGTACAAAACCTATCAAAATATGATATTTTATATAATAATTACTATCTACACATATGGATGAAACTAAGCAAATAATGACTTGAATTGATACGAAAACATCAATAAATGCATGAGAAATGGGATAAAACATCGTAAAAGGTATCATCTAGTTGACTTACATCAACCACTCCCCACTTAGCTTTTGCTCGTCCTCGAGCAAATAAAGCGACAAAACAACTCAAGACAAGAGATAGGATCATACAACATCAAGAAGTAAGAACACAACTAGATGATGCAACCAATTGTACATATAACCACATGTTAACCACAGTCTAAGAAAGTAGTGGAGTGTGTGTGTGAATAGTCTTCAAATTTGTTACCAAGCAATCAAATATGAAATCATGTATGCAAGACTTATTAGGCGCAAACCATAGGCTTAAGAATGATACCAATCTTCACTAATCGAGGCATTTGGAGTCAAGAAGTTAGATTGGGTAGGACTTGCAAGCTTGTAACGTTAGGCTCGGGTATTGGCTAAGAGAAGGGTAAAAATGGAATATCAAAGAGAACTATGCAAGATAGCAAGCCTCTACACCTTCGCTTCCAAAAATGTCAAATTGGTATCTCTTCTTCTTCTTTTGCAAAAATCGTCGAGGTGGCCACTTCAACAAAGAACAAAAGAGATAAGAAACACCGTTCCAATCAATGCAATTTCCCCAAGCTTGAGTTACTTGAATTTGATAAACTAATCTTCAAATGGCTTCTTCTTGACTAACCATTTATTGAACTTTATTTACAACTTTATTGAACTTCATTTGATTTTTGGATTTTTGATTTTTTTGAATTTTTTTTTTGAACTTCAAAGAAACATATATACACCAATGGACTCCGAACTTGATAAGATACCATCTCAACTTTGTGCCAATAATGTCATTCAACTCTTGCCCAACTTCTAATGTCGTCACCACAACAATACATAAAAACTTGCTATACTTGCGGGATGCCAAGGGAATGTAGACCAAAATTAGGCTAAGGGTCGGATTATAATGAGGCTAATCACGAATGGCTAGTTTCGAGTGGGGTCTCACCACTCTACAAAGGCTGAGATGGGGACAGGTGGAAAATATGTACGGGATGGCCATTTGGCTATGGTTGAGTCAAAGAAATGCAATGACCGTCATCCCTAACTCCGACTCCAAACACCTTTCTATTCCGCCTCGAAAGGATATCAAGCCTAAGTTATAGTTGCTATGGAAGCATGCTTGCATGATTACATAAAAGTTTACATGTTAACAAAAGATTGGAATATACGTACTCAAATGGTTCACACTACAATCAAGGATTCACGATTACAACGCACTTACATATCACCAAGGTTACTCACTTTGTTAAGGTACTCACTCTATCAATTGCAAAACCATAAATCATGACAAAAGATAGTTTGTTCAACTTTAAATTGCTCAAAATTTTACAAAACTAAGTGTTTTTCAAACATTTAATGAGATTACCTTTTGTTGGACTAACTACGTTCCCACTCCCCACTTACGAACTTGCATTGTCCTCAATGGAAAGTGAGTGGTAATGAAGTAGTTAGGGAAACAAAAGAGAATCAAAACTAGTCAAAACAAGTACCGGGATGCCATAAAAGGGTGGGTGGGTGGGTAAGAAATGAAAGACAACCAATAAAATGACAAACAATCCCATATACTAGCAAAATATCAACCAAAATGTAGACACAAAATGATCATTGGCCACACCGGGCCTTACAAAAGAGCAAAAAAATATTATACTTAATTTTGACGGGCTGCCTCCCGGTAGCGCTTTTGTTTAACGTCGTTTGCTCGACGGGATTATACGGTAGAAAGAGTGGAATTTATACAGATTAATCGTGCATGGATACTACTAACAATTACTCACAAAAGCATGTAGCAAATAAGCACCAAAGCCAACCAAAAGATATGCTTAAGGAATAATAAGAAAGATAGTACCCGTTGTTTGCTAAATTTATAGTCTTTAGCTAGACTTTTCCTTACTTAGGTATTTAATGCACCGGTGGTGGGTCATCCTCGCGCACCGCATCTGTCTTTTTTTTCAATACCGGTCTCCAACATATGTTAGACGAATTCCACCAATCCCAACGATTCTTGACATTTTCCTTTGATTTTCGAGCTTTTAGTTTGCGAGCCTTCGCTTTATTGCTCACGTATTCTTCAACTACCTGTGAGTTAGTATAATCCACAACAAGGGGACACGATGTGTCCACAAAAGAACAAGATTCTAGTGTAGTGTGTGGATATTTCAATGAAGTGTAAATGTTGAAGACAACTCGCTCATCATTCACTCCCAAACTAAGCTCTCCCTTACGAACATCGATCACTGCTCCCACCGTTGCTAAAAATGGTCTATCGAGGATAAGGGGTGTAGTGTACCCTACCTCCATATCCATAACAAAAAAATCGACGGGGAAGTAAAACTTATCGACCTTCACTAGTACATCCTCAATGACTCCCTTTGGACATTTAATGGACCTATCCGCAAGTTGGAGAGTCGTCTCCGTACACTTAAGCTTGCCTATGCCAAGTTTCATGAAATCATTGTAGGGCATGAGGTTTATGCTCGCACCGAGATCACATAGCGCCTTCTCAAACAAAAGTCCCCCAATATCACATGGGAGTGTAAATCTCCCGAGGTCCTTAAGTTTAGGAGGAAGCTTATGTTGAAGCACGGCGGAACACTCCTCACTTAGACACACCGTCTCATACTCTTCCAGCCGTTTCTTGTTGGAGAGTATGTCCTTAAGAAACTTGCCATACGCCGGCATATTAGTGAGTGCTTCGATGAAAGGGATATTAATGGTTAAGTGCCGAAAAGTGTCAAGAAAACGTGCATATTTCTTATCCAACTTCATCTTTTTGATTTCCTCTCTCGGGGGATAGGGAAGTGATTCAAGATCATTTAATGTAGGGTTAGAATGTATACCTCCCTTACCTTTGTCGTTTGATGAAGATGGTGAAGCTTCTTTGAATGTTTGTGCACTTCTTGGGCGCCATGTGTCATCATCTTGCACCATTTTCCTTGAAAGACGCCTAGAATTTTTTTAACACTTCCGGCTTGTGCCGGGTTGTCATCAACAGTTTCTTCTCCAACATGTTCATTGAATAAAGTCCTCAAATCACTCAATCTTGGATTTTTCAATAGTCTTGGCGCCTTTAATTTTTCTTCTTCTTTCTCCACCTCAACATAGCCATCATTTTTCAAGAAACAATCAACGATCTCTTCCTCTTCTTCACTTAATTCTTTTTCTTTCTCATCATTCAAATCTTCTTCAACCTCATTGCTTCCTTCATTATGCCCATATAACCTTCCACTTCGAGTAATAATAGCATTGACTTCTCTCGGGTTTCTTTTGGTGTTGCTTGGTAATCCTCCCGGTGGTCTACTACTATTTCTCTCGCCTTCCCTAGTCAAAAGGTCTTCAATAACTCTTATTGATGTCTCTATCATTCTCATTCTCATTTCGTGCCCACTCATAGATGTTTTCAAAGTACCAACCTCTTGAGACATCATACCAATAGAAATCATCATTGTTTGCATATTGGCGGCTTGAGTAGACACAACTCCCATCAAGTTTTCCATCAAAATTTTCAAATGGGAGACATCCTCCGTTGATTGAGAACTTGTTGAACATGGGCTTGTTGAGTAGGAACTTGTTGGTAAAAAGGATGTGGTTCAAAAACTTTGGTGTGAGTGTTGTTCAAATCCCGACATTGTCTCAATAAACTCATATCTTCTTGTGTAAATACATCGGAGTTTGATAATTCTTCGATATGAAAAACACCAAATGTCACATCATCACATTTTCTACGCTTCAACTCTCTCTTCCCCGCTTGTAATTCATCCATCTTCTTATTTATCACCTCCATTTCTCTCAAAATTTCTTCCTCATTCGAAATCTCTCATCCACAATGGCAACTTCCGTTTAACTTGGACCAGGATCCCACAATTTCTCATTTCTTGTCACTCTTTTAATAGCCTTATAAACATCTTCGGTCGTGCTCATCATAAGTGATCCATGGCATGCCGAATCAATTTTTTTTCTTGACAATTTATGCAAGCCTCTACAAAATAATTGGACTTGCATGTCCAAAGTATATTCATGATTTGGACACCCCTCAAAAGCTTCTTAAAACGGTCCCAAGCATTGCCCAAAGATTCAATTAAATCTTGCTTGAAATTAGCAACTCTTACCTTCAACTCCAAATATCTACCCGGTGGAAAGTATTGCTTCAAAAACTCGGTTTGCATATCATCCCATGATTGCAAGTGATGGTGGGGAAATGACATAAGCCATTCCTTTGCTTGACCCTTCAATGAAAAAGGAAATAATGCAAGGCGGGTGAATTCTTGACAAGCACTAGTTTGGAATCCCGTATTGCATATTTCTTCAAGGTTATAAAGATGTGAGTGGGGGTCATCATGGGCATTTCCATGGATTGAGCTCTACTCTCCACTAGACCGAACATATGTGACTTGATTGAAAAGTTTTTAGCATCAATGTGAGGTAGCCTAATAGAATTATGAACTTGATTTTTTCTTTGAGTGGCTTGCTCACAAAGCGGTCTATATTGGTAGGGTGGATTTGGAGGTGGATCATATGGATATGGTTCTTGGGGTGGTGGTGGAGGATAGTCATTTGGATTTAAGGGATTTTGTTCAAAAAGGGAATTTTCATGGTTATGCCATCCTTGTACCATTCCTTGTACCTTATTCATTTCCTCTTCTTGATGTAATGACACTTGTGAAGATGCTTCACCAAGATCCAATTCACTACGAGCTTGGCCAACCTTTCTCTCAAATAATAGATCCCTAATATAAGTGTTAATATCCGGGATGTAATTAGTATCGGGGGCCTTACCACGTCGAGAGCGGTTCATCAACTACAAGATAGAAAACAACAAGAACAAAATTAATAGCACTTGGTGACTTACCAAAGAGGTAAGCACCAAAAAAATAAAAAATAAAAGATTAGAAAAAGTTTTGACTCATTCTCAAGAATTTTCAACTAATACAAGTATCAACCGTTACACATCCCCGGCAACGGCGCCAAAAAGCTTGATCAAACTTTCCTAAGTGTCCAATCTCACCGGCAGTGTACCGGGTCAATTGTAGTCTAGTATGGTGAGTCAAAGTCGTATCCACAGGGATGTGAGGTCAAACACCAATTAGTTATTATTATCTTGATCCGAATCGCAAGTTTGTTTAAGAAACTAATGATTAACTACAAAAGTTGATAAAATGATAAAAGAAACCTAACCATGACAATGTGTAGATTAAGCTAATCTCTCGTAGTATCATGGGAATGATTTCCTTCCATCCTACCATTGGTGTTCAAAAGTGTGAAACGGTGCATTCCTAAGCAAGCAATCTCCCCTCATACGAGTGTTTGAAACTACTCTATACCTCCTCCTTAGCCTAGGTGCCCTAAACCTAATGAATTGGTATGATAGGCACTTGAATGCAATGACAATGTCAACAACCCCCGGATAAGAAATCGAATTCCAATTAAGGTCGATTTTACCTTCCGGTTCTCCTATTCCTTCTCCCACACCTAATATCTCCTTTCGGTCTCAACTAAGTGTGTGTGTGCTAGTGCTAGGTGATCAATCCAACACCAACAAGCAATACATTGCAAATAGGAAAAGATTCACAACAATTGAAACTAAACAACATCAACAATCATTCACAATACATAATAGATTAAACTAGTTCTACAACATAATCTTGGCTAGTATAACCTAGCCACTCATTATTTCAAACACTAACATATCAAAATTAGCATTCATAATAACAAGAACAAGCAAGACAAGATAAAACTAGAATTCAACCAATCACAAATAATGAGTTTGCAAAAAGGGACCTTACTTCATCTTCCACAAGCTTCAATGGAGATTGGTGTACCAAGATAGCTCTAATGCTCCAATTAAACTACATAAAAGACTAAGCTAAGCATTCTAATGGATTATACTTGTGATGGATTTCTAAATGGGTGAATTTTGGCTATGGGAGAGCCCCTTGGGGCGATTTTGCCTCCAAGAGAAGAAGAAGACGTTGGGGAAGAAGATGGGAATCTGTCCCTCGAAAAATAGATACAGAATTAGACTTTAAATGCTGAAAATCTGCTTTTTCCGACACATGGCGTGCGCCACGAAATGCGTGGCGCGCGCCACCACAGAATCTTCACAACAACTCGATAAAATGATCATAACTAGAGTTGTAGAGCTCCGATTGATGTGATCCAAAGTGCGTTGGAAATCTCGTTTCTTGATCTACAACTCTCGTGAACAAGTATTTTCCAGAAAATGCTTCTAAGTTGGGTAAAATGTCCGTTGAATGTATGCTACGGTAGAACAGAAGTGACAATTGATCCGTTTGGACTCGTAAGCTTCTGGCACACTCTTCTAGCCCTCAAAATACGTGTTTAGGCTCAACACGTGTCGTCCATAGGGGTCTTGGTCAACCTATAATCCTGTAATGAATCACCAAAATATCAAGAGTAAACCCGACACGATGCTCCGGTTACTATAACCGGTACAAAACCTATCAAAATATGATATTTTATATAATAATTACTATCTACACATATGGATGAAACTAAGCAAATAATGACTTGAATTGATACGAAAACATCAATAAATGCATGAGAAATGGGGATAAAACATCGTAAAAGGTATCATCTAGTTGACTTACTTCACGGATCTCCATACGGGTCCGTCCGGCCACCAAAATAGTGGATGAGGCCAACGGCCACTACAATCCGCAAACCCACAAGCCTATTCGGGGCCTGCGAGCCCACGGCTCCGCACCCAAGTCTTTAGCCCAACATGGCACCAGGAAAGGCTATAGGGGCCGGCCCGCAAGCCACAAGGCTATGATCAGGTCCGTTAGAGGCCAAAGCCCATAACACCTTAAGGATGAAACTGCTACATGCTTGGCAAGACAAGGACGCAAGAGATGGCGAAGTCATCGGATCCGCATCCTATCGACCCCGCCATCTGCTCGCTAGCTCTATCAGCATCTAGTTGTACCTGCTTGTCCTTAACTGTAATTAGCCAAACCTTAGTTGGTGGCTTCCCTATAAACAGGGCATAATGTAACCATTTTACGTGGAGAGACAATTAATAAAAAATTAAGGCAAACTCTTCCAAATTGTTTGCTCTCTACTATTCATTTAGCACCACCACTTCCCACCGTGCACCACCACTTTTACACTCACGTTACAGCCAAATATCCACCATAAATCACCGCTAAATAATCCGAGATAATTTCGACATTATCAATTAGTAACGTCACGGTCATTGATGTTATTTTTACAAAGTAACGTCGATAACAATGACAAATGTCAATGAGCTCTAACGTTAATCATGTGTGGTACCGAAAATAAATAAAAATTAATCAAAAAGTGTAAACGAAAGTAATTTCATTATGGTGATAGATAACGGGCCAAGTTGAACCGAGTATCAGTTGTTCAAACTTGTGTAACGCGTTTGTTTAGGTCACGAGTTTGTTTGTGTTAAATCGAAATTCTACATGTATCAATAAAGTGCGCCAACCCCTAACATAAAAATATTATGTATAAATAGTAGAAATTTTTTTTATAAACGCACATATATGTGAAATTGACCCCCTTATTTTTATGTATTGACCCCTTGTTTTATCTATTGCCTCATAATTACATGTATAGAACTGAATATCCAAATACATGTATGATACGGAAAAAAAATTGACAAATTTCGACCTTATATCAAAAAATTCTCAATGTATACTTTAGTGTTCGTTAATCTAATAAATATACAACTATATATATATATATATATATATATATATATATATATATATATATATATATATATATATATATATATATATGCGTGTGTGTGTTATATATATATGTTTCAAACTTTGTTTGTTAAGGTCACAAGTTTGTTCGCAAACATTTTGTTTAATACATGAACAAAAAATTATATTCAAGCTCAGCTCTTCTATAAAGAAAATTGGTTCGAGTTCGTGTTCGAGTTTGGCTTGCTACACACATTTTTGCCTTCCAGGTCGAGCTCAGCTTAAGTTTGGCTCGTTAAAATATAAAAAATTAAGTGCAAATGAATAAATAACAAAGTAAACAATACTATTCAAACATTATTGTACCAAAAATATTTAGACAACTCTATAAATATTATATAAAATTACTTTAGTGTATCTATTAGATTAGCATATGGTTTATCATCTTATGTGTTAGACTTTGATTATACAATGTTTATCTATATAAGAAGCTTAGGGAACATACTCGAACGTTCATGAGTAAGCTTGTATTCGTTCATTTAGGAAACGAGCTTATAATCTTGTTCAAACTTGATTTATCGAGCTAAACAAACAAACGATCACAAATGCGAACGAGTCGAACACGAGCTTGTTTGTGAGCGGTTTTGTTCGTTTAATTTTACTACCGATATATATCTATTTTTCCATTACAAAGTGCCCTCTCTATTTCTCCATTAAATAGGGCTCTTTTGTAACCAAGTATCTTGACTCAAGTGGTAGGTTACTCGAGAATCGCTAGGAATGTTATCGGTTCGATTCTCCTATGAGGTTGAAAGACTTGGTCAGACCTTAGGAGTGAGTAAAACTCAGACTCCGCAGGCACAACTCGAACCGAATTCCCGATTAGTCGGACAGCGACCCCGATACCGGAGGCTTTAACAAAAAAAAAAAAAAACACGCCCCGAACCGACCCGATTTTCCTGGGGTGTTCCCAATATCGAGGAGAGGGGAAAAAAAAAGGAGGCCTTTTTGTATCCATTTTCTATATCTATATCTATATATATATATATATATATATAACACAAGAAGGATAGTATAATGTAGAGAATCGGAGCTCCATATAGTTCGGCTGCCGGATAAACATAAACATCCACAATTAGGGTTTCTTTTCGCTTAATTTTTTCTGTGATTGCGAAGATGAATCACTTGCCGGGGGCATCAATTGCCGCGGGGAGTGTTGCAGTGGGTGTCGCCGCCGGTAATAAGTGCAAACCTTACCTAGATCCTCCATCGATGCAGATAGTAAAATCGTTTACGGCGAGGTCGCTTGTCAATTGCAAGGTTGGTAAAAACAGGAAGAAGGAAAACACCGGTCATCGTCAAACACAGAAGAACTTTCCCCCATATTTCACAAATGAAGGGAACGCACAAAAGAATACCAGTTATCATCTACAGATACAGTTTGATGATGAAGGGAATCAATTTGTAGACTTTGATGAAGATTGCAGCGTCCATGTAATAAAGAGAGCCCTTGACTATTTGGGAACACTTGACTGGGAATCCCTGCAGGTAAGTTGATAAAAATTGACACTTGAAAGATATTGCTTACAATTTGGACATTCCAATATGCATAGTTGACGCTTATGTTACCTCACTAAACTAATATTCCTGTCCTGTTTTCTGTGGAATCAAGTTTTGTCACTGACAAAGATACTTTTTATTCACCTTTTGAGTTTTGAATTTGCTGTGTATAGTTCAACAACATTATTTCAATTTCTTGTTGATGCTCAATCTTTTTCTTTTTTTTTTCTTGTCTAACTTTGTTTGTGAATTTTGTTGTCTGGGTATTGGCTTTTGGATACCTATTGCTTCTCCCTGAATTTTTCTGTCAATCACCAAATGCATATGAATATATCTTTCACCATAAATAGTTGCTTTTGTGTGTGGTGTGTATGTGCACGAGTGGGTGGAGGGTTCGGTGATTCTCCACATCTGATCTAAGGACTGAGGATCTTGTATTTCTATGGAGTTTTGGTTCCATTGATCCATGTTAAGGTGATCACCTGGTACTCTTGTCTGAATGGATGCATGTATGGCTGATTTAATTTATATCATTGGGTGGTTAGGACATACTATATATGCTGGCGCATGCAAATGTTTTATTTGGCTAGAGTATACCGTGCTCACAAGGCATATTTGAATATTTGGTTGATACGAGTTGTGGCCTTCATTTGTGCTGTTACTGATCACTTCCTTAACTTTTTCCATGATCGTCTAGCTCGCCTAGGCAACCAACCCAAGCTCGCCTATGCTTTGCGTAACGCTTTGACAACCATGCATTGATCTATATACATGAAATCTATCTGGCTAAGGGATATTGGAACGCTTCTCACTGTACCCTCTTTTTATGAATGGGAATGAGAATGGAATGTCGCTTATGAACCTACACTAACAGAATTCAATCTTTTTTTACCTTCTATTTGTTTTGTTTTGTTTTTGTTGTTGTAGAATCACATTATATATTTTCCGAGAAAGCGGAGTGATGCTGAAGTGAGGCTCATATTTGAGAAGTGGGCAGCACACTATGACAGAAAGTATCCCTCTGCTGAATTGAAGGAGATGAGATTTGCAACGTTTAAGAAAAGATTGGCCGTCATTGATAAAGGCAACTTAAAAGGCGAGTTTACATCGTTATTGAAGGCGGATTCCGACATAGAAGGTTAGCCTGTTACTTGTGGCCCACCGTCTAAAACATCCGACTTACGAAAACCCTATCATTCATTTACAGTTTTACACTCATATAGTAATAATTATTTCTGTGGAAAGCGGCATTGGGTAGGCCCTTTTGAGAATTGTAACATACAGTAGTTTGTCTTTTGCTTCTTTTGAGGCTTGTAACATCCAGTAGGTTGTCTTTGTTTCTTTTGATACTTGTAACATAGGTCGTCTTTTCTCCTTCTCACCACTAAGTTGGATGACTAATAAAGGCAGCTATTTTTGTTGTTGTTGTTGTTAACAGTGTTAGTTTTATTAGGTCGGAACAGTGACTGGGCATCAATTCATCCCTGCTTGTGCAGGGGGCTAAGTTTGTTTCAGTCTTATTTTTCTGCTTTGAAGTAATGTCTGGTGTCTGTGCCAATGCCAGTGGTAAACATGTTCCTGCTCTCTCTCACATTCTAAGTCTTGTTTTTTAGCTTTCAATTTCACGTTCGAGTCCTGTTATTTGTATCAACTACTCCTGCCATTAGAATGAATGTAACGCCCCAAGACCCCGAGCCTGTTTGCGCTAAATGAGTCATAAATGGTCCGGTCAAACTCTTGAGCACTTCGCCATCGCTTGGTTTAAAAAGGCTAACCCGAGTTGACAAGACCTTTATGTCTCACACTTATATGGGGGTGAGCAGGACGGCCAAGACTTGTCCCAGTGGACTTGTCCCAGTTTCGTCCCTAACAGAGGATTTTTAGAGGTGGCCCCCACTGACACAAAGCAAAGTGTGGCACTTAGGTCCGTCTGATAGTCGGCTCTGAGCACCATTTTGTAACGCCCTCAGACTCCGGGTCTGGTTGCGCTAAATGAGTCATAATGGGTCCGGTCAACTGCTTAGACCGACATCCTTGCTTTGTCTAAAATGGCTAACTCGAGTTGACAAGACCTTTGTTTGTCACACCTATATGGGGGTGAGCGGACTTTATTTTACCGATGTAGGACTTACAGTGCAGCTACATTAATAAAATGTAAATCTGTATGTCACGAATTCTAACTATTGAAATTATGACTCTCTTTTTTGAATCCACTTTGAAACTTTGCTTTCCCACTTTTTCTTTTAATAATCAAATGGAAAACGCCGTTTGTCTCGAGAAAATCGTCATTGATCCCCGTTCGCCACTACTTATCGAGAACCCTTGCTATTCTGAGTCTGTGTGGGACCAAGAAGCTAGAAGTTTTGCATTGAAGCATCTTAAAGCTCTCGGAAAATCTGAATTTGTACCGCCGCATGTTCATGTACCTATCCGTTAGAACAAGAGTCTTGAAATTTGGCATAGAAACAGTTGAAAGGCTCTCAGAAAATCTAAATCTATACCATCACATGTTCATGCATTTATGCGTTAGAACGCAATCGTGTTTAGATACGGGTTCGTGTGACACCGTCAAAGTGCTTTAGACACCACATATATTGATTAAATCATTCCATAGTGAAATATTATCGTACAAAAATATGGTAACCTAAGTAAATTTAGCGTCTAACGCACTTTGTTGGTGTCAAGAGAGCTAACCTATTTAGATTTGAGTATTTAACCCTTGTTTTAGCTTAGTCTTAAACAAGAGTCGGACCCAAGTGAAGTAGAGTGGAGCTAGTACTCTATTGAGATCCGAAAAACGAAGTAGTTTTATTGGTAAAAATATAAAAACATTGCTAGTATTCCCATTCGATTTTCAAATTTGTTCTGGTGCTCAAAATGAGATTTTTTTTTCTTGTGTCCACCACAGTATACCAGAAGCGTTGTTGAAATTAACGTTATTAATTATTGTTTCATTTTGTACGTAGAAACGTCACTACCACGAACGTTTATGTAATGACTCGTTCTAAATGTCACTACCACGCACGTATATGTCAAAAGGGAGCCAAGATCATATCAAGTACTTGAGGAATTGTTTTCTAAAGTAGAAGAGATCTAACCACACCCAAAATGGAGAAACATCTAGCCGTAGATTTCTTTTTTCAAAATTACGTCGTTATGGTGATAATGTGTAAAAATAAATGTACTTGACTCATAATTACTTGAGAGGATCCTTGCGCAAAGTCATTACGTATGACATTTCATATCCAAAATATATATATATAAATCGTGATTTTTTTTAAATCTATATCTATATCTATATATATTAGAAAGGATGATTTAACCCAATTACCCGGGATTTCGCTCCGAAACCCGTAAAATATCCTGGAAAAAAAAAACAGAAAAAAAGATAATCTGCAGAAAAAAAAAAGTATAATCTGAGATAATTAAAAAAAACAGCTGTAAATAAGAAGTGGTTTCTAAAATAAAAAAAAACACCTAATAAAAAATCCAAACAATAACATCTAAAAAAAATAGATAATATATGGAAAAAAAAGGATAATCTGCGATAAATAAATATAAAAAAAAAACGAGTTGTAAAAGAAGAAGTGTTTACTAAAAAAAATTCTAAACACCTAATAAAAATCTAAACAATAATATTTATAAAAAATTACAAAAAAAACGCATGATAACGGTGATTTCCTATGATAACGAAAAAGATAATCCGCGATAAAGGAAAAAAAAAAAAAAAACCACGGGTAAATAAGAAGTGTTTATAAAACAATTCTAAACACCTAATAAAAAATCTAAACAATAACATTTATAAAAAATTACAAAAAAATACGTCTGATAATAAAAAACATCTATACTATATAATAAAGAGGAGCACTTTTAACCCAATTACCAAAAAAAGTCCGATTACCCGCTCCACCCCTGTAAAAAAAACCCAACCATACGCATACACTTAGTTTATCTACAGAAATTTCGGCAACAACTTTCCATAAAATATGGGAATTCAAAATAAATAAATAAATAAAATAAAAGATCAAACCAAAAAAACCTTCTGCAACAACTTCCGTTTATCCCTTGATTTAGTTTTCAAACCTGCATTTTTTTCTACGGCTCTACCGTACCAAGATTCTGGATAAAGTAATATCAAGCGATTGATTTTAATTTTAAAATTAATTTGAAACCTTTTCTCCTACGACTCTCATTAATTTTAAGGAAAAGTAATACTCTCTTGTTGAGTAGGCTCGATCGAAGGGAAATTCTAACCTGGGACTCCAACATAGGAGAGTGACCCATGCAAGACAATCTGGGCCACACAGCTTTTGATGTTGTATGAATATTACAATCGAGTAATTGGGTAATTCTAATTAGGAAAACAGTACGAGAACAAGAATATTTGGGTATAATTTTGGATGAACTCTTGAGAGAAATTCGCCACGTATCCAATTTAAGTAATAAAACCGGAATCAAGTCCCCTCGTAGTTCAGGTGTTCCTTATATAGTTGTAGATCGTGATTGTCTTCCTGCATGATGGGAAGTTATCACCGGTTATCTCTCAGATCTTTGCTTGATCGTGGGGTCCTCCCACGCTTATAAGTGGTTGAACATTGCTGACTCGGTCTTCGTTGCACTCAGCCGAGAATTTTATCTGGAAACACTTCACGCAGCCCGACGCGTTACAATCTGAGATATACTTCGCAAGCGGCGCATGATGGAGCCCTACCTCTCTCCGACTATTCTCAGTCGAGACTTGTGGTCCTGTCGTGCCAATCCATTATCTTTGACTGTCTAACTTTGGGTCTGGCCCAACTATGGGTAGGCCGGCCCAATGGGCCCACCTATCATCATAAGTCCCCAGGACTAGGGTGGGTCGCTTAATGTTCCGCCTTAGTCTGAAACGTTTTATCTCTGTCATTATTATCTAGTGAAACGAGGCCAGGTCATGCTTGCTCATTGTCATAACTGTTAATTGAGCCATTCGTATCCACTTCTTGTCATATAATCACCCCTCTTGTCAAACGCCACTTTATATCAGACCTTTGGAATAACGTCTCAGCAGTTACAAGTAAGTCCCTTTCTGTTTGTTCGTTTATTTCTTTTTAAATCTTCATTCCGTTCATGTCTTTGAGAGCAAATACTGCCTCTAGCGATTCTATCGAAAAATTGTTTGAGTCTCCAGAAAAAATTTCTAGGGCCATAGACAGTGAGGAAGTGAATTCCTCTAACCCTGTTTTTTGTCCTGAAACTGTAAGAAACCTCGATCATCCATCTTCTTCTATTGATTTAAGAAATGCCTCCACTTTTGGAGATAACCCACTATGTCTTTTGCCTTCTCACCTTCGCCTCACGGGATTTTCACCCCACTTCAATTGTTCATCGCACTCCGGAAGACCATACTGCCTTCTTAAATACATTGAAGAGAGAAATCAATCGATTCGATAAAACCAAGGAGATAATGGCTTGCCATGGTGTCTCGAGCAAAATGACCAAAACAGAAATGGCCAGTCTATTGAAAACTTACAAGATTCAGACTGAGCCCTTTGCAGTCCTTCTTCCTAAATCCACGGAGTATGCTTACAACCCCAGCAGGTTTCTGTACCGTGTATGCTGATCAACTCCATAGTGGGTTAAGGTTTCCTCTTTCCCCTGGATATATTGAGGTAATGAAGTACTACAAACTAGGAGTTGGTCAGATACATCCAAACAGTGTTAAATTTCTGGTAGGTTTCATGATTTGGTGTCGTCTGAACACCACTCCCTTCTCTGTAAAGTTGTTTAGGAACTTCTATCAGTGTAAATTGACACAGGGTAGTGGAGGATGGTACCATTTTTGTTGTAGATCCGGTAAGTTGGCCCATATTATCCCTCTGTCCAGCTAAGATAAGACCAAGAAGAAATGGTCAGAGAGTTTCTTCTTTGTAAAGCACAATACTAGGGTGGATCTCGGTCGTTGGAATTCATCCTCTATGAAGGACAAACTGGAAGACCATATAGATGCAACTTTGGTTAAATATCTTTCCAAAGAATAACATCACATTGACTTTGAACACTATTAGTTCAAAGATTTGGTGGATCTTTGCCCGACTTCTCACCAAGGGCCTATTGGTTATGTAGAATTTACCAAGAAACAATACCGAAAACGTATGTTTGTCTTTACTTCTGCTTTTGCTTTATGAACGTAATTTGTATATTTTCTTCTTTGCAGTGGCCAATGTTGATGATTTGATAAACATTGATGTTGACGAGGAGGAGGAAACAGAACATGGGCCAGAAGATTCTGAACAGACCTTGTCTGTTATCCCTGAAGGTGGTGAGGCTTCTGGCCAGCAAGATGTCGTGGAGACAGGTCTTAACTCTGGTAACGCTGCTCAGGAAACCATCTCTACGACGATTTCCTCTGATCAGAATATTCTGACCACAGTTAATCCTGTGCATCTGACTGTTGAGGAAGATCTTCCTAGCGTCCAATCTACTGGCTTAAATGCAGTGCCTCTCAGGACTGTTTCTCAACAACAGAAGAAGAGGCACAGATCCACCTCCTCTGGTAGTTCTGCAAGTGATTCTTCCTTCAATTTTGAAGATATGTCTGCTGACGACTTTGCTGACTCTGTAAGTGGTTTTTTGAAAACTTTCATTTTCCTTTTAATTTTTATCTTCTAAGACTGTTCTTATTTGCAGTGCTACCGCCTGGGTAAAGCATTGCATAAGAAGACTGCTAGCTTGGCTGGGGACATCTCTGCCTTGCAACAAAAAGTAGTTCAGTTGGACGAGGCCAATGCTAAGGTGGCCAGTTTGGAAGAATCTAACCTTGTTGCTCGTCTGGAGATTGAGAAATTGAAATCCGATCTGGCCAAAGCTGAGGGTTTGATATTCACCCAGGAGGAGCAGTTGAAATTGAGAGATCAGCAGCTGGAGAAAATGAATGAGGAGCACCTGCAACATCTTACCACAGTCAAGAAAATGAAAGCTGACTTTGACGAAACTCTGAGGCATATGGAGGAAATTCCTGCCCAGAACGTTGTCCAGAAAGTTGTTGCTGGGTACAAGTCTTCTCCTCAAACTTATGAGGAAATCCAAATCATCCTAGCTCCGGCGCTGCGCAGAGGATACACACTCGGTGTCGATGAGGCCAAACCTGCTGACCTGGTGATTAACACTCTCCCTAATCACGGGTTGTATGATAAGAAAGCGGGCGAGATTTTCACGAAGCGATATGATGAATACAAGAGTGGAGAAGACATAATTAGCAAGTATGCTAAAAAGAAATCCGCTCAGCCTTCCGAGAAATCGCGCACTTTCACCCTCATCCTCGCTCTCTTAATTTACTTGTTTTCTTGAAACTTTGAATTTTGCTGCACTGTGCAGCTTTTGATGTAATAACTCAATTTCTTATTTGTTGTTGACTGTACCTTGATCATTGGAATCTTTGGGATTGTACTTTTGAATATATGCCCTTGAATTTGATATTCAATTTGATATTCTCTGGGTTCATCTTTATCTTCCTGTTGCGCTGCAAAGAAGTTAGGATTTTTTATCCTTAGCTTCTTAATTTTTAGCTTCTGCACAGAATACACTTAATGCATAGACCAGTATTGTTTTCTCCCCAGGATATTCTTGCTCTGCAAGTTCGATTTTTGCTCCATTGAGAGTGTGATCTGCACAGGATTTTCTTGCATGCAAATTTAACACTTGTGTGTTGTTTATTTGCGAGTTGTTTATTTGGGTCCTCTGCCCAGAATGATCCTGCACTGCAATTTTTGCGTGCCTTTACTTTAATTATGTGCTCTGCACAGGATTTTTTTGCGCTGCAAGTTTAACACTTGTGTTTTTAATGTGGGTCCCCTGCCCAGAATGATCCTGCACTGCAAGTTCGCGTGCCTTTACTTTAATTATGTGCTCTGCACAGGATTTTCTTGCGATGCAAGTTTAACACTAGTGTTTTTAAGGTGGGTCCTCTGCTCAGGATTCCCTCGCACTACGAGTTTGGTATTAACTATGTGCTCTGCACTGAATTTTTTTGCGCTGCAAGTTTAACACTTGTGTGTTTTTTATGTGGGTCCTCTCGCCTGGAATTATTTTGTCTTTGCAGAGTTTCTTGATAAATAAAACATCTGGTCTTTAATTCCTTGTCCAGCACAAATTAGACTATTCACATGCACAATTACAAATTTAAAGCTAAAAAGAAAGAAAAAGGATAATGTAATTATCTTAAGGAAAATATTTCCTTAAATGAATAGCATTCCAGCTTCTAGGAATTGTTTTTCCAGAAGCATTAGCTAGTTGATAGGATCCTTTTCCATGTACTTTGATAACTTTATAAGGACCTTCCCAATTTGGGTCTAGCTTTCCAGTGGGACCTTGCTTACTGGCGTCATTCCGCCTCATCACTAAATCGCCTTCTTTAAAATACGTACCTTTGACTTTGGAGTTGTAGTACTGGGCAACTCTCTGCTTGTACTTGGCCATCTGTATCAGTGCACTATCGCGTTTATGTTCCAGCTCATCTTTGACATGTAACATGTCTACCTCCTGCGTTTCTGGACAGTATAATTCTATCTTGGGAGACTTGTGTCCAATTTTTGCTGGTATGACTGCCTCACATCCATATGCTAAGGAGTATGGAGTTTCTTGTGTAGCAGCGTTTGGGGTGGTTCTATATGCCCACAAAATATTTGGAAGATGGTCTACCCAATGAGACCCCTCTTGTTCCAACCTTTTCTTCAGTCCCTGTTTTATCTGCCTGTTGGTCTGCTCTACCTGCCCATTGGCTTGAGGATATGCCACTGATGTAAAATGTTGGGAGATTCCTAGGTTGGTGCACCAAGTTTGCACTCCTTGATCTTCAAATTGTGTGCCATTATCAGAAATGAGAACTTTAGGGATCTCATACCTGCATAGAATATTTCTCCATAGGAACTTCTGTATTTGGTTGGCTGTGATGGTGGTTAAGGGTTCAGCTTCCACCCACTAAGTGAAATAATCCACTGCCACCACTAAAAACTTGAAATTTCCCGGTGCTCGGGGTAGTGGACCCACTAAGTCTACTCCCCATTGATCAAAAGGCCATGGGGATACGATTGGTATCATCTCCGCATGAGATTATGTGATAAATTACTATGCACCTGGCATGTCCGGCAAGTTCGACCAGATTCTCTGCGTCGTCTTGCATTTCTGGCCAGTAATAACCGTAAAGCCTGAATGATGCAGGTTCTTAGATCTAAACGAGTTGGATCTATGTGCAGCGGATGGATCGCGATTTATATGACACAATTCATAATTAAAGGACTTAAGTACTACAAGGGGGTTTAAGATTATGTTACCAATAACGGGAAGAGACGCCTTGATCTTAGGATGAGAAGCCTTGATCTTCCAATGTGTTCTCCAAACGGTGGTTGGTGGACACCTTCTTGATATGAGAACCTCCTTGATATGCTTCCAAGAAAAACTCCAAGTTTTTCTCCAACCGGTGGAGCTAAGGATCGAACTCCTTAGCCTTTTTCTCTATAAATTTCGTGGCCTCTCTTCCCCAGGGCTCGGGAGAACTCTCTTTTATAGGCAAAATCCAAGAGAGAAAACCTATACCCAATCGGTTTAAAAAAATAAAAGAGATAATTCTAATTATTATTATCCAATAAAAGTAAGAGATAATTACAATCTTATAATAAGAAAATATAATTATCCTTATAGTTAAGAGATAAATAATAAATAAATTATTTTCTTTTATTTATCCAATTAATTATTTAACAAATAAATAACTAATTACACAATATGTCATTATCCAGAAAATTAATTTCTTGGAAAATCCAAGACATATTAGCGCCACACTAAGCTTCACTGTGCCCACGAAAATGTAACTTTTCATGTATTATATTATTTAAATTTCAACTAAATAATATTCATGCATATCAATTAATTAGCCAGGCAATTAATTATCACCGAGCCCAAATAACAAGATTACTAGTCCGAATTACGAAGCCACATCGGGGACCATGGACTATAACCGGTAGCTCCATAATTAATTATTCGCTCGAATGAATAAGTACATTAATTATTAATTCCGGGATACGCCACCATAAACCCGAAATCGAACTCTACAGTTATAGATGTATACTTATACTCAACCCATGTAGAGTGAATAAGCGTCCATTGATATAATCACTACATACGGATTAACCCTCCATAGATTGTCCATTCTCGAGTGGGAAGTCTCCGTGAACCCGACTCGTAATATCTTACCCTTATTTACCATTAACCCCCTGATGATCAATTAGCACACATATCTGACTAGTAGCTAATTAGTCAAATGTGAACTCCCGGGATCGATCACTTTCTTAGGGCTAACAAACAAGAGGAATGTCTCTCTACTTCCCGCAGGAAGGAATGGATTCCATGTCTGTGAAAATCAGAACTACTCACTCATCTGGAGATAGTGCCAATGAGAAGTGGCTTGGAACACATATTAAAGTGAACCGTAACTAACACATCAAACACTACCCCGGGACAAGCAGCATCCTGTGATCACCTATGGATTAAGGTTGATCCATATATTATCATCTAATGATTTAATAAGATTCCTCAATTACGGAATTATACCGAGAAATTCAGATTAAATCGGTCCAAATTTCTATATGAATGCCATCATATATAAATGCCCCACGTATGTACCTCTACCGACAATCCGGATAAGACTATCACACCCTAAGGTGTTCAGGCGCATTATTGGTGTTTTAATCAAGAGACCCTAAACTCGATTAAGTTCACCACGGATTAACAGATTTAAGTATACCACCACTAACTCAATCCTCACGTGTAATCCATACACCGAGTTAAGTGGTTACATCTGAGATATACTTAGGGTTTGCAGCGATGTATTATTTTACAAGCACAAAGCAAGTAATAAGGTGAGATAAGTTCATCATTCATTATTAAAAACAATTACACAAATTGTCTTTCGGGCACTACACCTAACAATCTCCCACTTGCACGAAATGACAAGCAACGATTGTTTTTAGAGCACACCCTTTCTCATCTTATTCACAACACTCTCCTACTTGCTCTAAAAGCAGATGAGACATATCCATCAATGCCGTACCCTCCAAGCACTCGACTTGGTACACTGATTAGTTAGGTTGTCGACTCGAGACGATCTTTAGGATTGAAACGTTGCCGGTCCTTCCAATCAGACGGTACTCTCTCTCAATATGCTTTTGACTTCTTATGACTGAGAAGATCCTTCTAAGCTATCTCTTCACTGTTTTCATGATGAAGTGATATCGGCTTATCAGACCTGGAATTTCTCCCAGACCAAAAAGGAAATTCTAAGCACTATGAGTAAACACTGAGCCCGAGATCAACTTAATGATCATCCTTAATCTGACTACAAGTCAGAATCAGTGTAGTCAACCATATTCAAGTTTGCACCTGAATATACAAGCATATGATTCCTCGTTATCTAAAGATACTTGAGGACGTACTAAACCGCTACTTATTGCTCGAATCCAAGATTCGATTGCAATCGACTCGTGTTAAGCTGACTTGCCCTTATCCCAGAGAGACTCTATCCCATTTTCCCTTTATCCGAAGATTTGGAGAATCATTCCTGAGAGGTAGGGTAGGACTACTCTCGCTGAATGTTGCATCCGTATATGCAAGATCATCTTATTCAATAAGATCAGTGGGATAGATAATGACTCATTCTCGTGAATTTGACCGAATCAAATTCTTAGAATATAGTCCAATTCTCTCATCCAGAGAATCTTGGCGTGTCAGTTTCCGACTTCAGATAACACACCCATGTTGTTTCCAACCGTTTCAGTGTTATCATTCATGAACACTAATACTACTACTGTACCAATATTGATATCCAGTCTACTAAAGACTTATCAATATTCTGGTCAAGTCCACATATTTTAAAACATGTGACTTTAAATGACCGAGAGGTTCTCTTAAATCCACAAAGGATATAAGCCATGGCAGGCCTCCTACCAAAGGTTCTTTCTGAATGAATTAAGATATCGTTAGTCTCGCAAAAAAAAAGGTCTTAGGGAATCACCCCTATCTTACCTTTTTGTAACGAATCATTATTCATTCTTAGCTAAAACCCTTCTACATTACGAATGAATTCGATTCCGTTGTTCGGCAAGAAAGTCTCGTGGAATCACCCCTATTTTCTCGCTTAACGAAATCTAGCAAGATCGAGTGGTGAGAGAGTTCAAGGTCCGTTAACTCTCTACTTGTCGTGGAATCACCCCTATACCACTCAACTTTGCGCCAAAGTTTAAACTTTCCTATTCATTTGACTCTTTTCTATGTAGATCCAATTGCTCCCATGGGCTGAGACACTCAGTGGTTCTACAATAGATCGAACAAAAGCTGGAGTACAAAACTCCATTTACGAGTTAAGGCCATCAAACCAACCTCTATGATTAGAATCCTATACAAAGACACTAAGAGCCATAGGTTATCAATCACCCCAGTGAGACCGTAAAGTCCACAAAACCACAATGGGTCAATGGTTAAACCATACTCCCATCTGCGTGGTGGATTGACATCCTGATCTAGTAGTATTTATCGATGTAATCACCAACAACCGATGTTGGGCGTGGTCCGATTAAATCAGATAGTAACTACCTTTGGGTAACCGTACTCCAAGGTTTAAGGTTGTTACTTATAGATTCTATCAGAAGGCTTGTGACAGTTTAACCGTCACTTTCTGATCTCAAGAATCTTATAATCAACCTTCACTCGTCTCATTAAGATATTTCACGAACGATCATCAAATACAATCTGAACGTATGCGCAAAATCCCCAATCCTACCTTCAAGCATTAAATGCTAAATGCCTACATTTACGGATGTGGTGTGAACCGAATTCACTCCTTATCCATAAACCCACTAGCATCTTCTAGGTAGACTTCTCGGTTTACATAATAATGTTAACCGTTATTTTGCAACGAATTATCTTAATCGAGTTTAGCGATGTATTGTAGCATATCAATAACTATATAGGGCAAGTCTATGGTTTCTTCCTCGGTGAGAAACATTCCACTAGGAGGCGGGCCGAGCATCAGTCCCAAGACTATCGATAGCCTATTTCGAGCATGGAATACTCTATTCTCTCGCTAAAATCGAGAGACACCTCCTCGTATTCTTTCGATAAACTAAATCACGTTTGAGTAGTTATCGGACAAAATGTCACCACTCAAAAACTCCCACTAGCTTGTATCTCTCACTAGACCCGAAGGTCATGGTGAACAAGCTATGTTACCCTTCAAATCTATTACCCTTTCCCGATTGAAAGGAAACTTAGTCATTGTTCCTTTGAGATAGTGTTCCTATCTTTGGGAGATAGGAATCACCCTTAGCGATCGTCGGTCTTATCTCTAGGATATATGCATTAATTAATAGATATTGAAAGGTTGCTTATCTTAATACGAAAACCTTTTACCTTTAATAGTTTTAGATGTGTTATACTTATTCACTTTTCTTAGTGGTTCGACTTTATCAAACAAAAGTCCGAATCTTGGATTCGTACTACAAATGTCATATTCACTTTCTATGAGGCAACAATATATCGAGTTGAAAGTGAATCCATTTGTTTCAACGAATCAGAAAGAAAAATAAATTTTTCTCGTGATATTCAAGGATAGAATCAAATTCATTTCCTTATATCACTACCATTATTGTAGCCTGAAATTACGCCCGTTGTTACTTTATTAATGCACGGCTTCATTGTTCTTCCAAAGAACTAAGCCACTTGAGTCAAGTTACTCGGTTAAGAAAGTCGCTAAGATTCATTGGTTAGTGATCCAAATCACTTTCCATATCCTATACTTTCTTTAATTAATGTTTCGGTTTAGCCTCAAAACTTTAGTTAAGATGATTAACACTTATAGACATTCTTTCCCATTCTTAACTTTCCTTAAAAGGAAATAGTCTTGAACTAGCGATTCGTTTGAGTAGACACTTACTCGTGAACGTGGGATGTCTAATGAAAGTGTTACCCAGTGGGGACTGATTTTCTAATAAATTAGAAAAACAACAGATAAAAGCTCCCACTAGTTTATCGGTTCCAAATACCGTCTAACTAGCGACACTTTAATTTATGATTCTCTAATTTTTCTATTAGAAAATTTCTCGTGTAGACACTTTACAATTAAAATTCACTAGAAGAATTTTATCGTCCCAATCATCTTTCAAACTAACTATGGTTGTCTCTCGTTCAACACGAGTGACAAAGATGTTGACATACTTATTTACATCACTTAAGTCTTGAAGGCTCAAGAAAAATATCTCTTCCGAAAAATTAATCGCATGTAAGATCAATAAGTACAACGTTCTAGTTACTTGCCACTTTTTAACGAAGTCATTACTAGTCAATTTTACACTAGCGATCTAGCACCCTGAGAGATATATGAATAGTTGTAAATAAAATTGACAGTAAAATAAATCCAAATCATACACTACTAATAAATTTTAGGAACATAAACTAAGTACTTATAGTCTATCCTACCGTTCCAAGGATTTAATCTAATGCCTCAGTGCGCCTTAGGGTAGGTCAAAGAGGTTTCGATTAATATTGAAGATCGATCGAGAATCGAACATCTCATTTGTGATCGTCAATCACCTTTCCTTTTTCAGCCAAGGTATTACCAAAATACCTTTATGAGTGTGACCCTCTTGCTTTTGATTTTTAGGTAGACCCCGAGTATGCCGCGCTTAGGGTCGGTCGGTGACCCGACGAGTACCCAAAATCCTATCCTTTCGGAGACCAAGCCTTGAATTTTGATAGCGGTGAAGGCCTTCCTTAGGGGGCCGAAATCAAAGCCGGCACGAGGCGTCACCATTCTCTCACGTTGCTTGTGTCAACAGTAGAGGCCGTGGGGTCGGTTGTCGCCTCTCCCGCTCCCACTCAATATTTTGAAAAAGTGGTGGGTTTACTGATCACGTTTTTGGACTTGATGTTACATTAAGGAACAATAAATCATAGGCCCGAATGTTGTCGGTTACGTGGGGTAGCCCACCCGACCTATTCGTTGGAACATATGTGGCCTTCGGACGGGTCAAGGCTAGGAGAGGTCCGTTGAGCCGTAGTGGCTCTTCAGATGGCTGGCTCAAGCGGACCCACTTGCAAACGCCACACGTGGAGGTGAAGTCGATTGAGCCGTAGCTCTCGTTGACCACCCAACCGTGGTTAAACCACTTTCAACCTGTTTGCCCGTGATTATCCAATCCTTAAACATCAAACTTTCACGTAGACACTACGGAACAAAAACGTAATCTCGTCTTAGGTAGGTGGAATTCACCGAGAATCCAACACCTTAACCACGAGGTTTCGGGATTTTACTCCTTATGCTTTCGCAGTGGGATTCACCGAGAATCCATCACCCAACCTCGACGATTGAAAAACCCGTGTTCCTCGGTTTTTACCCTAATTAGTTTCTAATTAATATCAAACAATTAATTAAAACTAATCGTGTGTTTTATACATGCCTAACTAATTCCTCGAATTAATTTCTACATGTATGCATATGGAGTGGAATTCATGATATGATGCATGTCATGGCAATTTTCCGGTTCTACTCATACAATCTACACATGTATACTAGTGCGGAAAATAAACACCGAGATGGACCGTTGGCACCCCAGTAACTAGTCTTTTCAAAATAAATTAAAACCCTAATCTGCAATGCTTAGAATCTTCGACGATCGGCATATCAAACGAACTCGGATCGGGACGAAACTTTCCAGATCTGATCTTCATTCTTCGGACTTCAAGATGGATGGTCGGATCGGAGCTTTGACTTGTCAATCTTCCTCAGTGAGGCGCCCAACTTGCTGCTGAAACAGACTCTTACAGCAGCGCATCATTTACTTTCCGAGGCCGATCGGGGATCAAGATGAATCCCGATCGTCCTGAAAATTTTATCTCACGTCCAAAACTCCATGATTATCGATCTGACCGGTCGGATATTCGTTTCAACGGTCCAATACGTTCCAGAAAATCGAGGAAGTCACGCTTAGGGTTTCTGTGAATCCTGCGTTTTTACATTACATTACCTCTTCTCTCATCAACGAACGGAAATCCAAACGGACTCTGATCGACGCCAAATTTTGTGGGATTGTCACTAACTTCCAATCTTGATTCTGACTGGAGGGATCTTCTTTTTAACGGTTCAAAAAACGGGAAAAACAAAAGACTAAACAGACATCAGATCTGAGATCTATTTTCCGAAATTAAACTTGCAATAAAAATAAATTACATAATTTCCTATACTCATATGAACGAATTTTCATCGTTTATATGAGTTTACAATAGATCTATCGGGTAAACAATGCCAACCCCAATCCATCTCTTCAACCATAACAATTTTAATCATAATCAATGCATAATTATAAGTAAAAATTACCCACATGCAATTCCACTCCTTTAAATCGTTTAACTATGACTATGACTATATAAATCGTGGAACCTGGCTCCGATACCACATGAAGGATGCAGGTTCTTAGATCTAAACAAGTTGGATCTATGTGCAGCGGATGGATCACGATTTATATGACACAATTCATAATTAAAGGACTTAAGTACTACAAGGGGGTTTAAGATTATGTTACCAATAACGGGAAGAGACGCCTTGATCTTAGGATGAGAAGCCTTGATCTTCCAATGTGTTCTCCAAACGGTGGTTGGTGGACACCCTTCTTGATATGAGAACCTCCTTGATATGCTTCCAAGAAAAACTCCAAGTTTTTCTCCAACCGGGTGGAGCTAAGGATCGAACTCCTTAGCCTTTTTCTCTATAAATTTTGTGGCCCTCTCTTCCTGCAGGGCTCGGGAGAACTCTCTTTTATAAGCAAAATCCAAGAGAGAAAACCTATACCTAATCGGTTTAAAAATAAAAAGAGATAATTCTAATTATTATTATCCAATAAAAATAAGAGATAATTACAATCTTATAATAAGAAAATATAATTATCCTTATAGTTAAGAGATAAATAATAAATAAATTATTTTCTTTTATTTATCCAATTAATTATTTAACAAATAAATAACTAATTACACAATATGTCATTATCCAGGAAAATTAATTTCTTGGAAAATCCAAGACATATTAGCGCCACACTAAGCCCACCAGTGCCCACATAAAATGCCTTTTTTACACAGTATTATATTATTTAATTTCAACTAAATAATATTCATACATATCAATTAATTAGCCCACCAATTAATTATCACTGAGGCCCAAATAACAAGATTACTAGTCCGAATTACGAAGCCACATCGGGACCATGGACTCTATAACCAAGAGTAGCTCCAATAATTAATTATTCGTCGAATGAATAAGTACATTAATTATTAATTCCGGGATTACGCCACCATAAACCCGGCGATCAACTCTACCGATTATAGATGTATACTTATACTCAACCCATAGAGTGAATAAGCGTCCATTGATATAATCACTACATACGGATTAACCTCCATAGATCATCCATTACGGTGGGAAGTCTCCGTGAACCCGACTCGAGAATATCTTACCCTTATTTACCATTAACCCCGATGATCAATTAGCACACATATCGACTAGTAGCTAATTAGTCAAATGTGAACTCCGGGATCGATCACTTTCTTAGGGCTAACAAACAAGGGAATTGTCTCTACTTCCCCGCAGGAAGGAATGGATTCCATGTCTGTGAAAATCGAACTACTCACTCATCCTGCGGAGATAGTGCCAATGAGAAGTGGCTTGGAACACATATTAAAGTGAACCGTAACTAACACATCAAACACTACCCCGGGACAAGCAGCATCCTGTGATCACCTCAGGATTAAGGTTGATCCATATATTATCATCTAATGATTTAATAAGATTCCTCGATTACGGAATTATACCGAGAAATTCGATTAAATCGGTCCAAATTTCTATATGAATGCCATCATATATAAATGCCCCACGTATGTACCCTCTACCGACAGTCCGGATAAGACTATCACACCCTAAGGTGTTCTGGGCGCATTATTGGTGTTTTAATCAAGAGACCCTAAACTCTGATTAAGTTCACCACGGACTAACAGTTTAAGTATACCACCACTAACTCAATCCTCACGTGTAATCCATACACTGAGTTAAGTGGTTACATACAAATATACTTAGGGTTTGCAGCAGTGTATTACTTTACAAGCACAAAGCAAGTAATAAGGTGAGATAAGTTATGTCATTCATTATTAAAAACAATTACACAAATTGTCTTTCGGGCACTACACCTAACAAGCCTACATTTCCTGGCCAGAGCTCTTGCTCCCAAGTGATTTCCACAAATTCCGAGATGGATTTCTCTTAATACATAATCTCCCTCATCTGGAGTAACGCATCTCAACCAAGGTGCTGCATAAGATTTTCTGTACAGAACATCGTTGAACAGAGCATACCTGGCTGAGAGTCTTATCAATTTTCTGGCATGTACTTTATCTTCAGGAAGCCTTCCATCTCTTAGATATACTACCATTGGATCCATCCCAGTTTCTGCCTGTGTGATTGGTTGTACTTCAATCTCATCACAACTCTTGTGCTTCAACTGCTCAACCAACACCTTTTTGTGGGACAAGAAATTCGATCCTAGCTTTGATAAAGCATCTGCTCTGGTATTTTGGGCCCGAGTTATCTGTTCCACTTTATCGTTAAGAAATTCTGCAATTTCTTCTGTGCCACTGCAAGGTACTTTTTCATAGGGCCTTCTTTTGCCTCATACTCTCCCTTTATATGATTTGTTACCAGCTGTGAGTCTGTGTAGATTTTCAAATTTTGCACACCTAACTTTTGTGCTAAGTTTAATCCAGTTATCAAAGCTTCATATTCTGCCTCATTGTTAGTGGCCTGAAAGTCAAAAAATGAAGAGCGTATGGGAATTCTTCACCTTTTGGGCTAATGAGTAGGAGTCCTGCTCCTGCTCCTTCTTTGTTGGAGGCTCCGTCCACGTAAAGCTGCCACTGTTCAGAGTTGTTCTTCTCAGCCCTGTCCTGTTCAGCCTTTTGCTCTATAGCCAAGGATTTTTCTTCTGCCAAGAAATCCGCTAATGCTTGAGCTTTAATTGCTGTTCTTGGTTTGTATTTGATATCAAATCCTGCCAATTCAACTACCCATTTTTCCAATCTTCCAGACTTGTCTGGTTTTTCCAAAATTTGCTTCAAAGGTAGATTTGTCAACACTATCACTGGATGACTTTGGAAGTATGGTCTCAGTTTCCTTGTGGCATGTACTAGGTCTAAAACCAATTTTTCTACTTCAGAATATCTAATCTCAGGTCCTTGTAGGGCTTTGCTTCAAAATATACTGGCCTTTGTATCATGCCATGTTGCTTTACCAACACAGCACTTACTGCTTCATTGCAAAATGACAAGTAAAGAAACAGTATCTCACCTTCCTGAGGAGGAGTTAGAGTTGGCAAGTGACTGATATGATCTTTCAACTCCTGAAAAGCCTGTTTACATTCTTCATTCCACTCAAATGGACTGGCCTTCCTGAGAATCTTGAAGAATGGCAATGACTTCTGTGCCGATTTTGACAAGAATCGATTTAGCGCTGCTAATCTTCCTGTTAATCGTTGAACTTCTTTGATATTCTTCGGTTCAGGCATGGTTTTTAAGGCTTCTAATTTATCAGGGTTGGACCTGATACCTTCTTTAGATATCATATAACCCAAAAATTTGCCCGACCTCACTCCAAAAGTGCACTTTTTTAGGTTCAGCTTCATTCTTGTTTGCCTCAAAACTTGGCAAACCTCTGCTATATCCTTCAAATATTGGTCAAGAGTCCTGCTTTTGATCAATAAGTCATCCACATATACTTCCATTGACCTGCCAATCTGTTGTTTGAAAATGGTATTGACTGCCCTTTGGTAGGTAGCCCCTGCATTCTTTAATCCGAAAGGCATAGACACATAGTAGTAGGAACCAAATTCAGTAATAAAAGCGGTGTTTACAGCATCTACAGGGTCCATCATAATCTGATGATATCCCTTATAAGCATCTAAGAAAGCAAAAATCCCATAACCAACTGTAGAATCTACTAGCCTGTCAATTCTAGGGGAAGTATAACTATCTTTAGGACAAGCTTTGTTTAAATCTGTGAAGTCCACACACATTCTCCAACTGCCATCTGGTTTCTTGACTAGCACTGGGTTTGCTAGCCATTCTGGGTAGATAACTTCTTTAATCATGTTGGCACAACAATTTTTCCACTTCTCTTTGGGCGACTGTATTCTTTCTGGGGCAAAAGATCTCTTCTTTTGTTTTACTGGTTTCCTGGTTGGATCAATGTTGAGTTTATGGACAGCCAACTCTGTTGAAAGCCCAGGCATGTCACTCGCTTTCCATGCAAACACATCCCTGTAATCTTTCAAGATCTTGACCAAGACTGCTTTACGTCAGCCAGGTATCCACGATCCTATCTTGTTGTGGATTCCGGTTTGATTCATCCAAATTATTGATTCCACCGGGTCGTTAGACTGCCAACTTTTTTCTTCATCTCGGAACTAGATCTTCCATTGTCACCGCCGCACCTTCATTTTTCCACCGATTGTGGTCAGTATAGCGATTCTGGCGAAGATCCACATCCCCTTTAATCGTGGCTTCTCCTCAAAAGTTGGGAATTTCATATTTGTTATGTCTTTGGCGATACCACCGCCCTTAGATCAATCGGTCTTTGGTCTTCCAAGAATCACATTGTATGCGAGATGGGGCTTTTACCACCACATAATTGACCACCGAGTCCCGCTCTGCGGTCCTTTGCCAAAAGTCGTCGATGAGCTTTAACATTCCCACGGGATGTATGGGTGGCCCGTAAATCCAAAGAGAGAGTTGATACAGAGTCAACTCCGAGTGCATTAACTTCATTGCTTGGAACGCACTTGTAATATAAATACGTTCTTCTTGTTGCCCGTGTCTCACGCAGATCCTTCCGACCAGATTTTTCGAATAACAACGCTTTATTACCGGTCCTTCGTTGCTCACGGCGGTGGTAGTGCATCATCTCAGGACCGTCTTGACGGTTCCCATTACCTTCTGTTTTTCGGTTCTCCGTCCTTTTCTGTGCTACCTTTTTTATATTCTTGAGCAGCCTTATAACCTTCTCCTGGTCCACCCATAATCGTGTTCACAGTGTTGATTGGGGCATTTTCTCTGTGCCCATCTGCATCTGGAGACGGATCTCTGTGTCTCCTCTGGTTATACCGATCATGGCTGTTGTGCTGTCTTTTAAACTCTCTCCTTCCTCTGGGGTTGTCCCGTGCTCGATCGATGCACTCATCGATCTTTCCTTCCAATGCAAACATTTGCGTCACATATCTCTGATCAGGTCCCTGCACTGTTCAGAGTCGTGTCCAATATCTTTATGGTATTTGCACCACTTGGTGTGGTCTCTCTTCTCCCTTGAACCCCTCAATGGAGGAGGGGTCTTGGCGATTCCTTTCTTTTCCATAATTGCCAGAACTTGATCACGAGACCTGTTCAGAGGGATAAGGTCTCTGTCCTGCAAAGCACCTTTCTTCCCTAACCTTTCAGAGATGGGGTTGGTTACCCTATCCCAAACAGATTTTCTCTTTTTGTCGGTCTTATCATCAGTCTTTCCTTTTTTTAGCGTCCCTGTGGGACTCTTCCCTCTTGGCTCTGTTAGCCTCTTCACCTTGGCAGTGTCTGTATGCAATTTCCAAGCATTCTTCCATCGTATCCGGATTTTTGCTGCTCCACTTTGCATGTAGGCGTCCTTCCCAAGACACGCCACAAAGGATGCTACTAAAAACTTATCATCCAGATCTGCAATCTGGGATGACTCTCCGTTAAACCTCTTGATGAATTGCAACACCGTTTCATCATTTTTTTGCCTAATGGTCCGCAAATATGTGCGGTTCCTCTGGAAAGGTCTTGCTGCGATGAATGCATGCATGAACTTTCTGGTCAGTGTTGGAAAATCTGGTATGGATCTAGGGTTCAACTTGTTGAACCAATCTCTTGTTTTTCTGTTAGAAGAGTTGCAAATGCCCCGCATTTCATCTCTTCCGAGCGCTATATAAGTTCATGTCTTTGAATGTCTTCGGTGCATATGGTCATATGGATCTTTAGTTCCATCATATGCTTGGATTTTTGGGATTTTAAACCCAGGGGGGCATGGAAATGCATCGATGTCCTCAGTGAATGGAGACACTAGCCTAAACTCATCGTGTTTAGGCTTAAGTATAACATCTAACTCCGCTCGGGCGTTATCACCACCTGGATGAGTAACCACCACTTTAATGCTAGATTCTGCTTCCTGCTTCTCTTTTTTAGCAGTTTGAAGCGGTGTGGGTGCTTCAGAAATGTCATTATCCTCGATTCCTCGCTTTCAAAATCGCCAAATATGGCTTTGATTTCTTCTCCTTTGAGATTGGCCAGATTTTCTACCAACATTTGTTTGACTGCGTCTGGGTTGCTCGTCTGCCCTTCTTCCAGAACTCTCTTTCCAGTATCTTGATCATTTTGATCTGGGCTTTTTTCTCCAACTTTTTCTTTTTCAGGTTGATTTTGCTGTTTCTTCGAATTTCCTTGATTTCTTGCCATTTTTTTTTTATTTTTTTATTTTAAACAATCACTCACTAACTAGAATTATCCCTCCTTCTAGCGCCAAATGATGTTGTATGAATATTACAATCGGGTAATTGGGTAATTCTAATTAGGAAAACAGTACGAGAACAAGAATATTTGGGTATAATTTTGGACTGAACTCTTGAGAGAGCTGCCTACGTATCCAATTTAAGTAATAAAACTGGAATCAAGTCCCCCTCGTAGTTCAGGATGTTCCTTATATAGTTGTAGATCGTGATTGTCTTCCTTGCATGATGGGAAGTTATCACCGGTTATCTCTATATGTTGCTGATCGTGGGGGTCCTCCCACGTTTATAAGTGGTTGAACCGCTGTTGACTCGGTCTTCGTTGCACTCAGCCGAGAATCCTGTCTGGAAACACTTCGCGACCCGAACGTTCGCAATGAGAGATATACTTACACGCAGATGATGGAGCCCTGCTCCTCTGACTATTCTGGTCAGCACTTGTGGTCCTGTCGTGCCAATCCATTATCTTTGACTGTCTAACTTTGGGCCTGATCCAACTATGGGTAGGCCGGCCCAATGGGCCCACCTATCATCAAGTTTCATTACAGAATGAATCTGTGTGGTCCAGATTGTGCCACACGGATCACCCTCTATGTTGGAGTCTCCATAGTAGAACTTCCCCGATCGAAGTTGTTTATTTCTTCCGTATACTCTACTGTTCTTATCTGTTTTTATTTCGGAATTAGCAAGGTTTAGTTTTTAGTTAGTACAGACGTCAGACGATAGCAAATGCTATTTTCCGAGTATGGCCTGCGTTTTCTTCGTATATATGGTATGTGATTTCATTAGGTTTATGTGATTCTATTACAATTTTATGTAGTTTTAGCAAATAAATAAAATGCCTACATCCTAAATTTTCAACGATCTTATTTCCAGTCATTCCATCAACGATCTAAAGAGAGGAACAAAGGGAGGATAGTTGGTGTCAACAATGGCGGTCTGAAATTTATTGAATTTTTGTTGTTGTTGTTGTTGTTGTTGTTGTTGTTGTTAATTTTCTGCATTATTAATGTTCATAGTGGATTGTTGTTGTTGTTAATTTTCTGCATTATTGATGTTCATAGTGGATTTGATGAATCATCGAGATGGATTATGCATAACTTTTGTAGAATAAGATGAGTAGTAGGTGTTTTACTGGTGCAGAATTGGTGTCGACAATGACCTTCATTGGGATGATCACGAAGATCTAAACCGATGACCAAGAAATTACAACAATTTCAAGCCAGATATGATGAGCCCTGGTATAATTTGGTGTCCTCTTTTCCTTTTCTCTCGCATTTGATAGGTTTCCAAGAAGTATTTTTTTTTTTTTGCTACAACCACTAATTCTCTATCACATTTCTCAGATATCTTTGTTCAAGATACCTTTGAAGAAGCATTGGTGACTTTTCTACTTTATGTCCCATTTCTCCTTATACTCTCTTTTATATTTAATTTTTTGTATAGGAATATAGATTAGTAGGCTTTTGGAAGGGTTATTCGTTACTATTTTTTTTCACCAACAACTTGACTTGAGAATCTTTCACATTTCAATATTCTTATTTATAAGATAATCACCAAAACATCATTGTAATTAAAGTCAATGTTTCATTCCATTTGTTTTGTTCTACTCTACCATTATAAACTTTGATTATCTTAGGTAATGTTATACTACTTGATGGTTTGCAGGAATGTGTGGGACGGTATTCTTAGGGCCACTGCTTGGAACTTTGGGAAAAATTGAACTCTTTGTTAACAAAAGAGCTTATTTTAGAAGTACAATGCATCTCCTTTCTGTGAGTTTTGATGCTTGAGCTTACCTAAATACTTTTATTCTTGCTCATGTTTTTTCCTTTTTGGTGGTTGGCATGAATGAGTTTTGTTTTTTTTGTGTACATAAAATTTGTTCGAAACCTACAGGCTACAGCCACATGAAGAAAATTTATGTGCAATTTTCGCACAACTTTCTAGCTTGGTTTGGAGGAATCCATGTCATGGTAGCAGTTGTGTTTCGTCTATATATATTGCGTCAAGTTTCTAGCATTTCTATAATTTGTGCCTTTTTTTTTTTGGACATATTACAGTGCACCATGTTTCTAGCTTGGTTGATGGTAGCATATTTGTGTTACTGCATTGTTCTGCTTTGAAAGAATGTATTCATAACCAACTTATTGTTTAGTTTGTTATTTTTTATGAATAAACATCTTATATCTAAAATTAGCTAGGGTAATGTTGTTGTGAAGTGCATTCCATTAAGACCTTTAGTTTTTTCCCAACTGAGAATCGTGGGGTAGGGTTTTGAAGGCTTATATTTTATGACTACTGAAACTGCTTTAACACCTTTTGCTATCGTAGAATTTTGTTGGCTTGAAGACGACTACTGCTTGGCCGCATAGAAAACTCAATAACTTTGAGGTCCGAGGTGGGATACAAAGTTTTGGTCTGTATTTTGTGTACTCACACCATGACCATGTACGTTGGCAATCTTGGAAGGAATAGAAATGTAAATAAAATTGTTACCACCAATCGTGGCTATTCTCTGAAACAAACTGGGAGCTGCAAGTATCATCTTTCTAGCAAGGGTCTCCGTAAGACAGATAAATTTATTATCTTAAGTTCAAGCAATGATGTGTGTGTATTTAACACATATATATTAAATAACTGAAATCTTCTTTTTGGACTGTATTATGTAACACCCTTATATGAAATACTCATCAAAATTTGTTTTCGTCGTGTTATTGGAAATTGTGATACAAGCCACAAAACACTCTAATTCCTCATTGATTTTCTACGTACGTAGTTATGGAATTTTTCTAATCGATCAAAACATGTTTTTTTTTTCCTTCATGGGAAAATATGAGTGTACTTCCGCTTTTATTTGTTAACCAATTTTTAATGTTGTATTACAATGCATTACATGCACGGGTTCATTCTTAGATATATATATTTTTTTGTGTGTTGAGCATTCGTAAAAACCTAAATCAAAAACCGATGCCAATAGAAGCCAACGTATTTGTTGGAAAAAAAAAAAAAAAAAAAAAAACAAAACAAAACTGAAGCCAAAGTATATAAATGAGTCATAACATCCACCGACTTGTCCTATTTTCCGACCACTGCCGATTCCCGCCAGCAAACAAATCCGAAGGCCAAGTCATCAAATTCAAACCGCCATTGTTTTTCCCCCTACCGAAAGGCAGTTAAGCTCTTCCGTTTTAGTTCAATGTCCTTTTAGCTTATACATTAGCCAGCGACGAAAATTGAGTTCATGATCAGAGTGCCATCTCTCTGTTTCTCCATTCATTTCTGTGTAATACTAGAACTAGAAGGGTAGGTGTAAAGGATCGGAGACGCCGAGACGGAGTTGTATATATATAGCTTTACTATTTGGACATTGCATATTATTTCCTTAAAAGTAGCTGCTTATAGGTTATTGTGTTGAAATTGCGATCCATATAGCCTTAAGTTTGCCTCATTAAACTCAAATTTCTGTCCTGTTTTCTGATGGGATTTATGTTTTGTCACTGACCATGACAAAGATGATACTAAACATGGACATTCTGTTGTGGTCCATGATTTCCATGGGAATATCGCATTTTGAGCCATAATTAGATAAACAGGCAGCAGTTTTTCTCTTCTTCATAGGTGAACACAGTTGTTTTGTTGGCTCATTCATCGATTTTTTTTATCGATTGCTGATTTGGTAACTAGAATCACGTGGTTTGCTCCTGATGCGGCTTGTTACCTGTTGTTTTGCATTTATATTACGTGGGTTGCTTTTCAGCAACTTCTTTTTCTAGCCGTTATGGCCCTTTCCTATAGTGTGTAATCACACTTATCTTTACCCGATAAGGGTTTCAAACAGAATAATAAATATTTCTTCTCAATCTCTCTTAGTTTCTACATTGTATCAGAGCTTTGATTCTTTCTTTTTCTTCTGAAAAAATATACTTCTTAATGGCTACTGAGAACTCTTCAGAAGTAAATTCAAGGGAAGAAGGGACTCAAAATACCTCTTCCTGGAATTATGAACCCTCACTAATGCCATTTCCCACTCACAAGCTCAATGGTGATAATTACCTACAATGGTCTAAATCCATCCATCTTCTTATAACTGGAAGAGGGAAGGAGGAGTACCTAACTGGGGCAAGTAAGGCACCTAATGCTGGAGAAGCCACCTACAAGAAATGGAGGGTGGAAAACAGCCTTGTGATGTCTATCTTGCTGGGGTTTATGACCACAACAATCGCTGAAATTTTCATTCTCCTTAACACTCTGCTTTGAGGAGATCTGCAAGCCTCGATTTATACTCAAAGAAGGATAATACTTACGATGTATGAAATTGAGGCAAATGCAAGACATGAGACAGGAGATTTAAGTGTAATCGAATACTTTAATCTCTCGCCAGATCTTGGCGTGATTGATTGATAATGAAAGTATAACTTGGCATAATGCTAATGATGCTAAGACCTACAAATCCTTGAAAGATCGAGAGAAGGATCTTTAAGTTCCTTGTGGGCCTTAATTGTTGTAAATTTTGTGTGTATAATGACTCAATGGCTTGTGATTATACTTAAATCACCAACATTCCTCCCCATTTAAGTGTAATCCTTGGTTCGATGAAACAACAAATGCACCATAATATAAACCAACTCATTGCTTCAATGAAAATATCACAAAAGATTGAATTTCCCTAGTACTACTTACACGCAAATATTCGAGTATTGGGGTGTGTCTAAGTATTGAACTCCTTTTACATTTTGAATACATGTACATAACAATACACATGACTTGAGACTACTCCAAGTATTATTCTTGACACCATTTATTGAAATCCGGCCTTGTGTCCATATCCATTCTCTTAAGCATATAGAAAGCTAACCTGACTTTCCTTGAAGAGGCCATACCTTCATTACTCATATAGGTGAATCTTTAATTTACCACCGTACACATTAGCTTTTCAAAGACTCATTAAGAAGATAAAATTCAACCTAACCTCTCGGGTTTTTATTATGTACGTACAACCGAGTTAATACATGTATCAATTCCCGATATGAGGCTGCCATATTGAATTTAGCCTAAGGCATTATACCAAAGAGGAAATTGGGCGTCTACATTATCGAGAAACTTATCACGGGTTGTAGACCCATCCATGACCGATTTTATAATAAGTCCTTAGATAATGATGTGATTCCACGTGAGAAAACTTGTCAAATTTATTTGGAGTCTTTTATTTATTTTTAATTATCTTTTATTATCGTATTGGATTTAGATAGTATTTATTTTTTTATTAATTTTAATTATGGTTATTTTGTCCTCACGCATTGCTAACTTAGCAATTAGTCATGAGTATGTAGCCTATATAAAGGCATTAAGAGTCATTGTAATCATCCCGGTGAGAAAAGAGACAAATTTTGATATATTATATTTGAAGCTTTTAAGCTTTAAGTGAGTTTTCTCACGTTGGTTTTGGTGGATTCCAAACCGTTGTTTGGAGTGGATTCAGCGAAACTTATCAAGGTTCACGAGCATACCTTGTGGCGTTCGTATACCAAGGTTCTTGAGATCAGGGTTATCTAAGGGTTGAGGTCATACCAGGTTCTTAGCTGCAGGGTTAGCCAAGTCAGCGGTGCTCGTTTTATTGGTGCCTTCGATCGGTCCTTGGCCAATTTGGATGCGGTCGGTTCTCCTGATCACATCAATTGCGTATCGAGCTAGTCACGGTGGTATCCAAATATCACACTTTTATTTTATTTTATTTTTCTTTTCCTTTTCTGTTTTTCGTTTCTTGCATATTTCTTTTTCTTTATAACATCCAAATCAAATTCCGACATCAACTGCGTCCCTTGCATCTTGAATTATCAAAAAAAAATAATCCAATCCTGTTGCTTATTTTTCCTTCCATCGTCAAATACACACCGAGCAATTCTGGCCGCCTTTGGCATTTCCTTAGCAGCGCCCCGTTATTGACCTAAATTGGTTATTTAAAATTGCTGTGACATATTAGAATTAATTTAAGTTGTCAATTCTTTTTTAGTGGTTCGCCCATTTTGGTGAAAAAAAAAAAAAAAACAAAGGATCAGGTTAGGTGATGGTGGTACTTGTTGCAATTTTGTGTTGAGAATTATTATTGTTGTTGGATTATTGGTGATTTTAGATCTTGAGTAATGGAGAAGTCTATGGATGCTATATTGAATTTTAATAATGTGATGGATCGACACTTAGATGAAATGAGCAACGTTTGATGATATGATGGATAAGATGAGGAATATATTAAAGGAGATGGCCCAAGCAATCTTACCCGTGGTGGTAGAGAATACCATTTGTGGTAGAGATAATCGTGGTGGTAGAGGTAACCGGGGTGGTACTAATGTGGTTATACACACTTGCCTGAGTTGTTTTACATTTATTGCGTGATCATCACTATTGATTGCCACTAATCTATATTGCGAAAATCTGCGGTTCACGTGAGGACTCACCTAGGGCGCCAGGTGAATGTTAATATTCGAGAGAAGATTGTAGAGACCACACGTTGAGATTACTAATACCAAGAAGATGAGTTGGAAGGCAATGATTATGAGAGAATGGTAGAGGATAATAATCCGAATTTTTATGGAGAATTTTGGAGAGGTTGTTGAAGCAAAATTAGTGGATGTAGTCAAAGTCGATTGTAGGCGGCAATCAATGGCGAGGGCGAAAAAGTGGTGGAAAATCGAGGTAGATGGCATGAGTTAGTCACAATTACACCGACCACTTGTGCAAGTCCTATTTTCCATTTCTTATTCTGCGAGGTTAAGTGAGACATTTACTTGGTAACAAACGGAGAACCATTTCATTGATCCATTTTCTAAAAATATTCTTGTCCATCCGTCTCGTGAATTGTTTTGTTATATTGCTACTTTGCGAGATTTATCACCGTTTTTAGCATGTTGGAAGACTTCTTTGATGTTGCATTTGTCACGCTTAGTTCAACATCACAAAGTGCCATTGATTTGAAGTGGTCTGGCCTTGTATTTGATCGGGCATATCATTGGTGTTAGATTGTTGGTTCGAGCCTATTTTGTCCTTGTTCTTTGCGTTTTCACGACATCCTTTTGATTCGGTCGAGATCGGCTTTCCGAACCGGGAGGGAATGATATGTCCTAACGCCTAAGTGTCGCGACTTACCATTATACACATGACTATCGCTTTAGGCGATTGTAGAGGAGCTATCACAATGGATAGATATCGGTGATATTGGTTTAGGCCATAAAGGAATTTCATGAATCAAATTCTAAGCCATTACGCCTATTTGCCGTGCTGCTGCCAAGGCAATAAACTCCGACTCCGTAGTCGAGGCTAGATATACATGTTTGTTTCTTAGAAGCCCAAGAAATGGCACCTCACACAAAACAAACACCCATCCACTAGTAGAAGAATGATCTTACATTAGATATCCACAAACTAGCATCCGAATATCCTTCAATCACGAAGGATATGCAGCATAATTCAAACCAAAGTCTTTGGTAGACTTAAGATATCTCAATACCACGAACAACCGCTCTCCAATGACAATTACAGGTTACTCGTATATCTACTTAGTTTCCCAACCGCATAGGCAATATCAAGTCGTGTACTAGTCATTGCATAAATCAAACAACCAATGACTCGTGAATATTCAAGTTGCTTCACGGTTTCACCTTTATTAGGTCCAAGTTTCTCGTGAGGATCCATGGGAGAATTTGCGGAGTACAATTTTCACAATTAAATTTCTTCAACACTTTCTCAATATAATGAGGCGTGTTAGTGAAAATCCTCCTTGATTTCTCTTAATTTTAATATCGAAATAACATCACCTCCCCATGTCTTTCATAGAGAATCTAGAAGATAAGAGTTCTTTACACTTATCTACGATTTTAGTTCGTACCAAATATCAACATGTCATCGACATATAGAAATGATTATCACACCGTTGCGGTATCATCAAATCTACTATAAATACACTTATCCATTGATTAAGTTTAAACCCACTAGCCAAGACAACCTCATCAAACTTTTGATGCCATTGTTTAGGAGCTTGTTTAAGTCCATACAATGATTTTACAAGTTTACATACCTTATGCTCGTTCTTGGGCATAATAAATCCTTCCGGTTGCTTCATGTATATTTCTTCATCCAAATCTCCATTTAGAAATGTTGTTTTAACATCCATTTGATGGATCACCAAGTTATGAATTGCGGCTAAGGCAATCAATAACCTGGTTGAGAGATTCTAACAGCGGGAGCATAAGTATCGAAATAATCGATACATTCCTTTTACTAAATCCTTGTATAACTAACCGGGCTTTATATCGGTCAACCCGTACCGTCGACTCTCATTTTCTTTTGAAAATCCATTTGCAACAACGGTTTGCAGCGTAAATAAATCTGTAAGAATCCACGTATTGTTACCCATTATGGAATCCATCTAAATGCGTTGATGGCTTCTTTCCAAAATGATACATCCACGAGATCCCGCCTCGCCTCGTAAAATGTTCTTGGATCATCCTCAATATTGTAACAATATGAGTATTGATATCAACTTCATTTCTCGAACCTTGCACCAAATAAGTAACAAAATCCGGTGGAAATGTTTTATTATATTCTAGCCCTCTTACTTCTTGAAGTTGAAGACTCGACTTGAGAATCATTATTCTCCACATTCTCCACTCCAAATATCGTAGAGGCAATACCGCTTTGGTCTAGGAATAGATGAAAATCTATTCTCATCAAATATAGCATCACGTGATTCTATAGCTGAATATACGACCACGGAATCACTAGGTTCTATAACATAAAACCTATATGCCTTGGAATGACTAGCATATCCAATGAAAATGCAATCGATGCCTCTTTCTCCTCAGGTTTTAATTTTAGGATCGGAAGTCTAACAACATTTCTACAGCCCCCAAACTCTTAAGTAATTCAAGTTTGGTTTCTTTTTAAACCAAAGATCATGCACGGGGTGGCGAATTCTTTTTATTAGGAATTGTTTAGTAGATAACGACCGTTAACATGGCCTCACCCCAAAACCCACTACTCAATCCCGAGTAGGATAACATGGAGTTACCATCTCTTTTAGAGTATGGTTCTTCCTCTCCATAATACCATTTTGTTGTGGCGTATCTGTACTTGATAACCTCGTGTATAATACCACACGACTGAAGTAGGTTGGATCATAGTATTCTCACACCTCTGTCGGTGCAGGCGTTTAATACTAGAATTCAATTGTAATTCTACTTCACTTTTATAAATTTTGAATTTATCAAGTGCCTCATCTTTAGTATTAAGTAAATACACATAACAAAAACGAGTACTATCATCTATAAAAGTAATCACATATTTCTTATTTCCCAAAGGTGGTGAGGAATTAAAATCACACAAATCACTATGGATAAGTTCCAAAATTGTAGACGATCTTTCAACACCACGAAATGGTTGTCTTACAATTTTAGTAAGCATACAAGTAGTACACTTATCCATATTGATATCAAACGGGGGAATTAAAGCATTTATAGACATAACTTGCATACGTTTATAATGCACGTGACCTAACCGTGCATGCCACAACTTTGAGATATTAACATCAGAAATATGCATAACTTGATTAACTTTATTATTTACAATATTAAGCATAAACATATTATTACATAAGTAACCAAATCCTACAAACACACCATGCTTAGATAATATAAACCTATCGGACTCATACACTTGTTTATAGCCCGATCTACATAAAAGTGCACCGGATACAAGGTTTTTCCGGATGCACGGAACAAATAATACATTAAAGAGTTTTACAAATTTTCCAGAACTAAAATTTAAAACAACAGTTCCAACGCCTTTTACAATGGCCATCGACTCGTTTCCCATATTTAGTATGGAGCCATCATTCACGGTTCAAAATCTTCAAACCAGACTTTGAACTTTGCATACATGTCGTGTTGCTCCCGAGTCGATCCACCACGATACATCATCATCACGCATATAAAATGCTTGAAAATAAATGGCACATAATTCAAATCCCGAATTAACACCAAAATTAATATTACGACCTTGATGCTTGGGTGGTCCTCCTGGTCTTCGACCCTGTTACGGACCACTTACTCTTTCCGTTCTTCCGCGCTCGGCAATCGGCCTTGTAGTGCCTGTTTTGCCACAAATCCAACATGCCCTTTTTGCCTTTTTCCGGATTCTTTGTTGCCACCTTGAATGGTTTCTTTTTCTTACCATTACCTTTTCCCTTGTTTGTTTTGGAACACTCCCCGGCCTCAATTACATGAATGGGCGTCGATTCATCAATTTCCTTTCCTTAGATTTCACATCCTCATGTGCCTGAGAGGATTCCTCAATCTTGTGAGATGGCTACCAAGTTCAACCAAGGAGAGTTCTTCCTTTTTGTGTTTTAACATATGCTTAAAGTCTTTCCATGATGGTGGTAGTTTATCAATGATACTAGAGACAGAAATGGATTCATCTATTTCCATCTTGTGCTGTGCAAACTGGCCTAAGATGCGTTGATGTTCATTGAATTGTTCCATTCTGAGACCGTGTATCTACCATCATGTATTTCATGAAATTTCCAACTAGAAACTTTTTAGCGGATGCATCTTCATTTAAGTACTTAGTTTCTAGTGCATCCCATAATTCTTTTGCAGATGCAAAGTTTCGATAAATATCAAATAACGAATCGGACATACCATTTACAATGTGACCACGACGGATGTAGTCATCATTTTCCCGTTTGTTCCGCGCCCGTAATTCCTCCAATGGTGCATCATCATCAAATTACGGTATATCGATTGCTAAGAACATATACCACTTTCAATGTTGTGAGAAGAAATGCATCTTCCTTTGCCACCTCCAAAAATCAACGCCTTCAAACTTGTCCAGTTTCACGAAATTCATCATCAAGTCCTTTGCATTCACCATTGTGATCGAACAATAATTTAGGAAGAATGTTGTAAAATTTTGTGTGTAAAGATGATCAACAATCTTGTAAATCTGCAAAATAAGAAGACTTGGATCTCGCGATTTCACGATAATCATTTGTCCTTCTTAAATTATTCGACCATTATTCCTTGTCCCGGGTTTCACGAATATTTAAGTGAGATACAAAGCGAGAGAGCGACCTTTAATTACGGACAAAAGATATTAAAGAGCACTTAGAAGTTTTAAGATATATGTATGACAAAACAAGGATGCTTACATTTGTTATTATATCTTTAACAATGTAAAGTTGCTTATATATAGCACTTGAATCGAAAAAGAGCAAGAGAATTAGTCCACTTAAGTGATAGACACCAAATGAAAAGGTTCCACTTGGTTGTACCCACTTAAAATGACCAAGAGACACCAAAAATTCAGTTTTAAGACCCACAGCGGCGCTATGATGACAGTAAGGGCACTGTGAACACCGCGAACATGAACTGATCAACTTTTTGCCTAAGAGAACCACCATAGGCGGCCGCCGCCTGTGACACTGTTTTTCCAAAACGAATTTTCCGTTTGTTTTATGAATTCCACTTGCTCATTTTACATCCGTACACTCGTAAACATTTATATAAGCGTACACTCCGCACCTCCGTACTTATACCATAGCGTTACGAGCATAACCATCCTTGCACTAAACCCCGATAACCTCAATGGCTTGTGATTATACTTAAATCACCAACATTAATCCCAATCTTGATGATGTGAGAGGAAGAGTCTTGAGCTCAAAACCTCTCCCATCCATCAAAATTGTCTTTGCTGAAATCAAACATGAGGAAAGTAGAAAAAGACTCATGATGAATGGGAATACTTCCAGCTCTTCCACTACTGAAAATAGTGCTCTTTTCACCAACGTAGTACTGTCTTTGCTCAAAAAAGGAAGGATATGAGACCACTTTTGTGAACCTTTAAAAAAGCTAGGCACACAAAAGAAACTGTTGGAAGATCCATGGCAAACACATTGGCCAACTGGAAACCCTCTTAGGCAAAACCAGGACCTCACAGAAAGCTCTGGGAGGTTAGTCACTTTATTGAGGAACAAAAGTGCGAAGGGATATTTAGCATAGATCAGTTGAAGCTTTAAAGAAACTTCTATCTACTCAAAATCCTGAGACAAATGCCCCTCAGGGCTCCACCTCCATTGCTAATCAGTCTGTGTTTTAATGCTAATACAGTAACCATATCTGGAAAAGGTTTGGATTGTTGATTAGGGGCTTCCAATCACATGACCGAAACCCAGCCTCTTCACCAATTTGACTAAATGCAAACAACCCCATAATGTCAAAATTGCTTGATGGTCTTATATCTCAAGTTTACAGGGATTTGGAACAATTCCACTTAAATGATAATAACACTCTGAAAGATGTTCTTTATGTACTAACCTTCAATGCAACTTGTTGTCTGTTAGTAGGTTCTTTAAAGACTCTAATTGTTCTGTGATATTTCATGCTAATGGATGTAAATTTGGGATTAGAACTCTACGGAAAAGATTGGCAATCTTGAAGTCATTTACAGGTTGTTTATTTTCAAGACTAATCATTCTAGCATATTTTTGAAGACATTTCAAAGTCTGTCTAGTATATGTAAACCTAGTACATCCTGTAATAATATTATGCTTCTTCATTCTGATTAGGTCATCCTAATTTCTTGTATCTAAAGAAGTTGTATCTGAAGTTTTAAAGGAATAATGTTGAATCTCTTCATTGTGATACTTGTGAATTATCTAAACATGTAAGATCTGTTTTCCCAAAGTGCATAAACCTTCTCGACCACTTTGCATTGTTTCACAATGACATTTGAGACCCTTCAAAGAAGAAAACTATTCCTGAAAAAAGATGGTTTGTCAGTTGATGACCATAGCAGGGTAACTTGGCTATTCCTTTTAAAGGAAAAGTCTGAAGTGGGATCCATTTTCATGAACTTTTTACCATGATCAAAAATCGGTTTGGGGTTTGAAATTAAAGTCCTCAAAGCGATAATGGTAGAGAATATTTTGAAAAGAATCTCACCTCATTCTTTTCTGAAAAAGGGATTGTACACCTTAGCACTTGTGTGGATACACCCCAACAAAATGAGGTGGCTGAAAGAAAAAATAGACATCTTTTAGATGTTGCCAGGAGCATAATGTTTACTATGAAGGTACTGAAGTACTTATGGGGAGAGGCCGTCCTCACATGGCTACATATCTTATAAACAGAATGCCCTCTAAAGTTACGAATTTGAGGACACCTATTCAAGTCTAAAGAACTCTTATCCTAATACTCATCTTATGAGTTCTATTCCTTTCAAGGTTTTTGGGAGCACTTGCTATGTTCACATTCATTCCCATGTATGAGAGGAAGCTTGATCCTAGGGCAATCAAATGTGTCTTTGTTGGGTATTCACCCTCCCAAAAAGGATACAAGTGTTTCTGTCCAACCACTAGGATGTTTTACAATACCAAAGAGGTGACTTTCATGGAAGAAATTCCCTACTTTGGTCAAGAAGTTCAGGGGGAGAACTTTCATAACTTTTATCAATCATGGAACATAGAAAACCTCAGTGATACTGTGATCAACACAGAAAACACTAGAAATGAAGGAACTACTCATAATCAATATGAGGGCATGAATGATGGATCCAATGATCTTTATGAATCCCCTCCTCAGATCATTGTGTATTCAAGGAAAAGAAAGGCCACTTCACAAAATCCTAACTTTGTGATTCGAACCAAATTATAGTTAAAGCCAAGATTCGATAGCTATGAGAATGTTTACGAAGATCATAGTCTTGATAGTCCAAATACCGGTGACAATCAAGACTCGGCACTCGAAAAATCCAAACAACTGAGTGATGACAATGATCGACCCATTGTTGTGAGAAAGGGAGTGAGGAGCTATACCTCTCATTCTATTTACAACTTTCTGTCCTATCACAATCTTTCTCATAAGGAGACTGTTTTTATAGGAATTTGGACTCAATCAAAATTCCAACAAAACAAAACAAAACAAATGTAAACACTGTTAATAACTCCCTTTATTACACCCAATAAATAAAATAAAAATAAAATAAAATTTAACTGCCATTATTAGTAAAATCATCCCCAACTTTAGAGGAAAGACAACCTACTATTGTATCTATGTTACAAGCTTCAAAAGAAGCATCCATGCTATTTCATACACTTTTATTATCACGGCCTAGTACATTCACGGCCTATCAAAGAAATACTTCTCCTCATAAATGGCTTAGATGGTACATAACAACAACTAGATATGTCGGATCTCCTATCCAGTTCCTTTGCATCCTTGTATCCTGAATTGAATTCATCAAGGAAGCCCAATTCTGTCTTAAACGCTGCATATCTCTTCTTCTGGAATTTAGCAGAGGGATACTTCTTGCCGAAATGTGCTGCCCACTTCTCAAATATCAGCCACTTTTCATCCTTACTTCGATTCTTTCTCGGAAAACATATAAGGTGATTCTACAACAACAAAAACAAAACAAAACAAATTGAATTCTGTTTAGTGTAGGTAATTCATAGTTGACATTCCATCCCCATACATAGAAATTCCAACATCTTAGGCACATAGAATTCATGTATTTACTTCTTAAAGCCTTGCATTTCTAGACAATCATGGAAGTTAAAGATAGAGGCCAATTGACCAGAATATCAGTAAAAGTACACATAAAGGCCAACTCCTATTAAACAAACATTCCAAATATGCCTTGTGAGCACAATAAGCTCTTGCCACATAAAACATTTGCATGCACCAAACATCGCATGCAGTCTGTCCTAACCACCTAATGATAACTACTCAAAGGTTTCATCATTTGCACACACACGACCCCCTTTTTGTTCAGTATCTTGCCGAGGCGGGCCTACCTTCTATGCGCTAAAACCTCGACTCACGCTTAGGTGTGCCTAGGTGAGCACCTTGACAACTATGGATCAGTGGAAGTGAAACTCCAAAGCAATAGAAGACCCTCAGATGTGGAGAATCATCCAACCCTCCAGTCACTCATACACACATACACACCACACCACACCACACCACACACAAAAGCCATTAGTTATGGTAAAAGCTATAAGTTGTATGCATTTGGTGATTGACAGCAATAGAAATCACTCCATACTATTCCCTAACCCAGCCATGTCAAACACAAGCAGAATTTAGGGAGAAGCATTATCTATCGAAAAGCCTATGACCCTCACAAAGTTAGACACGCAATACAAGAAAATGAAATAATGTTGAAGTATACACAACAAAATCAAAACTCAACAAACATCAACTTCAGGGACTCATTTGAATTATTCGAGTGCATACGGAATGAAAACGGGTTGTGGAAATCATTCCATTACTCCACGTACTAGAACAGAATCCCCTTTGCTTAAGAAAGCTCCATCGACATTGTCTGTTTTTTACACCGTTGTCAAAACATGCGACCAAGACCAATATCCGAGAAGATCCACATAGCCACAACCTCATCCTGAATCTCAAGTAGAATGATAGCAGGGTGTTTCATTGCGACCACGAGTCTTCAAGTAATATCAATGCAAATACCATGTATCAAGGTGCATCACGGGCAAACCACATGATTAAATCAGCAATTGATAAAAAATCAAGAAGCAGCCAGCAAAACAACAGTGTTCACCTATGTGGAAATCATGGATTGAACCTATCACAATGTTTATTGCAAGTGAATTAACAAGGTATTGTCTTTGACAGGAATACGAGTTTGGGGAGGCAAATTTAAGGCTATGGATCACAATTTAAACAAAATAGACAAATCAGCAACTTTTATGTCTGAAGAAAATCATATGATCCATTATGTATACTGTAATTATTAATGAATTATAATCAACTTACATTCAAGGATTTCCAGTCAAGTTTACCCAAATAGTCAAGGTATCTCTTTTCTACTTCCCCGGTGAATGCCGAGCCAAACCATACCCGCGGTTTGTTGTCCATCATAACTGGGGGACACACTATCTCTTTTTTACCAGTTGGAATATAAGTAACGTTAGGATTAATAAACCTCGCCTGTACCGATGTTAACATCCGCGTCATCGGAGAAACCATGTAAGGTCTGCAGTCGATCCCCGCTGCTATTGAAGCCCCAGGCAATTGATTCATGTTTTTGCAATCGACGTCCAACCCTAATTTTGGATTTTTAGGTTTATTACTATGTATGTACTATGTAGCACAAGTATCCTTCTATTATACTAGTACCTCAGTCTTAAAATATAAATCTATTTAGGTTTTTCTACACATATTAAAAAAGTTAGTTAAATTTGTTATTTATCATTAATTTTGATCAAAAAAACTAAAATGACCTTTCATTGGTATTAATGCAAAGTAGTATCTATTTAGGTTTTTCTACACATATTAAAAAAGTTAGTTAAATTTGTTATTTATCATTAATTTTGATCAAAAAAACTAAAATGACCTTTCATTGGTATTAATGCAAAGTAGTAAAAAGTGGTTGAGTATATAATAAATGAGTGGTAGAAGGAGAAAAATGTAATAAATGTTTTATTGGTTTTCTAAATAGACTAACATTTGAGACAAAACTAAAAAACTAAATGGACTTATATTTTGGGAAAGAGGTAGTACTACTTTGAAAAACACAAACCGAACCAATAATCAAATTAAATCACAATCTTTTTCTTTTTTGGTTGTAAACCAAATCAAACTTGCGTGGAATAAATTATGCATGCCAAAGGATGCGGGCGGACTAGGATTCAAAAATTTGGCGGATATATGAATCAGGCCTTTACGGCAAAACTTGCATGGCAATTCATGAAGGACAAGAAGACATTGTGGGTAGAAGTCCTTAAAGCCAAATGCGGGAAATCCACCAACCATTAAAACAAGGGAGTTCAATAATGTGGAGGAGTATTAAAAGCGGGCGGCAATTATAGATAGGGGCGAATTGATTGCGGTGTGCTTACTTGGAAGGATACTACCAAAGGCAATACACGGTAAGCTCGGGCTACCACCTCGGTTGCAATCAACGTCTGAGAACAACTCGACCCTTTATTTGGAAAGAGATCTGGAGCCTCGAGGTCATACAGAGACAACCATTTTCTTTGGATGCTATGTCGCGATGCACTTCCGGTTAATGTGCGATTATCTTTGGTATCAAGTCTTTGAGTCAAATATATCGGCATTTGTGGGCAAGAAGAGAGACATCTTTACATGCCGCCGGGATTCTTCTTTGGCCCAGAGAGATATGAAAACTTTCTCGAACACCTTGTAGAAGACTTAACTTCTTTCTTGAGTCAACAAAGGATTTGGATTACGCTCTCGCTCAAATCGGCCCGGACTTTCCACGAGAGAATCCCAAGTGCAAATACATTTGGAGGAGATTGTCAACGGCATTTGGATTTGGCGGAACAAGCGAGTGTTTGGGGATGAAGAACGGTCACCCCCTCATATCTTCATCGAGTCAAATGGTGGAAAGAGCTCGAAACATTAGACTAGCACAGGACTAGAAGAAGCGGTGATTTGTATTTATGTTTCATTTTGAACTCTTTGTAAATGCTTGGCATCCACGATGCTTGAATAAAGAAGGTCATTTTCACCACACACACACACACACACACAAAAAAAACTTGTATTGGTCTTGTTAGTAATATCATACGCGGCGGAAGCGATTTAAGGATCTAGATCTATAAATTACACGTAATAAAATAACTAGATCTATATCTACAAGGGGGTTCTAGATCATACCTCTTGGATCTCAAAATCCAAGTTGAAGAACCGCAATAGGAAGATTGCAAGTAGATGTGAAGAGCACCACGATCTTCCGTACGTGTGATCCAAGCAACTCCCGGTGGAAGGAAATCCTCGTCTCGAATCCTTCCGATATGCTACCCGGAAAAATCTCCAAGATCTTTCCCCAACCCTCTTGGCCGAAATTTTATTCCTTCTTCTCTCTAAGAGGAGAAGTCGAATTTCATTGTGTTGTTCTAAGGCAGGAGAAGCTATAACATATAGGAGAGTAAAACTTAGCCTCAAGGATTTAATAATTAATACAAAATCAATTATAATAATCCTATTAAATAAAAGATAATTCCATAATATTCTAGAACAAATCTAAAATAATATTTATCTTTATTTCTTTCCATAAATATTTATCCAATAAATATTTTATGCACATCTCTTAATACACTGAAAACTAATTTCTTTAAAACATGCTTAGGCGAAATTTGCCTCTTGTGACCTAGTCACAACAATTTAAACTAACACACCAAATTAGGCCAAGATTATGAAAAATGTCTTTTCCACATATTTAATTATTTAGCCCAACTAATTTAATAGTCCCTTTAAACAATTAATTCACATATCGTTTTAATAAAGTCCAACAAGAACTAAATTAATATTATTAGGATTCGACGTGGGAGAATAGCTATGCTATATTAGGAGGCACGTCGGGGACCATGGACTAATAATCAGCGACTCCGATAAATCAAATAAATAATTATCTTCTTGTGAGAATAATTATATTCGATAAATCAATCACGAGAATATGCCACCATAATCCTGTATTGCACTCCTCCGATTATGAGATTATATTTATCTCTCACGAGAATAATAATAAGCGTCCATTGATATAATCATTACATATGGATTAATCCTCCATAGATTATTCATTCTAAATCGGGAAGTTACCGTTAACCACTTTTTAGAACCTCTTATCCTTATTTACCATTAACCCCTAGTGATCAATTAATTCATACAACTCACCGGTAGCTAATCGGTGTAATATGAACTCCATGGATCGATCGGTTTCTAGGATTAACAAATAAAGAGGCTGTCTATCTACTTCCGAAAATGGAAGGAATGGATTCGTATCTGTGATAACCACGACTACTCACTCAATCGATTACAATGCCAAGATGGGGTAATTCGGACCACGGACTCGGTGTAATCCTTAACCGTCAAGTCAAACTTCATGCAGATTCAAGCGGTTGGTTGTGATCACCTCGAGATTAAGATATATCCATAAATATGATCATCCATTGATTCGATAAGAATTCTCGATTACGGAATTATATCGTGAACTCTAATCAAATCGGTCCAATACATATGATATATCTATCATATATAAATGCCCCATTAGGTTCTCTTAACCGAAAGTCCGGATAAGACAATCACACTATTGTGTTAGGGCGCATTAATAGCACGTTAAAGGAGAGACCCGATACTCTCGATTAACTTTACTACGGGCTAATTGTATTTTAAGTACATCTTCACTAACTCAATCCTCCCGTGTATATACCATACACTTTGAGTTAAGTGATTACATAAGCGATATACTTTAGGGTTTTACGTAGTGTAAATACTATTGTCACATCGGTGAATATGAGAATAATAAATATGAATAATAATGTCCATTCATTTATTAAATAAAACAATTACAAAAATTGTCTTTCGGGCATCACACTAACAGTGGTCAATAAAACTAAACCAAACCAAACCAATTCGGAAAAATATATTACCCTAATATTTAATTATATATCTTGGTTTGATTGTTTCATACATAACACATTATCATGAAGAGGTTAAGTACATATTATCATGATTGATCTAAGCTTAATTTGTCATAAGAATCATCTAAAAATAAGTGCATTATCATTGATTATTCATTAATCAATCAATCTTTATGTATTTACTTGATCGTGTTGCGTTGCCTTAATAAGCATGTACTAATGGTCTATGTGAAGTGTAAACTCTAACATGATGACAATGCTGAAAACCGTTCAAGATTATCTTACTGTTGATGGTGTTGAATGAGTTTCTTACGCATGCGTCAAGCTAATCCGAGCTGCAACAACGCTTGTAAAACAAAGCAATCGATAGCGGTCCTGAATTTTTACTCCGAGAAAACCCTCCGACGCTCAAGTCAGTGATTTGACTATAAGATAGAAACATGTAATCTGAAAAGAGGGTGACAGAGTATGAAGTCACGTTACCTGTCTGTAGAGGAGAGGATCCCTTTATATGGTGAGTTCTTAATGAGGTTGGGTTCTTGGTGTTGTGGTTTAGTTTGGGTTACTGTTTCTTAAAACCAAGACGAGTTATATTTGGTGAAAAAACGAACTAAAACAACTAGATTTTTAAAAGAAAATAATGGAAAAAACAAAGACGACTTTATACTAGTGCTTGCACATGCGTTGGTTTTGTTCTTAATAAGTTCTGGTTTTACACGAATTATGGCTTTATTACTAGTTATTTTAACAGTTTAAGTATCATTTACTACAATCTCTAACGTTCCATTAGTATTCTTTTTCTAAAACACCTTATATAATGGCAGATGTTATAAGGGGGGATAGTAAAAATGAACAAATGTTAAAAATGACAAAATTCATTTATTAATTGGCATTTAGTCCATTTTTATTGAATATAATGGCAAAAAAGACAAATTCTCATTCCACTGGACGATTATGCCCTTTTTAAGTTTTTTGTTTTTGCTTTTGTTTTAGTGGATTCATTCGATATTAAAAAGTTGGATTAGTTTTAATGCATTTGTTTGTGATAATGCTGAAATTATAACAGGTGGTCAGCGGTAGTTTGATGGTGGATATCTAGCGGTGATGGTGAAGTAGAAGTGGTGGCTCACGGTGGAGCTATGTGAGAATGTGGTGGTGAGTGCAGTGGCGCAATACAAGTAATAATTGAGAAGTAAAAATGGGCAAAGTTTGCCTTGCTTTGCATATATTTCACTTAGTTCACAATGTGTACATGGAGCCCTATTTATAGGAAAGGAACCGACTAAGTTTAACGTAATTACAACTAAGGACACAGTACAAGCAAATTGGCGATGGCTGGTCGGGCCGCGATAGATTGGTGGCGGTGCAGAGCCTTGGGCCTGCGCTGTATGTTCTCGGCTGACTAGTTGTGTTGTCGGTCCGTTCTCTCCACGCGTGGGGGCGGATAGATCTCTGGTGGATCCATCACCCTTGAATCTAGGGGAATTGGACATCCCTATTCCTTTCCCGTTATGGGTTCGCTTCGAAGCTCATTATGCGGATTGGGGTGTGTTTGGCGATGGGGTTCCGCCGCATGATGGCTTCTCGGCCCCGGTTCATCTGTTTCGGAAGGTCTCTCCGGGTCAATATGCGGGTTGGTGGGCCAGACTGCGGAGCTGGCCTATCAATGGCCCCTACTCCGTACCCGTGACATCTCGAGGTGTCGGGTAGGGAGTGACCCGCTTAGCCTTTTAAGGTGGCTCAAATGGGCGGAGAGCCTTAGCTCCATATAATTTGGCTTCTTTGGGCCTTTGTTTTCCTCGAGCCGATTCGATGTTGTAGATGGGCGGATAGCCTTAGCTCCATATGATTTGGCTTCTTTGGGCCTTTGGCCCGAGCGATTGAAGTCATATTTGGGGCGGATAGCCTGAGACTTCGTATCATTTGCCTCAGTTGGGCCTTTGGCCTCGAGCGAGTTGAAGTCACATTTGAGGAGGATAGCTTAGACTTCGTATGATTTGGCTTTTCGGACCTTCGGTCCACTAGCCTGTCGAAAGTCAAATGGCGGATAGCCTCGGCTCATATGATTTGGCTTCTTTGGGCATTTGGCCTCAAGCCGATTCGAAGTCATGTAGATCGGCGGATAGCCTTAGCTCAAATATGATTTGGCTTCTTTGGCCCTTTGCCGATTGAAGTCATATTTGGGGCGGATAGCCTGAACCGTATGATTTGGCTTTTCGGGACCTTTGGTCCTAGCCGTTTAGGTGGCGATCTCGGATTGCCCCTTTATCGTCGTTTATTTGTCCATTCCAGGCGGTTTTTCCCACCCTCGATTGATGTGACAAGCGACGCGGCTGCCACGTTCTACGATTAGGTTTGTGGTCCTTTCGTTCTCTGCGTCGTAATGATGACAATTTTGAAATTTGAAACTTGGAACTCCGCCGCCAATCTCATCCGTTAGATTAGAGCATCGTGGCAATCGAATCCGTACCCCATCTTATATAAGAGCGGATTTTTGACCTAAGTGTTTTCACGAAATTTCAAGTTTTCCGATATAAGCGGTTTGGCGGTGGAGGCTTTCGGCGGCGATTTCGAAAAAATCTCGAAAGCTCGTTCCATTTTCTCCATATTTCCGTGTTTTTTTGCTGATTATCCGGTAAATCGCTTTCTTTTCTCAATTTCTGAAGCTTTTGCGGGTCATTCGACATTTGTCTTGTCGTCTTTCGGCAACATGGTGTGCTTAAGTTTTTACTAGGTTTGAACTTGTGAACGCTTTCGTCATCTTCATCTTTGTTCATGAGGTTTTCCAGAATTTGGTTGTGTACATGTGTTCCTGTTGCCGTGACCCTAAATTCTTGCCTGTATTGTTACCGTTCAGACTTGGGGGTTCTTTTGGCATCTTCTTCCCTAGTTTACGGGGTTTTATTTGTCCGGTTGTGAAATGAAAAGACGGGGTGTTGAGATGAGATGGATCATCTCGACCTGACTTCAATTGTCATGGGTTATGGCTTATCATCCTCGTCCTTTCTTTTTGCAGGATGTCTGGTAGTGATAGATCGGAAAGTAACGATAATGACGATGTCCACGGCTATGCCTCCGAGGAGGTTGAGAAATGAGCACTAGTTCCGGCAAGGAGATGAGGCGAGAGCACCGAGGGCGACATGGTCTTTGGCTCAATTAGCTCGGCGCAATTTGGCCGTCCAGCGGGTGTTTTTAGGGTGCCCAAGGTCGATCCGTTTCTTCGATTTGCGGCTTTAGTAGAGTCCAAAAGAGGTTCGGGAAGGAAGCCGCCAGGTCTAAAGGTTCCTCTTACGACATTGCGACGTCTGAGCCCAAGAAATCGAAAGCGGAAGAGGAAAGTCCGATATAAAGAGGATGAGCCCAATAGCGGTAACAAGGCTTCAAACCGCAAAAATCTAGGCGGTCAACGAGGATGAAGAGATTGATTCCTCGACAAGCAAATTGAAGCGGATTGGGAAGTGGTTCGGCCCGTCTTAGAACCCCAAACTCTTCTCTCGAGTTTAATATATCATCGACTATCTTTTCTCCGGTTTCAAGGAGGTAGCAAAACCGAGCCACCGAAGGTTGAAGAAAAACGGCACAGTCTGTTTTATGATCATTTTATCGTTGGTTTTAGGCCGCCGCCGAGCCTTTCTTCGTCGAGGTGATGTGGAGTTTAGCGACCCTCCCGTGCGATTTTACCCCAGGGCCGTCGAGGGGTGGTGATGGCTTTAAATCGTTCTTTGCGAATTCTCGGCTATGAGCCTCCTTTAAGGTTTTCTGAAATTTTATTCCTTTAGCAAAGCGGCTACAAATAAAACGGATTCAAATAAAACGGATTCAAGCAACTTTTTGGCGACCAGGGCGAAGAAGTGTAGGCTGTTCTACTGGACTTCAAATAAAGTCCGTAGTTGGAATACAAGGGCCATGATGGTCGAGTCCGTATCGGGCTGGCTGTTTCCAAAATTCGAGGTGCGTCCGAAAGATAGGCTGAACACGATCGTCGTGTCAAAAAATCTTGATCATGTCGAATAGGAACTCCTTGACAAACTTCACGAACTTCTTGGTTGGGACAAGAAAAGTTGAGTTGACGAACTTTCAGTTGGAGGAGCTTGCTTGATCTCAAAGCTCCATTACATTGCGTGGCGGGATTCCTGGGCCGATAAATGCTCAGCCGTAGTGAAGACATCCAAACTTGGGACTTATGAGGATTGGCATGCCGAGTGTCATCAGGGGAAGTGCTTTCCCACCAAGTGTCCTTTATGCTAAGGGATTGAGGCGTCGCGGCCCGCTCGTAATTTATTCTTTTGCTTTGTTTCCTTTCTCTTGACTATATTTCTGCCAACTGTTTTATATCTTATTCTGGAGCTCTGACCATATTTCTGCCAAATTGTAAAAGTGATTGTTTATCAACAAAAAAAAATATAAAAACGATACGGCGTATTATTTATTAAATTATTATAGAAATGGAAATTGTGTATTTTAACGTTTAGTCAAGAAAATTTAAATAAAGAATTTTAAAATTGGGTTCACGAGTGTCGAAGTCTTGGGTCTGCGAGTAATCGAGTGTCAGCCGATTGTGTCGGGTATTTAAATTTTAAATAATATTAATTTAATCAGCCGACACGCGTGTGATATCTGATGTCGGGCGTGTAAATCCCGTATTTTATATCGGACATACAAGTGCGGCGATCAGATTGAAATGTCTGGTGCATCATAATCGCCGACGCTTTGGGGAGTAGCCAGTACATCAAACTCCCTCATCGCCCTTATCTCCCAACTCCCCTCCACCCGGACGTCAATTGTTCATTCTCTTCCCAATTTAATTCATATGACTTGCCTGCAAATTTTCATGCCTCTTTCCCCTCAATATTGTTCTCTTCCTCTCTTTCCTTCCGTCAAATTGGTGTCACCTACACGGGACAGTTAGCTTGTCTAGGTTAATAGCTTTTAGCGCTGCTCAGTGAGGAGTTTAGTTAGGGATGAAGATGATGGGACAGAGGATGCCATATTGTCTTCATGATTGAGGTTTGGTATGTGACTGCTACTGAATGGTTTAATTTCACCTTTATATCATTCTTTCTCCTTCGATGGATGTAAGCTATAGAATGAATTGATGTCTTTTATCGGAAGAAACGTTGACGATTAGAGGTAGGTCATGGGATAGTAAAGAAAAAAGGGAATTAATACACGGTGTTAAATTATGGTTAATTTGTCAATCTAATAATTCAGAAGCCAATTCAGGCACTTTGAATAGATGGGAAGAACCACATCAGCCTGTGAGTGGTGCTTATGCAGAAGAGTAAGGGGAAAATTAGGAGTTGGAATATGTACGTGTAGTAATACCTTGTGTTGATTTGTAGATCTGTTAGCTTTCAAGTCTTGGAGCCAATCTGCACAAATCATGGTGTGGTGGTTTTTATAACTTAAATCAGAAGCGATTTAAGGTAAGGAACTTGACTATCTCGTGGTGCAACTATTTTGAGGTAAACCATATTTTACATAAATGCATTTTGGGTGGAGCGGTTCCCTTGAAACGTGTTTGATTAGACAGTTTTAAAGTGAACTTGATATTAAACTAAATTGTCTTGTGATGCTTCCACTTTTAAATACATGTAAATGTATTACTTTAAATGCTTTGTTAGATGCTTCTGGCCTGAACTACTTTCTTTAAAAGAATGTTTTTTGATAGTGATTGATTGTACAATGTTTACAAGGTAGTTCACTACAAAGCTTGTAAAGCAGATTGTGATTTTTGATGCTGAATATTGAGATACGTTCAAAATAAGTTGTAATTGTATTTAAAAGAAGCCGGGACATTTGGATAGCATTCTTTATTAACGAGTTAAAACGAGGTTGTGAAACAGTTTAAAAGATTTATTGATATACACTTGGTTATATCAAGTAGCTTAAAAGTGAAGAATCTGTAAGTAGACTCGCTTTAAATATTCTAAACTGTGGCGTTGGGTACTGGTATGTGTGAGAAAAATGCAATGTATCCTCGAGGTTCCCGGTTTTACATTGTCTCCAGATGGTGAGACATTGTGATATTTCTATTCCGGGCCGGTTTGTGTTGCCTCCGGAAAGGAAGGTTGGTCTCCAGATGATGAGACGTTACAAGATGATATGTCCCGGAATTGCATAGTTATGTGCCTTTCATCCACGGGCTAAGAGGTGGATGCGTAATACCCTTGTCCTACGCCATTAGATATTATGAGTATGGTGACCTTGTTATTGATTTATATCGAGTAGTGATTTTTATGAGAAAGTATTGTTAAGGCACCATAGCTCATTATTTGACATGTTTGTTTATGTGATACGAGTCTGCTTTCTGTGAATGGTAAACTGCTATCCTTTTTAAATGCCTCACTTAGTTGTTATTTAAAGTGATGACTGGTTCTTAAAACAAGTTTGTTATTGCTAAAGTTACATGCATAAGTTTATGGGGCACCTGCCCGGTGGTGGCCATAAACTCATCATTTGATAGTATTGTTTCTTACTGAGCAATGTTGTATGCTCACTCCTTTCCTCTTATATTTTCCAGATGATACAGCAGGTGTTTGTCAAGTCGTTTATTTAAGAATACTTGGTGGCATATGGTGAGCCACTTGGAGCTTTAGGCTTGCTTTTGTGCATTATGGTGGGCACATATTCATAAATGGGGTCTTTGAGAACATGTATCACCAGTAATGTGAAGTTTGGGATTTAGTCTTCTTAAATGTAATGTTTTCGATAGGGTCACAATTTATGATTTAGACCTTGGCCTGTTGAAAGGCAGCTAGTATATTCCATGTGTACTTTGAGATGTTAGTTTGTTTCTCGTGAATTGATGACAACTTGTTATTGAGGTATTGATGTTAGTTTCCATGAGTAATTCCCGGCTTTGTCTTAAGTTGACATGCTTCCGCTTGTATGTGTGTTAGGTCGAGGCTTCGTGCTCGGGTTATTTATTAATCGGGGCATGGCTGAACGACCCGTATCGGTTGTGGCTCGGGCAAATGGGTGGGGCGTTACACACCCCTTCTCCATCTCTTCTCTAGACGCAACTGGGAAAAAAAACCATAAAAAAAAGGAAGGAAAAAAAAACAAACCAAAAGTAAACTTATATAGCTCCCAAGAGACAGGAATGAACACATGTTAAAATGAAGGGGTCCTGGGTTATATAGGCTCCACGTTGTAACTTCTTTTCACATCCAATGTCTATGAACCAAAAATTATACAACATGTATCAAAACTGTGAAGATTCATAAGGGAAGCTTACCAAAAACTAACTTATGAATGTTCGGCATATTGTGTGCCTTCAGGTGCATTCATGGATGCTATAAATTGTACTATGTTGCTTCTGGACATTATGCTAAGGTCGTCCACGGCTCTACCAGCGGTTTCGAGTCTTCTCAGTTGGAATTATCAAAAGATATGGTTAGTATCCGTTTTTTTCTTCAACTTTATCTTGAGCACAAAAGAACGAATAACGACTTACTTTTGTTGTAATTCTTTTCCTACTGCATATCTCTATGTTTCTTCTGATTTTACGAGCTTTAGTGCATCAGGTCAAGGATCAAACCTACTTTTTCTCTCTTTCACAAGCTCAACTTAGACGGCTTTTGTTTCCTCTCGGATGTATTCCAAAGGTAAGGTATGAATACTCTTTTCTTGTCCGTAATTAAGTAGTGTCTAAATTTCGAGCAAACTTCTGGTCATAGACGTAGTTATAGTAGTATTGATTGTCATTTGTGTCTTGGACTTTGTTTTTCTTTTACTTTTTCCCGCTTACGCATTATGATGAAGTTCGTAGTCTAGCCCGTAAATTTAATTTACCCAATCAAGATAGAAAGGATTCTCAAGGAATATGCTTCCTGGGGAAGGTTTGTTTTTCAATGCAGTATCTAACATCCTATGAATTTACACACACACACACACACACGAAGCACTTTATTGTCTGAAGTTTTCACTTGTGGATGCCAGATAAAGTTCAGTGAATTCGTGGCGAGACATATTGGTGAGTCAGAAGGCATGATTTTAGAAGCCGAGTCGGGAGATTTTCTTGGGAAACACCGTGGCTTTTGGTTCTACACAATAGGCCAACGACAAGGCTTACGTCTTCCTAGTGGACCACGGATCGTGGTCTCTTGCAAAATAAAAATTCTATAATTTGAACTCTGTTCAAAGTTTTAATTTTCTTTATTCGTGTATATTTTGCAGGATTGTAGTGGAAAAAGATGTTAAAAACAACGTGATCTTTGCATGAAGAAAGTATTTTTCTGTTGACAAAACAAGGCACGTATTTCGTGTTGGATCTTTAAACTGGCTGTGTGGTTCACAACCTGGTAACATATCTAATAACCCGCAATGCAAGGTTTGTTATTTTGACTAAAACACCATAATACTCTATACTTTTTTTCCGTTGTAAATACAAAATACACGTTAAAATACTGAATACTTTTACACAGGTTCGGCATGGCCCGGTTTGGTTTCTATAACCGTATTCTTGAATTTCACGAATAACGAACACAAGCAAGAAGTTGGGGTTGTCCATTTATCAGAAAACGATCAAGGTCTTGCAACGCGCAAGGCAGTTTGCTGCATTCTATGATGGAACAAAATGCATTGGCTCTGGTATTATATTAGAGTCATGGGATGAAATGGGATTTCCTATTTGTGCTAAAGCTCTTGAGATCGCGATGATGGAAGACAAATCGAATCTTGGAAAGCCCGTCAAGATAAAGGTTAAACCCTAATATATATATCCAGGAGGACCTTCCTGAGCTCACCTCCAGTACCATTGGTACTACCTAATATGTTTATACATCTTACTAAAATGCACGCGTCTTGTGCACGTGTTTAATAAATTATTAATTTTAAAATTAAAAACAATATATTTTAATATAAAGAAAGTATGTTCATTAAGAAAATAAAATACGTCAAATAATGATAGTTGTTATACAATTATTTTATGCATGGTAGAATTTTTTTTATTTCGCTTACTCATAAGCGTTCTTTTAAATAAACATTTTTTCAAAACAAAAATATCATAAACATTTTCAGTTATAAAATTATGTATTTTATTGGTATGAATAGAGGATTTGTTTTAAATATCTTTAGATACTCTCTTTAAATATTTTAAGACTCGCCATTGAGGAGTACTACATAGACAAAAATCTTAGAAGAAAATACTATTCAGCCAATTTTCCCAATGGTGGGGGGAATATCATCAAAATATAATACTTTCATATAATTGTGTGATGTTTTAATTACATATATCTTTATACTAACAATTTGATACTGCTACAAATAGTCTTTGTTAACTTATTTACTATCAGTCGAAATTATCAACAATAAAGACAGAAAATCATTAATCGAGTCACATGAATATTATTGAGTTACATTTATTATTTATATAACAATCAATCACATTTGTACGATCAACCTGATCTTTATTTCAAACACGATAATAATGATTAAAAATCCACTATATTGTTAGCAGCTATGTTGCACGGACACGACACCTAGACACGCCACGCATGCATGACATTACCTTGACACTGCCAGCGACACTTGGTAATTCTAAAATTTAAGGACACGACACGGCCCCGACACGTTATTATATATATATATATATATAAGATATGTAATACTTAAACTCTATCAATATCTAAAATAGATATTTGTTATCTATACGGTGTCAAAAGTAAAAAGAAAATTATGATTTGACTTTCAAAATATTACAAATTAAGTGTAAAACGCGATTGTACATAACAAAAAATATATATACATAATACATAGTAGTCAAAATAGATATTGTGTATTTTCAGGTTTCATAAAAAAAACATTGAAAAAATTGTGTTCAGAGGTGTCGGGAGGTGTCGGCGCCGTGTCGGAGGTGTGTCGACAACGTGTCGGAGGTGTGTCGGATATTAAAATTTTAAATAATATTAATTTAATCAGCCGACACGTGTCGGACACGGTGTCGGAGCGTGTCGGAGCGTGTCGTGTCGTGTCTTGTGTCGGACACGGCGCACGGCGCCCATATTGAAGTGTCGGTGCATCATAGGTTAGCAGAAACAATAAATTTATTAATATATGGTTTAATTTGATCCAAAAATAAAATGTGTTATGGAGAGTATATGTTATATTGAGAATCGGATTTCGAATTTTTATAATTATATGCTATGTTACATAATTATGACATTGTTTTATTTTTAGTTAAAATATGGATGAATATATAAATTGGACAAAAATATCTACCATACTCATAAAGACACTTTCACTCTTTTTGTTTCACGATTAATAATTCTCATGTGACACAATTAATCATAAAGATGGAGAATCGTTAATTCGTTAATCATAGAGACGCTTATGGTTCCACTAAAAAAAGACACTTATGTTCTTATTTATTTCACGATTTTTACACTTCTATGTAATTTTTCATCTTGATGTTTTTACCCCTTATATATGAAAAAATTCATACATTTACGGTCCAAGATGTTTTTACCCCATATATATGAAAAAACGCATACATTTACGGTCCAAGATGTTGTGTGTCCAACGACCTATGTCGAATGTACAATATGCTCCAACAAAGTTTTTAAATGCACGTGTAAAAATGGACTGAAATATATAAAATGTAAAGAGGAGGGCAAAATTATCAACATGTTGAATAAAGTATATTTTCATTACATTTATAATTACCATGTATGTGATAACTTACTACTACTTAAGTACTTGAAAATAGGAGTTATATGAGTGAAAGTATGATTGTTAGTATTGCTTTTCTTTAATGTACTTGATATGTGTTTTTTATGTTATTGTTACTACCATCATTAATATTACGTGGAATAAAATAATTATATGGACAAAAGTATGATAATGTGTACAAAATCGTCCTAAGTTATTTTTTTTACCAGAAAAACAAATGGTGTATGTTGCTTTAATTTTGAAAGGATTTTGAAAATGTCATTTAGTGATTTATGTTAAAATGTCATATCAAGACCAATTTATCAAGTACTTGTGTAGAATAAGTGAATATAAAAACAGATACAAAAATATTTTCATAAACTTTTCATTAACGGGTGTTACTTTATAGTTTTTAGTAGTATATTTTTCAATTATAATATAGATTGACATCAATATAGAAAATAACAATTGGGAAATATAAATATTATTGATAAGGGGGGAGATCTGACATATTTGAATTCAACTAATTATAGATAGAACATATTTAAAATAAAATAAAATGGGAGAAACAATTTGCGGGGAGGAAACCAAGAAAACACTTCACTGTTGTAGGAAACACTTTTGGGATATCATTTTATCAAATTTTTATTTATTTTATAATAAAATATTAGTATAAGTATAGAGGTGTTTCACAGACACAAACATTTTTTTTACAAGAAATTAGGTTTTAATCCATACTTGGGGCATTTATTAGGTTTTAATCCACTTTTGTTCATTTAGTTGCAATAATGACGAAAATTAATATTAACAGTCTATTTAGCCCTTATTTTACACGAACTTGCTTTTCTTCCTTGCTCCAACTACTTATTCTTCCTCACTTTTTCCTCCCAAAATCTCTAACATAGAGTACCTCAACTCCTGAAGCCCCACCAACTCTTCTCCCTCTCCAAGTCCAATTCTGTCATTTTCACAGCGTCCCTTTCCATGTCACCTTCTTTTCTAGCAAAAGAAATCGAAAAGGAGTCGCTTTTCGACTTCAATTTGACCCTTCCGATCATACTACTTTGTAACGGGGGCTGATAGGGTTAAGATTTTGGCTACATTGAATAAGATATATAAAGAAATTGGTGGAGGAGAGGAAGAAAGTCGAGGCTGAGTTGCAAAGGCTTTGGGTAATTAATTTGGAAAAGAAAAAGGATGATACAATTCGAGCTATTAACTTTCAGATTGCTGCTCTAAGTGATGATATTGTTAAGAATTTCCCAAATCCATAGCACGACTCTTGATTCTTATGTTGATTTCCATCGATATACACAAATATTTTATTTAGTGTCTATTTCTTTTCAAAAATAAATTGCTGCAATTAATTTCTCAATAATTCAGCTACAATTCATAATGTCTGAAGTGTCACTTGCATTTTAAATTGATGAATCATGTAATGCAAGTGTTGTGTGAAAAAATAGAACTTTGGTTTATGTGAGCTTGTGTTATTGTGTTCACGCAGTATCACCGTGACGGTGTATTCGTGGAAACCCGTGAGCATGTCATTGCCAGGGTGTAACTGTGAGAGTGTCGGTGTGAGAACTGTGAGTGTGTTACTGCAAATGATGTAACAATTAATGTTAATTTACGTCAGAAGGGTATCAAACGGGATATTAAAAAGAACAAAAATATGAATTATGGTAAAAGATTTTTACACTTACACTCCAATTGAATCAATAGATGAAAAAAGGCATGCAATCTGAAATCGCTTGACTCACAAGAAACAAAACTATCACTCCAACTGTATCTAAAGGAACCCACTGTATCTAGAACTCTTTCATCGAGGGGGCCTACACCTATCGGTTTTCTTTGACATAGAAGGATGTCCCTTGGTAGGTTTAGCTATGTCCTATAAAACTTGCTACAAGCGGGAAACTTACTACTTCTCTGTCTCATCTTCTTATATAGTTGATGGACTTAGTTAATCGTATAAGACATGGGTTGGAATTTGTAAAACCTCTCGTATTTGGGAAATTCTTTTAGGAAGGTTGCCCAAAGATCGTTGGAAAACCTCTTTCCTACTTTCTTAGCGCTAGATGCGTCCTCTTTCCTATTTAAAGCGCTGGCTAGAGGACCCCTTCTAAATGAATCCGGGTTCTGTCACTCCTAAAGAAGATCGATAAGGTTTCAGAATCGAAGACTTAGGATTGTCAGCTGGAGCAGAGCTGCCTATTTTTGCCTTCGGTGAATTCGTCCAAATGGAGATCGTAGTCTCGTCTCAATCGTAATACTATAGGCCTACGCTTAAGAAGTACAAACTTTTCCTTAATAGAATAATAACCTAAACACCATCGTCTTGAGTCTCTAAACCCAAGGTCTCAATTCTAAAGTCATCCTCTTTTATTCTTTCATCCTTACAAATGAGTTGAAGAAAGAAAAGCAAGACATTAATTACATCGATCTCCTATCCTTTTAGTCGAGTGAGGCTTCATTCTTCTCCAACATACACATGTTCGATAAAGAAGGAAAAATCAAATTTTGAAAAGGAAGTCTAATTATCCATCTTTCCTCTCGGCTAAAAAACCCGGGTTTTTGGCATAGTTGAAAGGTCAATTCATAAAACGAACACAGTATACAATAGTGAGTTGGTACCCTTTAGTTGTAGATCTTGGAGCCAGTGGTGAAGAATACTTTTTGCTAGTATTTTCTCATTATTTGAACTTGGATCGCTAAGATTTAAGATTTCCATTCTCCTTCAATTCTCCCGATGGTATTCCTTTTGAATTCCATGGGTGATAACACTATCCGTTCGATAGAGGAAGTCTGCATTTGCTTTACCACTTGTAAATCATCATAGACTGTTCTAACAAAAGGTTATGGTACGCGGCTTCACTTTTGGTCTCATAGGTTCTGGCCAAGCATAGCATCAATGCTTTGACCGGCTTTGGTCGAGCAACAGCTACATTTCTAGAACGGACACAACCTATATAATTTGTCTCCCTTTTAAAAGCATTAAATCCTCTTGCTCGATCGGTCCTAAAAAGAAAAATGTAGCCGTTCGTGCTTTGCTGACTGAGATCATATTTTCATTAATCTTTCCCCTTACGGGAAAGTTTTACTTTAAGTAACCGATTCTTTGTCTTGTCTGTGAGGACGATGACTTCTTTGGAATCATACACCCGAAAACCTCTCTGCCAAAGAATTGAGTGAGCCAGGAGAAAGGCATTTGTGAAAGTTTCTTCACCTCAAAGGGCATGTAAAGAGCTTTCTTTCTCTACTCATTTCGGAAGAGATAGAGAACATAAAGAGGGAGTGAGATTCGACTTTAAAAAGAAGGGCATTTATTTGCACCACAACTAATATACCCGATGTCCCCACCTACGGGTGTACCACACCATTTTCATAGAATCGACCATGTGAAAGTCGATTATGTGAGCCAACATCGACTTCCCCAACGTCCGATGGTTGAATGTTGGCTAACGAATCGACTTTCACAGAAATCGATTCTTACTTGCCGTCACATGTAAAGTGTTGTACACGGTAGATCAGTTGTGGTGTGAATAAAGATACCCCTTAAAAAAATTGTACGAGAGAAACTAATATTCAGTTTTTTTGACCAAGTTATGGTACGAAGCTTCACTTTTGGTGTCGTCGGTCTTCTGGCCAAGCATAAAATCAATTCTTTGACCGGCTTTGGTCGAGCAACCGCTACATTTCTAGAACGGACACAACCTACATAATTTGTCTCCCTCATAAGAGCATTAAATCCTCTTGCTCGATCGGTCCTAAAAAGAAAAATGTAGCCGTCCGTGCTTTACTGATTGAGTTTATATTTTTGCTAATCTTTCCCATTATGGTAAAGTTTTACTTTGGGTAACTGGTCCGTTGTCTTGTCTGTCAGGACGATGACCTCTTTCGAATCATACACCCGAAAACCTCTCTACCAAAGAATAGAGTAAGACATGAGAAAGGCATTTGTGAAAGTTTCTTCGCCTCAAAGGGCATGTAAAGATCTTTCTTTCACTATTCCTTTCGGAAGAGATAGAGAACATAAAGAAGGAGAGTGAGATTCGGCTTTAAAAAATAGGGCATTTATTCGCACAACAGTTGATATACCCGATGTCCTACGGGTGTACCACACTATTTCATAGAATCGACCCTGTGAAAGTCAATTATGTGAGCCAATATGCGACTTCCCGCACCGTCGAACCATGATCGACATTAGAAATGTAGAATATTGGCTCAGATTCTCAGAATTAGTTCTAATGTAGTACACATGTACCGTGATACACTGTAAATCAACTGTAGTGTGAATAAAGATCCCCTTAAAAAATATTGTGTATGAGAGAAACAAATATTTAGTTTTTTTATGTATATTTTACTTTCGGACTAAAGTCTTTTTTGCTGTTTTTTAAAAACAGTTTTTTTTTGGTATTTCAGGGTTGTTTTGTCCGACGAATTTCATTTTATCCTATTTTATATAAATTTGTGTCTTCATTTTTTTTTAATAAAAAAATGGATTTTTGGCTCTCTCATAATTTTTTTATAGATAGATTTTAACTACATAATTATAAGTTCATGGAAATAATTATTTTAGATAGATTTTAATTACGTAGTTATAAAGTTCACGCAAATAGTTATTATAATAGTAATATAATTGTTGGATACAAAGTCAGGTTTGGTTTACATAGAAGATTTATATTGTATAATATATAATATAATATTGTAAATATATTGATGACTAAATATATCCATATTATTCCTCAAAAAAAAAAAATCCATATTAGAATTAGATAGATAGATAGATAATAGTAGTTTATTGATGGACGACATATAGGTATATAATAATATAATAATATAAGAAATAAATTTTAATAAATAAAAAAGTGGGGGAAACACCAAGGGTAGGAAACACTTTTTATAAAATAATAGAAGTAGAAGTGAAAACATTTTTAAAACACACTCATCGCACTTTTATTATGAGTATACGAGTATAGATATAGATAGATAGTATCATTTTCAAAGCACCTTTTGATTTCCAAATTACTACTCCTTTTTAATTATTATTTGAATGCTTTTTAATTTTGACGACAAGAAAGAATATACCTCGAAGCGAGCTATTAAGCATATTAAAAATAACCGGCTTGAACAGATCGAATCACATAATTACTATCGATGTTTCATTCGATAATAACATCAGGTGGACATACTTTTTCACCAATGATAAATTTATAAATTTAGAATATCGATGCCGAGACGTTCTTATCGAAAGCCAGTCTGGCAATGATGACGTCGTAAAAAATAACGTCCTTATCACTGACTTTTTTTGCACAAAAATAATCGCGATGCCGCCGTGAAAAGCGAAGTGTGGTGCCAACGGAAAAATCGCACGTCAAGTCGTCTTAATTTAATATCATAAGTACAATATTCCATTCTTTATTAATTACTACTACGTACTAAGCAAAAAAAAAAAGAAAGCTTTGTACTGTTACAATTTTTTTCCGTTTTCTTTTTGTACCAAGAGACCAGTTATTCGGTCATATATATATGGTTGAAACGATAGTACTCGTATCATTGTTCTTCATAATAATCATTAAGTAAGTTTAATATATTTAACTTAATATTTTGACTTATGTATTAGTATCACTTAATTAATCCATGTATAATCGTATAAAACTTATATTAGAAAACATGATATAGAGAGAGTGAACACTAAATTAAAAACTCCCAGGTAAACCAACAACAATGTAATTAATACACCTTATGTCAATTTACGTATTTACTTATCGTTGATGAAATATGTATTTACATAGCGTCACACCACCACCACAAGGTTGAACACTTGAACTTGCAAATTTTATTTTCTCACTATATTGTATATTCGGGCACTTATTTCAGCGGGCCCATGTGTAATGACCTGTATTTTTTTTGAAGGGTATATATTTTGGGAACTGGTCAAATAATAATAATAATAATAATGATAATAATAATACTTTATTTTATTAATTGATGTGGGGGTTACAAGTAATATTACTACTTCATTTCAATTCCTTGCATTTAAATGTCATACCTCTTAATTTACCATACAATTAAGAGATGAGAGTTACCATCTTTTAATACCTTTTATAAATGGGAAAATGATTCAATTAGAAAGAAAGAAGGAAAAAAAATAAAAACACACACATAAAGGGGGTTTAGTTCGATCAGGGAAATGTAGAGAAGAAAGGAAGGAAAAATAAACGGAAAAGAAGAAGGAAAAGAAGAAGAGGAAAATGGGATTTTAGGCTTCGGTTTTCATAATTTGGAGTGTCGAGATCAATCAAAGATGAAACAACAGTTTTTTGGTTAACAAGGAAATTCAGAGTAAGAGATTTGTGAGTGAATTATTGGCTTGAATTTGAGGTAAGGAAGAATGTATCAATTGGATGTTTTTATCATGTTTTATTTTATTTTATTTTATATGCATGTTTTCTTTCTTTCTATTTGACAGTAGAATTGCATCAACTTTTGACAAATGGTTTCAATTGGGCGAGTATAAACATATTTTATTCTACAAAAATATTGAAGTTCTTAATTGTTTTGATTAAAGAAATATCATTTCTATAATGATCCATTTTTGAAATCCCATCAACCTTTGTTTCTCAAAATAACATATAAAGTTTTAGAAAATTGAATCGGCGAAAGTTGCCTTGGAACTATTTTTCCCACATAGATATAGATATATATATAGATATTTTATGTTGATTCTTGTAATATTAATATGCCATGTTGACCATTCATATATAGAAACAAGGAACTAAACAATATAAATTCTTAGTATGTTTGAGTTTGAATCTAACTTCCATGATCAGAAATGGTTTGTTTTTGCAAATTATGCATACATATTAAGTGGAAACCGGTTCCATGAGTAAGATACATAAACATATGTATTTTATGTTAATTTTATGTTTGAGAATATCCAATATGTCATAAAGAATATGAGTATATATGTTATTATATAAGACTTAGATAATGTGATGGTTCATAGTTAAGTATTTAATTAGACAGAGCAGTGAATCTTGAGGTCCCGGCCTAATTTCACTTCTTCGCCACGGGCTATAATAGTGAGAAAAGGCCGGGCCGGTCAATTTCCCTGCTCACGGGCGATAATAGTGAACATCCGATCTGCTACATATTTTAGTTTCCTTCTCACGGCTATAATAATGAGACGTAATACTTGTGTGGCTGAGCAAAACCGAAAAACCAATCCGAACCGTAAACCAATCCGAATCGAACCGAAATAAACCAAACCAAGAGAAAACCGATCAAATCGGTTTGGATTGAAACCGAACCAATTTAAATGGTGCAGTTTGGATTACCCTAATTAAAACCACCCAAACCGAAACCGAACCGAATTCCCAACCATATATATACCCAATATTACTCAACCCAAATAAATCCTAGTAGTATTACATTAGATGTTGTACTAATTAGGCACATGAATTGCCACTTTTGTACATTTTGTTGTATTAATTAGGGCCATGAATGAACCCGATGATGTCGTTCTTTGTTGTAATATATGTAATAACAACTAACTAGTAATTAATTTTCGATGTACATTTGCAAAGATGTTATTAAGTGGCTTTTGAATATGTTGTGTGCACTAATGTTATTAAGTAATTAGCCCGATGTCATTTTTAATATGTTTTTACTTTATATTTAAATACTTGAGTGAAAATTGTGGTTATAATAATGTGTAGTTCAAACTTGTGAAACCGAAACCAACCCGGATCCAAACTGAAACCAACCCGAACCAAACCATTGGGTTCGACATAGTTTGGGTGGTAAAATATGTCGACCAAACCGAATAACTATGTGTAAAACCCGAATCAAAACCGACCAAACCGAACCACGCCACCCTTGTGAACCGTTACATGTCAGATAAGTACGAGCCTCTCTTAGTAGGCTAAATTTTATGTCATTAAGTATATAAGTAAATAGCCATGCTTGCTTACATCAGATTTATTTTAGCATACTATATATTTATTTTTAGCACATGGTTTTAGTAGCTTTTAAATTAAGGTAATTTTTATAAAAGTTCATATTCTTTTTAACTCAAAAGTGAACTCTGCATGTTTGCTCAGTGACTGCCTTAGTTCCTTATTGATTCATTTTTTCCTTACAGAGCTTTAGCTCACCCTTTTACATACATATGTTTTTCAGATAAAGAACAAGGTTTGGCAGATGTTGATATTGGATGACTAAGTATCGGTGGCAGAGATTGATTTATTGCGCTTATCTTTTCGAGGTATACAGTGGAGAATACAATATGAGATTGTGTGTTGTTGTAAAATACTTGTGCTTAGAATGTTGTAAATATTATGAATTGGGTGTAATCTATCAACGGTGTAGTAGCTGGATTATTGGGAAATAGTAAATGATGTTGTTAGACCCGAGTTGTGTTGTTTAACTTCCGCTATAAATTTTTAAGAGAATGTTTTAGCTAAAAAGGCTTCGTGTTACGAGACTTTATCTCGGAGCATGGCCGAACGGTCCGTATCCTGAAAATACTCGGATTTTCGAGACGGGGCGTTACACCATGTCTGCAAAAACCTGAGCTTATACTCTTCCTGTCACCTTCTTCACAACATACAAGCACAACATGCTCTTTGGAAAATGTTACCAAAAACTTGGGGGCTTTCACATTTTTACACAGCATTATATAAATGTTATTTGTATAAAATACATAAAGTATGTATTTATCATTACTGTATAGATCATAACAAATTTAAATTAATGTATCATGTAATAAATAAATTGATATTATTATTAAATTATAAATTTACTATAACATATTAATACTATAAATAAAAAATATAAAGTTTTTACGAGAAAATACACTTTCAAGTCGTTTTAACACTTCTTATTTCATGTCGGGTCGGGTCGGACCTGACATTTTTTTTTTTAAGTTTCCCGTTGAAAAATTCAACTTCGTCCCATTGAATTTTTCCCCAGCCAGTTGCATTTCACCCTCGCCATGTTGAATTTTTACCTCAGCCTGTTGAATTTTCAACGGGCTGGGGGAAATTTTTTCAACAGAGACTTAAAAAAATGTCGATCCATTTCGACCGCGGCGTGAAATAAGGAATGTTAAAACGACCAGAAAATGTATTTTCTTATAATGGAAATCACCAAAACCGACGTGGCCCACAACGGTAAAACCTCTCTCTTGCACATGCAAATGCAAAAAAAAAAAGAAAAAAAGAAACAGCCTCTGTGTTGAAGAAAAAAAAACCAGCTTTTCATTTTAATGCAGCCTCAAAATTCAAATCACGCTTTTTTTTCCATTCTGCAGGTTTTGTTTGCCGATAAACATCCACACAACGTCTGTTTACACCATATTGATTATGTATCATTCATCATTAATCATGATGTATCTCCATTATAACCAACAATGTAATACATGTTATGTTACTCTTTTATTTACTTATTTACCCCTCTTTTAATTTTATTGATCAAATAGGTATGAAATAATGATTAAGGATAATTATAATACTAAATATTATAATACAAAGTGTGAAATTTCAAAGTGTTATTTATGTGAAATTTAGTAATTTTACTAGATAGTTACCGTACAAAACGTTAAGTTTAGAATTACTTAATTATTTAGTCATTCTCTCTTGGCGACAACAAATCGTAAACATTTAAGTGTCGAAAATTCGATATTCATCTCTAGAGCGATTCTATATTATACTTTTATTCGATCGATGAAAAGTCGATTAAGAATCAATTGTTATTCCCATTAGCGGATCCAGAAACTTTTTTAGTGGGATCACCATACTGTAAAACTACCTTTTTTAATCCAAAAAATTTGTTTCAGTGGGATCACTAAAGCCCAAAACTACATTTTTAACAACAAAACTCATCACAGCAAACCACTTGACTTTGCCCCGACGAAACGGATTACTCTCAGAGAACAAGATCGGGGCGTGGTCAGAGCGAGAACAGGACAAGTGGTATACATGATGGTTCGGATATAGAGCCTGCCACTCAATGTTGATCACACCCCTATCCAGACGAACCCAAGTTGGCTGTGTCTCTCGCCTATTACACCAAGTAAAAAGGGCTCCAAAATAACCAAGGTCAATCAATGCACAATCCGACAAGGCACCCTGAAGCAACCATATGAGAAATAGGCATCATCCACGGCCCTTCATGTTCGGACTAACGGAGTATCTCATTAAAGTCTCTCGTCACTAACCAAGGCAATTGGTGAGAATCATGCGGCCGACGGAGCAACGTCCACGAGTGAATTAGCTCCTCGACCACCGGATTGCCATAAAAACCTGTAAACCTCCACACCCTACCATCATCATTTGTTACAAGGGCATCAATGTGCCCATGACCATAAGTAGAAATCATAAGATTAATATTTGACTGTCAAAGCAGAGCCAGATCCCCACTAGCCCCCAAACTACCAACTACAAGAGCATTACGAAAACCCAAAGTACAACGAACAATTTAAAACCTACTTCTACAGAGTTTCGTTTCAGACAAAAAAAACTAAAGACGGCGAAAAAGAAAGTACAAGAGCCTTAAGAGCCTTCACTGCACGAAGCTGGCCTAAGCCCCGACAGTTCCAACATAAAATACTCATGGCGCCGGTGGGCCTGCTCCACGGCAGACTCCACCCATGGCAAATCAAAAATAGGTGTCCTCTCAACTGACCTAAGCCTTTTCACCGCAATCTTCCCATCAACCTCCTCAACAGCCTCGCGTTTCCCCATAACCGTCGGCCCTAAAGTCGAACCCCTAGCATGTGCGAGACGACAATACGTGGACACCCTCATCCGATGAACCACTTGCTCCTCCCGTGACATCGGCATCTCTCCCCGAAAAGTTAGCTCCGACATCACCACAAACCCACCACCTTGAGAGACAAATTAGCCGCCCCTACATCCTCCCCCATCTCCATATCAGGTTCACCCTTGTCAAAAGCATGGTTAACTGCAGCCACAAAAGGAACAATGGCATGGGACGCCACATCCCCACCAGGCCCCTCAAGATGCAAAACTCATTGCGTATTTTCTCCTCCAGTCCCACCACCTTCCTGTTAGGAAATCACTAGTTTAACGCAACGGAATTTAAAATTTGATTTCCTTTTCTAGATCGTTCTTCGTTTAATGCAATAAACACGTTAAGTAGTTTGACGGTTATACCTCAGATGATCTATAAGATCGTCGCTTTGACCGTCAACGGAGATTAGTTCAGTGCGCAAGTCGTCCACGCGTCCGGCCTCTATCGCTTATCCACATGAACCCCTTGCCGGAATCCTCCTTGGATTGCTATCGGAAAAACTCCGGTTGCTAGACCGGCCTTTTCCCCCCTCACAAACTCATTATAGGTTGCTCTCCTTTTTTACACAAGAACTATGAGCTCTTGCAATTGTGATGTACAAAAGAGCTTGACACCCACCTCTTATTTATAGTAGAAGGTGGCGCCCCTATGGTGTGTAGAAGAAGAAAACATTTTCCCAATAAAATAAGGAAAATCTTCTAGATTGATTTATCTCTTTTATTATAATTAATTTTGCCAATATCTTATATTGAATATAATTATCTTATTACCATAAATCTATTTTTCCAAAATCAATTAATATCTTATATTAATATTATGACAATCTTATTAATTAAAGTGCACAATCCAAGTGTACCTCATACACTTAAATGTGGCGCCCCATGTGCCAATTAATTGGCTTCCGGAATATTCTTTAATTAATAAAATTTGTATATAATTAATATCTTGTATTTTATTTATTCATAATAAATAAATACCACCATATTAATTTACAACTATAACCTTTATAGTCTAGAGATAAACTTTCCTTATTTGGTTATCAACCATAACCGCATTTTAATCCGACTCGATGTTCATATGTGTGTGACCCGATAGGCTTCCGAATATGTTGGCCGTAGACACAAAGTGCAATTTACTAAGATGCCCTTCATACCTAACGATCACGGGATAGCGTCTAGCAACACACCGTGACCCCCAATCATCCGAAGAGTCAAAAGCAATGACTACTACCTTTCATGTAAAGCAGTTACCGTGTAACTTACAATCCTATCGCTGAATTAATATCCATACGATCGTATCTCGAGTGTCAATACATTGACGATCGTATCTTATAATCTGGATATCATGCTCTCTCGGAATAACACATTTACTCCCACTTTGCAAAGATTCTCGAGAGCTAGACATTCCTTATAAGAAGGCCATTTCGGATATTCGATCCCAATCATAGGATACGCGATTCCCGGATGACCAATCATGTATACTCCGCATGCTTCAATATCATACCCAATCACTACCGCATGATCGCCCCGTGGTTAGGAGAAATCTCAATAGTGTCAAAGCATGACAATCCACACCGTGATGCCATGACGACTCCGGTCAAAAGGATAATTACACAACCGCCACATAGTGTGACACTTAAAGTAAGTGGGTCAGTTTAACGTACGTATTCTCTAATACACGTCCACGTACAGTCCAAGTGTCCCTACACTTCGATAGACGAGATCTATCCCTATCTTCTAAAAGATAGAGGACATCCAATACGTGCTAGTCTGATTATACTATCAATGTCCCATTTGATAACATGTAAGAGTAGAGACATTTAAGCACCAATCTTATTATAGTGATTAGAGATCTCATCAACCATAATCACTATCATGGTTTCTCATTCACAGATTGATACTAGGGACGTTACTATAAATATATACAACAAAATGAAGACAAACAATATATAATAACATAAGTGCTTTTATTAATCATAATACAGTTATTACATGAACTGAATAGACTGTAAATGACCCAACCCGGTCGGATCCAGTCCAACCCGATTGGGTTTAGGACACCTTTCCAACAATCTCCCACTTGGCCTAAAGCCAATCACCCATATGCCTAAGCCCGTGCAAGTGAACATGTTTCTCATGCTTAGCTTGAGACAATGTGATGTGATCCGCCCCGAGACATTTTATTTGTTTTGTTTATTTTAGTATTCGGTGTTTTAATGAATAAAACGGCCTTAGGCCCGTGTCAAAAGTTGCCCATATGTTAGTATATTGGGTCAAGTAATTATTTTCAGCAAATAAAAGCCATTTGGGCTTATTATAGTCAAGTTAGGCCCACTAGGGAATAAAGTGGCGAAAATTACAATGTAATTTATCCCACATTGGTTAGCTACATTAGTTTCATGAATATTGTAGCCTATATAAGGCACCTAGGTTGTTCTTTTACAAACAGTTCAATTTTGAGTGAAATTATTATTGAGTCTATTGACTTGTTTATCACTTGCGAGTGAGGATCTCTTCGTTGTAGAGTTCCACCCTTAAAGAACTTATCGCTAGCTTGAGCAAGCGTTGTGGCGTTCTTGCCAACGTTCTTAGGTTGGATTATCTAAGTTCGTTGTTTCGAGCTCGTTATTGATTCCTTTAGAAAATCCTAGGGCAAATCCCGTTCTTGAATCATATCATTTGGTATCGGAGCCTTCGGTTGACTAAAGGTAATCAAATATCCCTTTCCGTTTTTCTGTTTTGATTTCGTTTCTTAATTCAAAAAAAAAAAAAAAAAAAAAAAAAAATTCCTGCGTTTAGTTCATTGTTTTTTGTTCATTAATTTCGTCCACCCTCTCCCAAGAACATCCAAAATCTTCAAATCTTCATCCATCCTACCCGGAAAACTTGAAGATTCTTCAAATCTTCATCCCAATAACCCTAATTATTTTACAGATCCCGTTTTTTGTATCAGTTCGTTTCCTAACCAAAACAACTCGAAAAATTCTGCACTTTTTACCACATATACAACACATCTCGTGCTACAATTTCTCTCTTTACACCCAATCCAGATTCAACATAAATCTTGCCTAAAACCGCCGATTACTCCGAACAATCTGTCCAGAAAAACTGCAGCAGTAAATCATTGTTCAAATTCGTTTTCAGTGGGTTAAACGAATTACAATTACCTGAAAATTGGTGAAATTATAGGAAATTTTCAGATCTACAACTTTTGTCTTTTGATATTTTCCAAATTCGCTTTAGTTTTAACGGATTCGGCACCTTAAGTCACAGCTATCAATCTGGAAATTTTTGACAGATTGCATCAGTTTCTGAAAAACGATTGTTAGAGCGACTTCCGTATCTCCAAAAAATCAGAAAATTTGAAATCCTTTAGAAAACTCTCAGTTCTACAACTTTTGTCTTTTGAGTTTTCCCAAATTTGTAGTCGTTCGGTGCTTAAATACGTGGGTTTCACATCAGGGTGTGAAAATTTTCACACCTGTGTAATTCTGCTGTCAAAAAAAAAAAAATCATTACGATTGAGCATCAGGCTGAGTAAACACGAGATAATTGTGGGAATATGCCTTATTTTGATCATTATGAGAGACGGGATCGTAGAAAGGAACAGAGGCGTCAAACTGAGTTAGCGGATCGAAATGAGAGCCTGTTAGCAGTGATAGCAAGGATCCTTGAGGAGAATAATCGTGCACTCGGTGCGAAGTTGAAACAAGAAATTAAGGCTATTATGCAAGTTAAGATGCAAGAGTTACAGGATAGATTGGAAAAGGAAGTTGAACTACTACAGGCGGAGGAGGCCAAACGGTGGGCTGACATTCAAAAAGAAAATGGGTGGACTAAAGCGGAAAATGACGAGGTTGTTAACATTCGTGAGGAGGATTTGGAAAGGGAGGAAGAAAATAGTTCTATAGTTGTCGATGTGACAGTGGAGGTGGATGAACCTGAAATTGGGGAAGAGAAAATAGAGATGTCAGAGGTGTCTATTGTGGAGGAGTACGCACAGAGTTGATTATGGATGAGGCACAAGAAGAAACTATGCTCATCGAATTCTTGTTCCAAATATTTTGTCTTCTCATGCAGTGCATGGAGGGATCATCCACATGAGGAGGAAACCGGGATGTTGGATACATCCAATGCCGCCCCTATATTGCCTTTGGATGAACTATCCCCGGTTGTTAATGGTGGCAAACCGGCGCACATTTTTATTGATCCTTTTGCCTTGCGTGTTTATGAAGATCCTACATTGCATTTCTATGATTATGTTGCTGCCACTCCGAGCTTCATCACCGTCGATATCCAGCCAAGTGACTTTTCTTATGTTCTATTGCGGAAGCATGGATCGACATCTAGACATGATATTGCTTTGGAGCTGTATATCCACATTATCTTTGATCTTGGTATATCATTGACGTTTTTTGCGGTTTGTTCAAACTTGGTTTCTGATGCTGACTTCTATGACGTCCTGTTGATTCGAGGACGAATCCTTTCCAACCGGGAGGGAATGATGTGATCCGTCCCGAGACATTTTATTTGTTTTGTTTATTTTAGTATTCGGTGTTTTAATGAATAAAACGGCCTTAGGCCCGTGTCAAAAGTTGCCCATATGTTAGTATATTGGGTCAAATAATTATTTTCAGCAAATAAAAGCCATTTGGGCTTATTATAGTCAAGTTAGGCCCACTAGGGAATAAAGTGGCGAAAATTACAATGTAATTTATCCCACATTGGTTAGCTACATTAGTTTCATGAATATTGTAGCCTATATAAGGCACCTAGGTTGTTCTTTTACAAACAGTTCCATTTTGAGTGAAATTATTATTGAGTCTATTGACTAGTTTATCACTTGCGAGTGAGGATCTCTTCGTTGTAGAGTTCCACCCCTTAAAGAACTTATCAGCGCCTTGAGCAAGCGTTGTGGCGTTCTTGCCAACGTTCTTAGGTTGGATTATCTAAGTTCGTTGTTTCGAGCTCGTTATTGATTCCTTTAGAAAATCCTAGGGCAAATCCCGTTCTTGAATCATATCACAATGCCTTGGTTAACGGATCAGCTATGTTATCATCCGTGTGGACTTTCTCTATCTTTACATCTCATCTATCTACTATCTCTCTAATCAAGTGATAGCGCCGTAGCACATGTTTGGACTTCTGATGAGACCTTGGTTCCTTCGACTGAGATTTCGCTCCATTATTATCACAGTACAGAGGCACTGCACCTTCTATGGAGAGAACCACACCAAGTTCAGTAATGAACTTCTTCATCCAAACTGCTTCCTTTGCAGCCTCCGAGGCTGCTATGTATTCGGCTTCCGTCGTAGAGTCTGCTTTGTAGTCTCCTCGCTGGAACTCTTCCACCATTTGCTCCGCCGTTAAGCGTGAAAACAAATCCAGATTGTGACTTAAAATCATCCTTGTCGGGTTTGGAACCGGCATCCAGTATAACCCCGTAATACTAAATCATCATTCCCGAAAACCAGGAACATATCCCTGAATGCGTCTCAAGTACTTCAGGATATTTCTGACAACAATCCAGGTGACCATCACTGGATTGGACTGGTACCTACTAGTCATACTAAGAGGGTACGAGACATCTGGTCTTGTGCATAACATAGCATACATGATAGACCCGATTGCCGAAGCATAAGGGATCTTACTCATTTGTGCCCTTTCCTCCTCTGTCTTGGGACTCATTCCCTTCGACAGGTAGACCCCATGTGACATGGGCAGCAACCTATCTTGGACTGTTCCATGCTGAATCTCTTCAGCATCTTGTCTTGTTGGACTTATTTTTATGTTTTAGTGATGAGTGCCAGACTAGCTGTTATAGTGCAAAGGCAAAAAGATGTCTAGATCAAATGTATAGGATTATTAGAGTTTGATCTTTGTATAGGTTTGATCAAACAAGCAATTTGTAAAAGGTCACCGACTTTATGTCGCCAGACCGGTCTAGATCGATGGAGTACTTAGGTCGATGAGACTAGTCAGGGAACTCTTTGAGACCGAAGGTGAGGGCTCAAACTCAGTAAATGAAGGCTAAGGGATCAAACTTAGTGATTAAAGTCAAGGATATGGAATCGGAATTTAGGGAAGTCTCAGTGATGACCTAAATCGATTACATATACCTTGTGTACACAAGGTCTAAGTTCCATAAGTTGGATGGTGATTGGAACTTAGTTATATGCAAAAGGTGTAATCTAACTTCATAAATAAAAGTTAGATAAAAGAAGTAAGCTGCATTGTGTTTTAAACACAACAAATTGTGGTTCAGCTTACTGATATGTATTTCAGCAGACTCATGAACCTGCTGATACATATACCTCGATTTATTCAAGATTACATTGGAAGAAAACAAGGATAAGGACATCTAACAACCTCTGATTTATCAAACAAATCAATGGTTGAGATTAAAAGAACGTTGGGATAATTCAGGACTTTATCCAATGGTTACAAGTCAAAGGGTGGACAAACTGCATTACATCAAAAAGCGATCGACATTGTGTCGATCTATGATGAACAAATGCGATGTATGCAAGTCAAATAGGACAAAATCTGGAATGGCTACATTTGAATTTCAAATACAAGTCACAAGGATTCCTACCTATAAATAGAGGACTCCTAATTCAGATACAAGTGATGAATTTTAAGAGAAAAATATAGATTATCCAAATTTGCAAATTCCGAGTCAAGAAAAACACCTGCTTTGAACCTCATGAGCATAAATCTCATCGATCCAGAGAAAATCTTCAAGTGTAATCTGCATTCAAGCTACATCAAGTTTACACACTTGAAGACTGCAAGCTGCTGATCATATCATCCTGATCAAGCTGCTGCAACTGAATCATTTACTTGATTCAATCTTTCTTTCATAAGAACCTCATCAAGAAAAGTGAAGCATCTGTTGGGGTGTGAAAGATCATTGTGCTGTGGTGGAGTGGTGAAGAGGCAATCCTACCCTTCAAGGACCAGTGGAAGACTTTGGAGCAGAAATCCTACCTGTTCCAAGTGTTCAGTTTGTTAAGCCATAGTTATTGGTGAAGGACAAGCAACCTAGGGATTTTTGTAACAGCTAACTCAAAGATCACTAGTGAATTACCTCCAACATCACAGGAGAAGAGTGGACTGACAGGATTACACCACCTGGAACCACTATAAAATCTGCCTACTTACTTTCTGCATTTAGTTATCTAGCACATCAATCTATCGAATCTAGCAACCGATCTCACACACATACACTCATGAGTATCTAATACTTGGTATCATATTTTAACAACAAGTAATAAGGCTTTATTTTTGATATATTCCGCTGCACAAATTCAAAGAAGTTCAATAGTCGGCCAGACTCATCAAGATCGGCCAGACTCTCGAGGCATCAATGAGATCTTTGAAGTTGCTTGAGTTTGTTAACTCCAAAGGTTTTAAGTGTTAAGTTTATTCATCCCCCTCTAAACTTAACCAAAGCCTTTCAAGGGACCAACATGTCTATATAGGTGGACTCATGCATGACCAAGCAACCTTTTAGATCTATCTCTATAGATCTTTATTCCTAGAATATAGGCCGCCTCACCCAAGTCCTTCATTGAGAAGTTCTTGGATAACCAAGCTTTGACTGATTGTAACATAGGCACATCATTCCCTATGAGCAATATGTCATCTACATAAAGCACTAGGAACACAATGGCACTCCCACTAACCTTCTTGAAAACACAGGGCTCATCTTCGTTCTTGATGAAATCAAACTGTTTGATTATCTCATCAAAGCGAAGATTCCAACTCCGAGAATCTTGCTTTAATCCGTAAATGGATATTTGCAGTTTACACACCATCCTGGCGTCATTGGTTGTGAAACCCTCAGGCTGTGACATATACACTTCCTCAGACAGATCCCCATTAAGGAAAGCTATTTTCACATCCATCTGCCAGATCTCGTAATCATGGTATGCTGCAATAGCGAGCAAAATTCTAATGGATTTTAACATGGCAACAGGCGAAAAGGTTTCGTCATAGTCAACTCATTGTCTTTGCTTATAACCTTTTGCCACTAACCTAGCCTTGTAGGTAGTCATGTTACCGTCCATGTCGGTCTTTCTCTTAAAGACCCATTCACACCCTATGGGAACTATTCCCTTAGGTGGATCAACTAAGTTCCAAACTTGGTTGTCTTTCATGGATTCCATTTCAGAATTCATGGCTTCCAGCCATTTCTCTTTGTCATGCCTTAATAGCACTTCCTCATAAGTTCTAGGGTCCTCATCTTCCATGAGATACACGCCAGTATACCTTTCGGGTTCACGGCGTTCCCTGGTGGATCTTCGAGGTGCTAGTGTGTCCACGGTAGAGGCTGGCGTCACATCACTGTGTGGAAAGTCCTCTACTTCCATCAACTGACTGTTATCCGTAAGTGGTTCTCGAATTTCTTCAAGATCAATTTTACTCCCACTGACCCTATCGAGAATAAGCTCTTTCTCTAGAAAGTGGCCAGTCCTAGCAACAAACACATTTTGTTCCTCAGGATGGTAAAATTGGTATCCTCTAGTTTCTCTAGGATAGCCCACAAATAGACATTTGTCAGATCTAGCTTCTGTTAGTAATATCATCCGCAACGGAAGCGATTTAAGGATCTAGATCTATAAATTACACGTAAAAAAATAACTAGATCTACTCTACAAGGGGGTTGTAGAACATACCTCTTGGATCTCAAAATCCAAGTTGAAGAACCGCTATAGGAAGAACGAGAGAAAGTATGAAGAGCACCAATATCTTCCGTACGTGTGATCCAAGCAACTCCCGGTGGAAGGAAATTCTCGTCTCGAATCCTTCCGATATGCTACCCGGAAAAACCTCCAAGATTTTCCCTTCTTACCCTTGGCCGAAATTATTCCTTCTCCTCTCTAAGAGGTAGAAGTCGAATTATGTTGTGTTGTTTTAGGCTTGGGAGAACTCTCTTTATATAGGAGAGTAATCATTGTCCTCCAAGGATTTTATTTTGTAAATAAATAAATCCAATAAATAAAAGATAATCCCATAATATTCTAGAACAAATCTAGAATAATATTTATCTTTATTTCTTACCATAAATATTTATCCAATAAATATTTTTTATGCACATGTCTTAAAAACAATTTCTTGTTTCCTAAAAATATGCATGGGGCGAAATTTATCCCTTGTGACCTAGTCACAATAATTTCGACCATAACACACTAATTGGGCCAAGATTATGAAAAATTTTCTTTTTCACATATTTAATTATTTAGCCCAACTAATTTAATAGTCCACTAAACAATTAATTCACATATCGTTTAAATTAAATTCTAATAAAAACTAAATTAATATTATTAGGATTCGACGTCCGAGAATAGCTATGCTATATTGGAGGCACGTCGGGGACCATGGACTAATAATCAGCGGCTCCAATAAATCAAATAAATAATTATCTTACAAACAGAATAATTATATTCGATAAATCAATCACAGGAATATGCCACCATAATCCCGTGACTGCACTCCTCCGATTATGAGATTATATTTATCTCATCATGAGAATAATAATAAGCGTCCATTGATATAATCATTACATATGGATTAATCCTCCATAGACTGTTCATTCTAAATCGGGAAGTTACCGTTAACCCTTTTCAGAACCTCTTATCCTTATTTACCATTAACCCCCTAGTGATCAATTAATTCATACAACTCACTGGTAGCTAATCAGTGTAATATGAACTCCATGGATCGATCAGTTTCTAGGATTAACAAATAAAGAATCTGCTCATCTACTTCCGAGAAATGGAAGGAATGGATTCCGTGATCTGTGATAACATAGACTACTCACTCAATCCAAAGATAATGCCAAGATGGGGTAATTCGGATCACGCACTCGGTGTAATCCTTAACCGTCAAGTCAAACTTCATAATCGATTCAAACAGTTGACTCGTGATCACCTCAGATTAAGATATATCCATAAATATGATCATCGATTGATTCGATAAGACTTCTCGATTACGGAATTATATCGTGAACTCTAATCAAATCGGTCCAAACCACATATGATATATCTATCATATATAAATGCCCCACTAGGTTCTCTTAATCGAAAGTCCGGATAAGACAATCACACCTATTGTGTTCTCAAGCGCATTAATAGCACGTTAAAGGAGAGACCCGATACTCTCGATTAACTTCACTACGGGCTAATTGTATTTTAAGTACATCTTCACTAACTCAATCCTCCCGTATATCCCATACACCGAGTTAAGTGATTACATAAACGATATACTTTAGGGTTTTCTCAGTAGTGTAAATACTATTGTCACATCAGTGAATATGAGAATAATAAATATGAATAATAATATCATTTCATTTATTAAATAAAACAATTACAAAATTGTCTTTCAGGCATCACACCTAACAATCTCCAACTTGCACGAAAGCATGTGATCAATTGTTTTAGAGCACACCCTATTATTTAAACTACAACAAACTACGTCTCCCACTTGCTCTAAAGCAATGGAGACCCATCCCGTATTCTAGTACCCATTAAGCATATCATAACCATTGCAGATGACAAAGTACACTCCGAGTGTGCCGTCGTAGGATAGGTCAGTGACTCGGGGAGTACCTACATCTAAATATCATGGGTCTTAATGATTAGTCAGTTGTCGGCTCGAGAGCGATCCGTAGAATCGAACGTTACCGGTCCATCTAATCATGTGGTACCTTCCCAATATGCTTTTGACCTCTAGTGATTTCGAAGTCCTTATAAGCTACCACTTCATCGTTTGCACAATGATGTGGTATCGGCTTCAAATCTAGAATCACTCCCGGATATGAAAAGGAAATCCTTAAGCTATATCGCCTCTCTAGCTACTACAAAAGCCGCTTAATCACCCAACTAGTTAAAGTCGAGTTGGCGTTCTTGATTCCTCCAGGCAATAGCTTCAACACAAGAGTAAACATCGAGCCCGAGATCGACTTAACGATCATCCTCAATCGACTTAAAGTCAAAATCGATTGTATCACACATATCCAAGTTCACACATGAATATGTCCGCATATTATTCCTCGTTCTCTTCAAGATACTAAAGGACATACTAAACTTGCTTTGTTAACCGAATCTAAGATTCGATCAAAGTTGACGTTCAATAACCTCGACCATCTCTTTCCGGAAAGAGAATCTATCCCATTTCTCTTGATCCGAAGATTTAGAGAGTCATTCCCGAGGCATAGGGTAGAACTTCCTCATTGAATGTTGCATACACATGGATGCATCATCTTAACCAATAAGATGGATGGGAAACCAATGGATGATTCTAATGAATTCGACCAGAGTCAAACTCTTTAGGATGTTGTCCAAATCTACATTGCGGAAAATTGTGGCATTGTCGAATCGACTTGAGATAACACACCCATGTTGATTCCAACTAGTGCAAAGTTATCCTTCACAAACACTAATATATGTATATATTCACTACTGTACTAAAATTGATATCCAGTCTACTAAAAGACTTATCAATATTCTGGTCAAATCCATATATTGTAGAAATATATGACTTCCAATGACCGAGAGGTTTGCTTTTTATCCACAAAGGACATAAGCCTTGACAGTCATCCTGTCATAAGTTCATAAGGCAATGCCCTTTTGTTCCGAATGAATCCAGACTCCGTTTGTTTGGCAAGAAAGTCTCAGGGAATCACCCATCTTTTCTGTTTTTGAACGAAATCATGCAATACTAAGTGGTAAGAGAGTCCAAGGTCTGATTAACTCTCTACTCCTTAGGGAATTACCCCTAGACCACTCAAGCTTTGCTCTGAAAGATAAACTTTCCTATTCATTCTACTCTTTTCCGTGTAGATCCAATTACTCCCACTTTGGGCTCGAGACGCTCGGTGGTTCTACAAGAGTATGAAACGAATCGAGTACCGAACTCCATTCACGGGGTTATGGTACGTTAAACCAACCTCTATTATCGAATCTTATCTTTGCTCACAAAAGAGCCATAGGTCATCAATCGATCCTCAAACTACAAAGTCCATGAGAACCGTAATGGGTAATGGATAAACCATACTCCCAATACTTCTTGGGTGGATCGAAATTCGATCTAGTTTAGTAGTGTTTTAGTGTTATCACCAACAACCGATGTTGGATGTGGTCTGATTTTAATCGCTTAGTAACTACCTTGAGTAAACGTACTTCAAGGTTCAAGGTTTTGTTGTTCATGGACTCTATCAGAAAGGATGCAACAAAGATAACCGTCCCTTCCCGATTTCAAGAATCCTATATCTAACCTTTATACACAATATGTTAAAAGATATATCATGAATGGTCATTGACCGAACGTATCTGTGAAATTCCGGCCTTACCTTCAAGCACCGTGTGCTAAATGCTTATATTTATGAAGTGGGGTGAACCGAATCCACACCTTATCCGTAAATTCTAAAGCATATTCTAGGTAGACTTCTCGGTCTTACATTTCAACGTAGACCGTTATTTCGCTTCCAATATCTTTATTGAGTTAAGCAGTGTATTGTAGCACATCTAAAACTATATAAGGCAATTTAACGGTTTCTCACTTAGTGAGAACATGTCACAATGAGGCAGGCTGAGCATCATTCTCGTGGACTATGAATGGCCTATTCCGAGTATAGAATACTCTATCTCTGTTGAAAACAGAGAAACCTCAAAATATTTTGGATAAACTTTCCGGAGTGTTTGAATAGTTATCAGACAAGAAGTCACTACTCGGAATCTCCTACTAGCTTGTATCTTTCATCAGACCCCGAAGGTCGTCATGAACAAGCTATGTTACTTCTTTATAACCATTATCTTTTCCCGATTGAAAAGAAACTTAGTCATTGAACCTTTGAGACAATATAACCAGACTGGGAGAAAGGAATCACCATGAGCCAGTCTTCAGGTCTTGTCTTTTAGGGACTATGCACTAATTATGGAATATGAAGAAGCGTTTATCTAAATATAGAAACCAATTGCTTTTAATAGTTCTTAAGATGTGTTTTATATACATATTTCAGCAGTTGTAAGTGGTTTTTGACTTTATCAAACAAAAGTCTGAGTCTTGGATTAAATACTTACAAATGGTATATTCACTTTCTATACGACAAACAAATTATCGAATAGAAGGTAAATCCATTCGTTCCAACGAATCTTAAACCGAAAATAAATTTTCCACGATATCCAAGGATTGAATCCGAGATTCATTTCCTTATATCACTCCCACTATTCTAGCTAAAATTAACTGCCCGTTGTTTACTCTTTTAATCGTTAAATGCACTGCTACCTTGTTCTTCCAAAGAACTTAGCTCGAGAAAATCGCCAAGGATTCATAGGTTGGTGATCCAAAATCACTGTCCTTATCCTATGATTTTCAGTTAATTAATTTTCGGTTCAGCCTTAAAGTTTTCTCAGTTTCGATGACTAACACTTGTAGACATATTCTCCCATTCTTGACTTTCCGTGAATGGAAACAGTCTTGAACCAGCGGTTCGTTTGAGTAGACACTACTCTTGAACCGTGGGATGTCTATTTCGAGTGTTACTCGTCGGGACTTCTCGGATTTTCTAATATACCAGGAAAAAAACAAATCATTACATTAAAGCTCCCACTAGTTTATCGGTTCCAAATACCGTCTAACGAGCAATGCTTTATTTTTTTAGGATAAGGTTGTAAAGGACGGATTTACATCTTATTTGTGAAAAAAGGACAAGAAAGAAATGCACTGGTTGTAAAGGACAGAAAGTAATGTATATCCAAAAATACCCTTCTAAAAAAGATTCAACAAATAAAATGCTTATATCGTGTAAACCTTTTTCTCTCAAAAATCCTCTAGGTTAACAATGTGCCGCCACCATCTTCTCCCCAGTGGGCCATCATCCATTCTCCACTACTTCCCTTCATCTTCGCTGCTGCAACCTCTTCTCCCACGATTTAAGCCGTTGAGTCGCCGTCTCCGTCTCCATCGGCTCTTTGCAACATCTTTTCATTTTTGCTGATTTTTTCTGATAAAGTAGAGCCAAAATTGATGGTTTGAAGTTTCATCTTGCAGGTTTTTTTAGATTTTTTCACGATTTAATCTTTTTTTGAGACGATATAGAATTTCTTTTGACGAAAAATGGAAAAAATAGTGTTTTCTCAGTAGAATTTGGAACCCATTTGTTTGATTTTCACACTCTGTTTTCTTTGTTCTCATTTCCTTTCACACATTCCTCCGAACACTTTAAGGTCAAAAGGGTTGGGTCGTTTTCCTTCTTTTCCAACTTTATATGTACCTTCTATCACAAAGAACAAGGATTGGTAGTATTTACGTAGTATTAATTTGGAGAGAAATTGATCAATCTGGAAGAAATGAATGACGGAAAGAGGAGGAGGAAGGAGAGTATAAGCACGACTTCAACTCAAGATAGTGGCGATGGTGGAAGTAAGGAGCATGTGCAATTTGATTCACAAAACCATGGAAACCAAGAGCACGTCGCGGTAAATTACTTGACCCAAGGTAACTATATTTCGGTGTGCAATTGTTGTCATGTATGAACAATTGTTGTTGTCATGGATCGTTTAGCTTTATTTTTCCTCATCCTACACTTATGAAGGTATTGTTACTACTTATGAATGGATTGTTACTACTTATGAATGTTAAACCTTTGTGAATTATTAATACTTATGAATGGATTGTTAGTACAATATATGGTCATAACATTATTTTGAATCTGTACCTACACTATTTTTGCATTGTTTCGACTGCTCATGAACTAGAGCTATTTGTTTTGTAATGTTACTACATTATTTGGAATTGGAACTACATTCTGCTGTACTATTTACACTTGAACATGTCTTCCAAGCTTAACCAATGGCAAGTTCTGCATGTGCTTGATGAGAAACACAAGTTAGTTCACGATTTTTTCCCAATTTTTTCACAAATGTGCACGATCTTAAGGTCCTCAAATCCCCTATTGGGTTCCACCTTCCCAATTAGGGTTTAGTTTGGTTCCAAAAACACCTAATTTTTTTTGAATTTTGTTCAGATGTGTTACTACGTCCATCAGTGTGTTTCTGAATCGTATTTTTGTATAACCGTTGTTTTGATTGCAGTGAGTCAAGGCTATGAGGTAAGAAGAACCGGGGATTTGATCTCTTCAGGCTCAGAGACTTGACGATTTAGAGTTCAGTTGTTATTTTTCTAAGAAATGAAACAGGCCTTTATAGACCATTATTCATGAATAATTTGCGTTAGGGTTGTTATTCAAGTATTCTATAATAAAGTAAAAACAGGTTTTTCTTTCATCTTCATTTGATGTACATGTATATGTAGTAACACTATCATTCAAACACCGATCAATATTATGGACATATAATAATAGTCATGTAGTAACATCAACATCCTGTAGTAACATCTGTTGTAACACGTGCCATTTTCATAATGTAGTAACACCACTATGCATGCACACTTCACACAAACAATATAGTTACGCATAATGTAGTATCACAGTGAAAACCCACATATGAAATAACACGTATTTCACCACTATCCGACGTAGTAACACCACTATACGTAGTAACACTATCCAACGTAGTAACACCATTATACATTCAACTTCATTTACTAAAAATGCAATGTTTTGAAACGGCAATTGAGAAAAAAAAAAATAAAAAAAAATAAAACGGCAATTGAGAGGAGAAATCAAGTTGATAAAAAAGGAATAAAACAAATAAGATGTTTAGTAAAAGAAAAAGAAAAAAAAATTTATTATCATTAAGGGTATTTTTGTACATCTTTTTTTTTTTGTCCTTCTCAACCAAATATTATTTTTTTTGTCCTATTCTTCATTTAAGATGTAAACTTGTCCTTTAGGACCACCACCCGTTATTTTTTATGATTTTCCGATTTTTTTCGATTAGCAAATCTTTCGTACATAGTTCCAATGTTTCCAGAAAAACAACAAATCATAGAACTCCCACTAGTTCATCGATTCCAAATATCGTCCAACTAGTAACACTTCATGATTTTCCGGTTTTTCAATTAGAACGGTTACGTGTGTAGTCGGTTACACTTTTCTAATGTTCTAGAAAAACAACAAATCATAAAGATCCCACTGGTTCATCGATTCCAAATATCGTCCAACTAGCGACACTTCATGATTTTCCGATTTTTCAATTAGAAAATTACTCGTGTAATCACTACACACTCAAAATTCACTAGAAGAATTTCAAAGTCCGAAATCACCTTTAATCAAACTAAGTTTGTCTTCCGTTTGACACAAATGACACTAGTGACATACCTATATGTCACTCTGGTTTTTAAAAGGCTTAAGAGAAAATATCTCTTTCGAAAAATAATTGCATTATCGATTAACTAGTTCAACGTCCTAGTTACTTTCCACTTTTTAACGAAGTCAATACTAGTCAATTATTAATTTTTAAGCAATTTAGTAAGGGATATAATGCTGTAAATAAAATGACATATATTAATTCAAGTTTAACACTACTATATAAGTTTATTTTAGGAATTGTAAACTAAAATTAAGTCTACTCTACCATTCCAAGGTTTTAACCTCGCATCTCAGTGCCGCCGTAGGGTAGGTCAAAGAGATGACGGTTAAATCGAGACAATCTCATCAATGAATAACTTGTGAGAATCGAACATCCCACGAGAATCGAACATCCCTTTATTCATTGACTACCTTCCTTTTTTAGCCTAGATATTATCATGAATACCCTTGATGAGTGTGACCTACTATATCGGATCTCTTAGTGCACGCCCGAGTGTGCCGTCGTAGGATAGTCGGTGACCCGACGAGTACCGGAAATCCTATCCTTTCGGAGACCAAGCCATGAATGTTGATAGGGGTGAACACCATCCGTAGGGGACGAAATCAAAGCGCCGCGAGGCGCCACCCTTCTCTCACTTACTTGTATCTATAGTAGAGGCCGTAGGGTTGGCCGTCGCCTCCCCGCTCCCACTCAATATTTTGGAAGTGGTGGTGGGTTAACTAACCACGTCTTTTGATGTTAACATAAAAGCACATCAAATCAAGGATTCCGAATGGTGTCGGTAACGTAGGCAAGCCTACCCGTCCTATTCGTTGGAACGATGTGTGATGGGGATCGAAAGTCGGGTCAAGAGAGCCCCATTGAGATAAGAAGGAATCACCCTCCGCTCGCCGGTGTAGCTTAGTCTTGCCGGACCCCGTGCATACATCACACTAGAGGGTTAAGTCGGTCGAGCCTAGCTCGATTGACCACCCAACCTATAAAGCGAACCGCTTTTATCCAAGATTTATTGTTCTTTTACCATCATTCAATCTCGTAGACACTACGAATCGAAAACGTGATCTCGCTTTGTGCTTTAAGGCGGTTCGCCGAGAACACACACACCGAAAAGGCTTAACGATTTCATAACCCGCCCTCGGATCTTTAATTAGTTACTAAATTAATTAATTACCACGTATTAATTAAATTTCAACTAATTACGCGAGTTTGTATACATGCCTATTTTAATTACCAAAATTAAAATTCTACATGTATGCATGGAGTGGATTTATGATATAATGCATGTCATGGCAATTCCGATTTTATATCTATTTTTGATCAAACACATAAAAATAAATTATGAAAATTTAAACACCGAGATGGATCGTTTGTACTTCGACTAACCTATTTTCTAAGGAAAAGTAAAACTAATTCTATGTCTTCAAATCTCGATCTTCGATCTTGATCTTGAAACTTCCGGATCTCAAACCTTCGATCTTGACACGAACGATGATGAGAGAGGATGCCAGAATTTACCAATATATTTAAAATATATTTATATTAAATTGTTTTATAAAAAAAACTTTTTTATTTTTTATTTTTTATTAACAATACCCTTTCGGCCAAGGGTTGGCAAAAAAAAAAAAAAAAAAAAAATGTGACAAAAGCAAAGACATTAGGGCTGCCGCATGCAAATTGTCGTGACCAAATTTTGCCGGGAAAAAAAATTAAACAATCGGCCTCCTCCCGTGTTTACCTTCTTGATGATCTTCAATACCATGATCTTCAACACATCATCTTCGTCGTCTTGTATCCGGATCAAAATTAAAATTACAAGGAAGTACATTTTTGTTAAATTTTTACGACGAAGATACTTATAATTGATTAAAAATTTACGGTCAACCATTACAATCATTACCGGATCCCCCCAAAAAATTATTTAATTAGTTATTGGGTAGGAACGAATCTATGTTGACGAAAGGGAGTACGTGGAGTAATATCAATTTCATCGTTCATGTACGCATCTATTACGAAAATTGTTACTTATTCAAATCATTTCTCAGAGATAAATTTCTAATAATAGTCTGAGGTTGTGCATCAACTACATAGAGCTTAATAGACCGACAGTGAAGAACAAATATCCTTTGCCATGCATTATTGATTTGTTTGACCAACTACAGTGGGCTAAATTGTTTTCCTAAGTAGACCTCAGATTCCGGGTATCACCAGGTGAAGATAAGGAAGGAATATATTCCGAAAAGTGGCTTCCGCACTAGAATGTTAATGATGTATATTTCCTTTGGTCTCTTAATTAAAAGCCGTGTTCCAACGCAATCCTTTTAAGGAGATTTCGCCATTTCCGGAATCCCCATTACTACTACTAAAATCACTGGAATGGAATCCCAATGATGCATCACCACCACCGCCGCCGCCATTGGAGAAATCCCTAGAATACCCTTGCAGCAATGCGATATATCAATCGGAGAGATGCCTCGGATGTAATTCCAACAATGTCCCATCACCATGTCTTAAAAATTCATCAGTACATACAATAACGTCTTACATTATTTCAATTTTGTGAAAATCCCACTACATGATTCTACTCCACCAAAGACGAAAGTTTTTATTACCACCTAAACGGAATAATTTACAACAAGAACTAGCCAAAGCTAGACTAGGGACGTGGCCGAACACCGCACTACAAACAGGCCTAATGCCGGACAAAACAAGCGAACACAAACCAATACCCATTATTCTTCATGGGTAATGGTTTTGATCCTTCATCAACAATGGCCACATTTTGGTTTTTGCTATTAAGCTTCGAATCTCGGGCAATCACATCAAAAACCTCATTTTTTTTTATCCCTAATATAATATAAAATAATACATATCATTATTTACAAGATCCTAATTCAAAACACTCCACGACATCCCAATTATTATCCTTATAACATTCGAATACTATTAAATAATACTAGTATATATTCTACTTCACATCCATATGCATACACATTAAATATTTATTATTTCACTCAAGCAGTATCCATATCCTTATCCCTATAATTTTTTACAATTAAATATGTTTAGGGACGTGAATAGTACATGCTCAAATGTAGGGATGCACTGTTCATATCCCTAAAAATAAATAGGAATAGAGACTCTGTTGTAGAAGACTTTTGGGTGCTATTATTATATTTTATCCTCATTTTGGAGATAGGACACCTTATGGAGACTCTGATGTGAAATATGTTGGAAGTAGCGCCCGAAAGACAATTTATGTAAAAAAAATTATAATTAATAAATGACAGATTTATTCTCATCTTATTACTTGCTTCGTGCTTGTAAGTAATACACTGCTGAATACCCCAAGTCGTATCATATGTAGTCATATAACTTAGTGTGTGTCACACATGAGGATTAAGTTTATGATGATACACTTGAACTATTAGTCCGTGGTGAACTTAATTAAAGTAGGGGGAATGACACCGATGAGCTTATGAACTTTGTGCTTTGCAATTATAAGCTTTGACCTGTTTTTTACTTTTAAAGAAATTGAAAAAGGGTAAAAACCTTATAAAATCCTGGATGGACTGATATACCCCTCTCTATTTATCCCCAAATCCCTTAACTCCTTCATTCAATTCTTCCTTAACCTCATACGTCATTTCCACCATCCAATTTAATTACCACCGTGAATCGAGCAAAATAGGCTCAGCAAAATTCTTGTCATTTCTACCCAAAATCACCCCGTCTTTCTACCCAAATTCGAACCTAGGATCAAAGAAAATTCTTGTCAACAATCGAGCTAAGTGTGCAAACTCACCGTAGTTGAGGAAGGTGATCGGAAAGTTGAAGAAGCTGACCGAGCAAGTCTGCAAAAGGTATTATTTTGGGGTTTGGTATCTGCATGTGGATTATAATTCAATCGAGTTAATGAATTTACAAAAGTTTGATTTTTTGGGTTGAGTTTAAATTTTGTTATGTATATGATTTTGGAGAATAGGAAGATGTGTGATTTGTTATGGTGTTGAATGATGTGGGATCGGTTAAAGCAAATTGTGTAACCAAATTTGTTAGCTTAAACAATGGCGGTGATGAAAATTGTTCAAAATGTGTTATTTGCTTCAATTGTATTCAAATTCCTTTGTTCTTTCATTCGATTGATACTTTTGTTTATTTTTTGTTGGTAATAGATTGGTTGAAAAATGACGTTGGTTTATGCACTTAGCGGACAAGATAGGACTGCAAAATGTGAAATCGTAAACCGATGTCAAATTGGTAAAGCAAATGCAGTTTATCAAAAGCTTGACACAAAGCACAAAACAAAGTTGGAACAGTCTTGTTTTGGACATTTAATCCATTTGAAGGATCTGCCAGCCAACCAGATAGTACATCAGTTGATAATGAGGTTGGCGAACCCTGTAAATCGAGAAGTTTTTTGGTTCAAAGTTGGAGCCAAAAAGATACGATCTCGTGTACAAGAATTTGCGCTTGTTACGGTTTCTTGGTTGGCAATGATAGCAATGTCGAGAAAGGCGTGGGAAAAGAGTCTAAATTAGTTAAGAAGTATTTTAAAACCCTTACGCCGAGTGTATAGGAAGCATGTGTGGCAAAAGTTTAATAGCACTAAGAATGATGTGACCCGTTACAAGTTGGGGTTGATCGTTATCTTGACGTCGTTGTGTGGGCATCGGAAGAGAAACGTCATGTGATTGGTGGATTTTTGAGTTGGTTGATGATTTGGATGCTTTCAACAAGTATCCATGGGGAAATGAGTCTTATGAAAGCACTTGTCCATGTTTTGAGGAGGGACTCTAAGAGATGTTCTCAAAAAGGTCCCGATCGCATATATACTTTCTATGGTTTCCCATGCTTTGAAGGTATGTAAAAGCGAAATCTGTGTTTTAATTCATAATATATATATATATATATATATATATATATATATATATATATATATATATATATATATATATACATACGTATGTTGTTTTTTTTTTTTGTTATTTTTGGTCAATCACTTGTATGTAAATGCATCGTAGGTTTGGGCACTTGAAGCAATTCCTTCTTTAAGGAAGTTTTCCGAGATTTTTGATGAGAATGCTCTCCCAAGGATGATGAAGTGGGGAAATGCAAAAAGGGTCAACTCTGCATTAGTTGAAGTTGTTCTTGAATCGGGAGAGGTAGTGATGTTTAATTTGTATCTTAAGTTTGGTATGTAAATGCATCCTTCACATTAATCATGATGCAGGTGGATGTAGTTCGAAAGTTGGTTCCAACCGAACCTGAAAAGGAAAAAGCTTATTTTGTGATGCTCTGGGAAGTTGAAGTTGAAGATGATGAAACTACTTATGACAATGCACCTGAGCAATCAACGGGTAACGTTGATTATGAAAAGCTAAAAGAATTGGTAAAAATTGTTGTGAGTGAAGAGAACAAAAGAATGTGCGAAGAGTTGGTAAAAATTGATGAAGAGAACAAAAGAATGTGCGCTTTAGTGGATACGCCCAAACAGTAAAGTTAAATTGATGGAGGTTCGTCTTTCTAATGAAGAGTTGAATGAAATGGAAGATGAAATCGTGGAGGCATCCCGAAGCGGCAAAGGTGTAAAGTTAAATTTGTCATTTATGTTGTTTATATATGAGAGAAATAGTTTATAACATTGTATTTGTTGAAATTATGATTAGGAAATGCCGTAGTTGAAGAGAAGGAAGCCGGGGAAGGTGATGAAAAGGTAGGGGAGTTCCCACTAGAAAATGAAAGTGAAGGTGAAGAGAGAAACGAGGCCACTTGAAATTGAGGAGGAAGTTGTCATTATTATGAATGAGGTTGGGGATGGTGATAAAGAGGTAGGGAGGTCCCACCTTTGAATATGTGCGATGGTGATAAAGAGGTAGGTGATGAAGTCCATGCTCGGTTGAGGCCACTCAAATTGAGGAAGAAGGTGTCGCTATTGTGAATGAGGTTTGGGGATGGTGATAAAGAGGTAGGGAGTTCCCACCAAAAATGTAAGCGAGGGTGATAAAGAGGTTGGGGATCAACCTGAAGCCCAGTTGAGGAAACGGTCGAGAAACCCGAACGGCGAAGGTATAATGTGAAACTTGTCATTTTGATTTGTTCATTATGTAGTTTGATGAGAGAATTAGTTCATAACATTTAATTTCTTTAAATTATGATTAGGAAATTCCGTGGGTGAAGAGATAAATGAGGACATTGAAATGGAGGAGGAAGTTCTTTGAAAAGCTAAACGAGGTTATGGAATGTGATGTAGATGTAAATATAAGGGGAGGAAGGTGAGGCAAACCCAAACGCGAAGGTATAATTAAATCATGTCTTTATGTGTTTTGGTGAGAGAATTAGTTTATTCATAAAATTTTGTTTCTTGAAATTATGATTAGGTAATGCCGTAGGTGAAGAGAGAGCCGAGGTCATCTTAAATGAGGATGATTTGGAAAAAGCGGCGGGGAAAAAGTTGTTAAAGGTAGATTTACAAAAATAATTAATTTGAGCTTATGTTAGTAGATATATGTATAATCCAAACTAATTACGTCATTGAATGTTTTATATAGTTTATGCGTTTCAATCTACCGACGCTTGCGAAAAAAGAAAAGCAATTAGCAGCAGCCTTATATTAACCTACCTAAAAAAGGAAAGTGAATAAGTATGATGCTTATAATCCGTTCGAAAAATGGATCCTGTGATGATGAAAAGACTTGATCAGTTTATAGATTCATGTGAAGACAGGTATGAATGTCATACGGTTGAAGTAAACCCTAATTTGTAAACCCTATTTTGATGATTAATTAGTTCATGTGAAGACAGGTATGAATGTCATACGGTTGAAGTAAACCCTAATTTGTAAACCCTATTTTGATGATTAATTAGTTTTTCTTCCTTTTTTATTTATACAGTGTACATGTGAGTTTGGTTGACTTGTGACATCCAAGCAAGTATTTTGAAAGGAATTGTGAGAGGCGAGCTTGCCAAACAACGTAAGTAGTATATGCTTTAGATTGTAAATTAACAAAGAATTTAGATTGAAAAAGTATGTTTTTGTTTAATAGTATATATATATTTTTTTGATATTCGGGTAATGGATAGTTCATTGTGTGAAATTCGACGGCGATGCTTAGTGGACCCGAACATGTTTGACCAAAATGCACGTGTCATGGATACGCTATTTGCAAGTTATGTCAAAGGCTTTCACACACGACACATGAGAAATAAAAGCAAATGAGGAATTTATACAAAGATGCAAAGGACGATTTGATAGAGTATTTATGAATATTGTGAAGGGGGCAGCTCCTGAATTTAGCAAATCATGGGAAGGTTGCACAAGTTTGTATGTGCCGATGATAGAGAGGGATCATTGGTTTCTTCTGAAAATTGATCTGAGTGGGAGGATAATTTACGTGTATGACAGCCTTCCGGGGCATGTCAGAAAAGTGCTTCTTGCAAGTTGTGTCACGCCTATGCAAGTTGTGATACCGCTTTTACTGAAGAACCATGTAAAAGGCTATGAGAATTATTCTGTGAGAAAACTAGCGGTGAAGAGCGTGGATTGTCCATCTCAAGATAATGGGTACGTTTCATAAATTTATGCAATATATATAGGGATTATTAAGGTATTCGTTGTCGTGACTAACTTATCTTGTAATTCTTGTAATTTGGTAGGAGTGATTGTGGCATTTTCCTTCTTAAATTCGTGGAGTTCATGTTTGGAGGAGTGTATCTATCATTGATTCGGAGTGCGATATGCCGGATTAGGCGAAAGAAGTTGGTTATTGGGATTGCTTTCATAGAACTTGCAGGACATAGAAATTGCATATGCATTTATATGTCATTGTAAAATTGTGTTAACCATCTATGAGGGTTTTGGTTATGACTTATCATTAAACTATGTCATTTTAATATTTACAGAAGAATGGGGGTGGTTTGAAGTTTGAAGGAGAACTAAAATGTTTATTGTTGTTTTGAAGAAGGATGTTTTAAAGGAGAACTATGGTTCCTTTATTATTAATATGTATTGTATTGGTAATTGTTATTTTGAAGAAGAATGTTTTGAAGGAGAAATTTGGTTTCATTCTTATTATTATGTGTATTGTATTTGTAATTGTTATTTTCTTCCATGTTTGAGAATTAGGGTTTGATTCATTAGTTGGTTAACATTATTTGTTAGAAAATTTGACCCATTGAAATGAAGAAGTTAATTTAGTGATTCTTAAAGAATTATACAAATCAATATAGTTAACGTAAAGGTGTAATTGTAATTGTAATTGTAATTGATTAACATTATAATATTTGATGATTTGTCATTGACCCTTAACATAATGGATTCATTTCTTAATTTTAACTTTACACAGTTTCAAGTTTGTGTTGACACAAGTTTAATTTAACGCTACACAAGTTCAAGATTGTTTCGTGAATGAGACATGTTTGAGAATGTTGCATGGTAAGAACTGAATTAAACTATTAGAAAAATGATAAAATGGGCCTATATAAACAATAGTATATCGAAGAGATACTTAATCAGAGGTGTGATGGTAGTGTACTCTGAAGAAGAGATACGATTCACGAATGTGAAGGTGTCATGGTAGTGTAAATCAAGAGATATATACATATATCAATTAATCAAGGGTCTCATATAGGTAAATCGAAGAGACGCCACCACCTTTAAAAAAGATAAAATGGGCCTATAAATAGTAGTATAACCACATGTGTACAATTCATATTTATTACAAATAAAAACAGAAAAGCAGAAGAAGAAAATGGATAAGCATACTAAGGAGATCGCAGATTTAAGAAACCAGGTTGAAGAACTGGAAAGAAAATTGGACGCGAGGAAGACATGAATGCCATTATGAAATTGATCAACTGAAAATATGGATGACACAGAGTCGGATTCCATGTATCTTGAAGTGGCGTATATCAATGACAACATCAAAACAAATCAAAAGAAAATCAACGATCCGATACGATCGTGCAATGATGCTTACAAAATGCGATCACGATGTGCATCCGCATTCGCGTGCACTATCGCATGATGCCATGGCCGGGGAACAATAATGTTTCTTTGGCCCCAAGTGGAGTTGGGGTTCGACCACAAACTCTCCCAATAAGAGAGCATGTTATAGAGTTCTCGGATCACGGCATGTGATCAAATCCCATCCCCATCCAAACCCCACTTTATCTACATATTTGTATTTTATTTAATAATATTATGTTGTAAAAATTTTATGAACTTGAATTATTTATAATATTATCAGTCTGTTTTGATATTATGTAATAACTTTTTCTTATGAAATCATTTATAATATTATCTTTTTAAGTGTTTTATTCTTTGTTTTGAATGATATCATGGACGTAGTTTCTTTTGTTTTTTGAAATGTATGGATGTAGTTTCTTATACATCAGTTGTTGCATGCATGCAAATAAACTAGGGTATTAAGGTTTGCAATTAATAAAATAGTAGAATAAGAAAGGAGGGGATTTGGATGAATAAAGAAGAAGAACCTTTATATATGTTTCGCAATTAATAAAAAGTACAATAAAAGAGGAAGTGCAGAAATGAAAAGTACAATTAATAAAATAATATTGAAGTACCAATAATGGTACAATGTCACGAACATTGCTTAAAGTAACTCGTATAATGACCCTGTGAATCTTTTTGCTTAAAGTAACTCGTAAACCTAACAAAGCAACAATACCAAGCCTCTATTGAAGAGAATGGCGAGAATTTTATGGCACAGGACCAAACTAAACTCAAATATACATCTACCTGGGGAGGTGGAGTCTTGTTTGATGGTTGAATATGTGCAGGTGAAGGATCGCACAATAGCCATAGACTCGAAGGAGATGATTCGGATGTGGAATGTGAGTCTATCATCAGTAGGACCGAAGGATCCCAAGTTGGAATTCTGGAAGCAATGATTCATAGTAATTTTTCTTCTTTTGAGAACATCCCCTCTCATCACACCGGTATCATTAAGATCATCATTTGGAATTGCAGAGGTGCTGGGCTCCAAAGAATTTAGGAGGCACATCAAAGAGTTTCTTTTGAAACAGAAACTGATGTGGCAGTCCTTCTTGAAACCGTCCAGCGAAAAAAAGCCTTTAAAGTCATTGCTAAGATTGGTTTTACAGGTTCCATACATTATCCTCCTCCTATTGTAAGATCTGGAGATATTTGTATCATTTGGAATTCAGATTTTCTCGATATTAACTGTATTGAAGCCCGCCCAAATAGAATTCATGTTGTCATCTCTGAGAATAATCTCTGTAGGATTGATAACTTCAACTTCAATGTCAGCAATTGTAACTTGATAGATTTGGGCTACTCTGGACCTGCCTTTACTTGGAGCAACCATGCAACTACAGACTGGAGACTCTTGTACCATCAGCATGTGGGGCTCATCTCCCTAAAGTCCATTCTTAGTATTAAAAAAAAATCATGCTTTAAATTTGATATTAACACATGTATAATGTTGTTATGACTATTGAATGTTCTAATTAATGTATTCTTGTTGTGAAGGAGCCTCATTGGATTGCTTTGGAACCTCCTCACCGAGAAATGGATTAAGGTCAACACTTATGCCAGCTGCATGGATATTGATGAGAATGGTAGAGGCATGGTGGCCATTGGTGGGGTCTTCATAGACGGTAATGGAATATTGTATAGAGGATTCGTGGGATTTATGGGAAGAAACTCCATCCTTCAAGGAGAATTGCTGGCTATCAAAGAAGCTTTGTAGATTGCTAAGGACTATGGTGTCTCCCAGGTTGTTGTGGAATCTGACTCTGTCTCTGCTGTAATGGCTATTAACGGTGGATCTAAGAATGATGACGGCAGACTGCTTGTTGAAGATATCCTTGCCTTAAAGAATTCTGGCATAAATGCTAATGTGTGTTATTCAAATAAAAGGCAGGATGATGGAATAATAGCCAACGGTTAGTATCATCAATATTTACATTTTTGGTTGTGCATGTAATTGTACTTCATTTCTTACTTAGGTTCATTTTGGAACTGATTATCAAGTTTAAACCCTATAATCAAGTTTAAAACAAAACCATATAACTGGACACAAAGTTAAAGTTGGGTAGAAAATTGTATTTTGATAGATATATGAAGATAAATAAAGATTAATCACGATAGAATAAAATTAAACCATACTCCTTAATTAATATAGCTGGACACAAAGTTAAAGTTGGGTAGAAAATTTGATTTTTTGATAGATATATTAAGATAATTAAAGAATAATCACGATAGAATAAAACAAAACCATACTCCTTAATTAGTGCTATGGTTTAACATTAAAATACTCACGAATAAGGTAGTTGATTGAGTACGTTGTGATATTATTGAAGGATTATTTATTATAGGAAAGGTTCTCAAAATGAATTTGTTTTGGTTTTTTTAAATAAAAGGTGGAATTTGATTTAGAAAATGTGAATACAAGGCTTCGATTCGTTTCAACTACCAAAGTCATGAAGGTTTACTGGCGTTGGAAATGTTTCAACTACAAAGTCGCTTTTGAAAAGTGAAACGCCAGCATCCATTTAATTGCTTGCAACGCTACAATAAACCTAGGGTTAACCTAGGCTATATATATTCTGGGATGATGCTGATAAATACCGTATATCTCTAAATCAGGAAGCACATCAAAGAAAAAAATGGCAACGGAAAGAAACGAATTCATGAAAATGCTTGGAGGAAGAAAGGCAACAAATTCGAATCATATTCAAGCAAGAACCTGAGAAGAGATGAAGCGGTTAAGGAAGGAATTTATGCACCAACTGGAGGAGCAAAAGCAAGACATGATGGCACAGAGATGGGAACTTCTTCATGAAACCGAGAACATCAACGTGAAGGTGGTTGAGGAGGTTGAATCAAGAGACTGTGAGGTGGCAAATCTGAAAGAGACGATGCAGACCTACAAGAGGAAGATCAATCAAGTTGTCCAGGTTTGCAATGAGACGACGGGGAAAAGGATTGCACATCTGCCACATTATCTGTGATTTCTGAAAAACTTTGTTGTTGTTATGTCTGTTTGTTTAATTTTAATTTTACTTTGCTTGTTTGCGAAAACTTTGGGTTTAATTTTAATTTTTTGTTTGTATAATTTATTTTCATGTCCTGAAACTAATGCTTTTATTTTTATGTTCATGTTTATTGTATAATATATTTATCTGAAATATTTCCGTTCTTTGGAAATTGCCATGAGTTTGGTTTGTTATGCTTTTTCCTTGGGGTTGGTTCTGGTTTTGTATATGTTACACAAGTTAAAGCTCAGATGCACAACCTGGAGGAGCAAAAGCAAGACATGATGGCACAGAGATGGGAACTTCTTCATGAAACCGAGAACATCAACGTGAAGGTGGTTGAGGAGGTTGAATCAAGAGACTGTGAGAGTGTCAAATCTAAAAGAGACGATGCGCACCTACAAGAGGAAGATCAATCAAGTTGTCCAGTTTGCAAGAGGCGACGACGGGGAAAAGGATTGCACATCTCACCACATTATCTATGATTTCAAAAAAATTTGTTGTTGTTATGTCTGCTTGTTTAATTTTAATTTTAATTTTCTCGTTTTGTATATGTTACACAAGTTAAAGCTTGTGTCAATTTGAATTGTATGATGTTATTTTAACAGACTTGGAAATGAGCAGACTTGAATCATATGTAGTTTATAAGAAAATAAAATGATTTGTATTGCTTATGTGAGTTGAATGAAAAAATTAATTAGTGTCTGATATAAAAGAAAGAAAAAATATTATATTAATTAACGGGGAGAAATAATGTAATTATAGGATTTTCATACTTTATAAATTATAATAATAAAGAATATAAGGAAGAAAAAAACATGCATAGAAGGCGTGAAAAAGAGGATTGCATTAAAAAAACAACAACTACTCAAGCGTGATAAACAAGAAGGAAATAAAAGAGAGAATATACCGTCGCATTTGCATGCATAGAAGGCGTGAAAAAAAGTAGAAAGAGGACAAAACATGACATAATCGGTGGCGGGGTCCATTGTTGACCGCGGACCTTCCATTCCCTTCATTTTTTATTCATTTCATTTTGTTTTTAAGCGAGTAGATAGTAGTACCATTTTCACGCAGCATTTGTAATGATAGAGCGATGTGTCATGACAATTGACATTACGGTGATTTTCACTATTGATATTTGATCTTTTTAGATTTATGACATACAATAAGCCCATTTATGGTGTCTTATGTGAGTATGTCACTCAATCAGTTTAGGGTGTCTTATGTCACTCAATCAGTCCGTTTAGGGTGTCTTACGTGAGTATGTCACACAAAAGTCCGTTTATGGTGTCTTACGTGAGTATGTCACACAATAAGTCCGTTTATGGTGTCATACGTGAATATGTCACTCAATAAGTCCGTTTATGGTGTCTTACGTGAGTATGTCACACAATAAGTCCGTTTATGGTGTCTTACGTGAGTATGTCACTCAATATGTCCGTTTAGGGTGTGTCATGTGAGTATGTCACTCAATAAGTCCGTTTAGGGTGACTTACGTGAGTATGTCACATAATAAGTCCGTTTATGGTGTCTTACGTGTGTTATGTGAGTATGTCACTCAATCAGTCCGTTTAGGGTGTCTTACGTGAGTATGTCACATAATAAGTCTGTTTATGGTGTCTTACGTGAGTATGTCACACAATAAGTCCGTTTAGGGTGTCTTACGTGAGTATGTCACATAATAAGTCCGTTTATGGTGTCTTACGTGAGTATGTCACTCAATATGTCCGTTTAGGGTGTGTTATGTGAGTATGTCACTCAATCAGTCCGTTTAGGGTGTCTTACGTGAGTATGTCACACAATAAGTCCGTTTATGGTGTCTTACGTGAGTATGTCACATAATAAGTCCGTTTATGGTGTCTTACGTGAGTATGTCACTCAATATGTCCGTTTAGGATGTGTTATGTGAGTATGTCACTCAATCAGTCCGTTTAGGGTGTCTTACGTGAGTATGTCACATAATAAGTCCGTTTAGGGTGTCTTACGTGCGTATGTCACACAATAAGTCCGTTTATGGTGTCTTACGTGAGTATGTCACATAATAAGTCAGTTTAGGGTTTCTTACATGAGTATGTCACTCAATAAGTCCGTTTAGGGTGTCTTACATGAGTATGTCACTCAATAAGTCCGTTTAGGGTGTCTTACGTGAGTATGTCACACCATAAGTAGTCCTAATTGAATCAGAAGTCCGGTTATGGTGTCTTACGTGAGTATGTCACACAATAAGTCCGTTTATGGTGTCTTACGTGAGTATGTCACATAATAAGTCCGTTTAGGGTGTCTTACGTGAGTATGTCACATAAAAAGTCCGTTTATGGTGTCTTAAGTGAGTATGTCACACAATAAGTCCGTTTATGGTGTCTTACGTGAGTATGTCACATAATAAGTCCGTTTATGGAGTATTACGCGAGTATGTCACATAATAAGTCCGTTTAGGGTGTCTTACGTGAGTATGTCACATAATAAGTCCGTTTATGGTGTCTTAGGGTGTCTTACGTGAGTATGTCACACGATAAGTCCGTTTAGGGTGTCTTACGTGAGTATGTCACATAATAAGTCCGTTTATGGTGTCTTACATGAGTATGTCACTCAATATGTCCGTTTAGGTCTCATTATGTGAGTATGTCACTCAATCGATCCGTTTAGGGTGTCTTACGTGAGTATGTCACACAATAAGTCCATTTATGGTGTCATACGTGAGTATGTCACACAATAAGTCCGTTTAGGGTGTCTTACGTGAGTATGTCACACGATAAGTCCGTTTAGGGTGTCTTACGTGAGTATGTCACATAATAAGTCCGTTTATGGTGTCTTACATGAGTATGTCACTCAATATGTCCGTTTAGGGTGTGTTATGTGAGTATGTCACTCAATCAGTCCGTTTAGGGTGTCTTACGTGAGTATGTCACACGATAAGTCCGTTTATGGTGTATTACGTGAGTATGTCACACAATAAGTCCGTTTATGTGTCATACGTGAGTATGTCACTCAATAAGTCCGTTTATGGTGTCTTACGTGAGTATGTCACACAATAAGTCCGTTTATGGTGTATTACGTGAGTATGTCACTCAATAATTCCGTTTAGGGTGTCTTACGTGAGTATATGTCACACGATAAGTAGTTCTAATGGAATCGGAAGTCCGTTTAATTTTGTTTTAATTATTATTATTAATATTTATTTAGTAGTAAGAAGATGTATGTATTAACTATTTTTTTTAATAATCAAATGATGTAACTAGAATAAATAAATAAATAAATATAATCAATCAAATGATGTAACTAGAATACTTATTTTGATTTTTTTTTAATTTTGTGATCGGAACCCTTCTCTCCCCTCCATCATCATCAATTCCCGCCATTAAGTTGCTCCTCCTCTCAATTGTTGCAACCAAAATTTTTTGGGGCTGCTTCCCGCTTAAGAATCGCCCAAAATTTAGAAATTTTCAAATTCCCTATTTGATTTGATTCAATTCTTCACCCACAATTAACCCTCTAACCAACCCAAGTACACCCCCCCCTTTCATTGATGTGTTTCCTCTTTTGATCTTCCCACCATTCAACCTTCAAAATCTCCATTAAAGAAACCAACTAGAGCTAATTTTGGTGAGTTACTCTGCTCTTTTGTTTTAGCTTTTCTTCTATGGGCTTTGTGAAGTACCTCTTTTGTTTTTCCAGAATGTTGTTACATTTTTTTGAATTTGAAATAATTTCTAACATATTTGTGTGAATTAACAGGGCATCAATGCCTTAACAGAGCTAATTTTGGTGAGTTACTCTGCTCTTTTGTTTTAGCTTTTCTTCTAGGGGCTTTCCGATGTACCTCTTTTGTTTTTCCACAATGTTGTTACATGTTTTTGAATTTGAACTAATTTCTAACATATTTGTGTGAATTAACAGAGCTAATTATGGTGAGTTACTCTGCTCTTTTGTTTTAGCTTTTCTTCTAGGGGCTTTCCGAGGCAACTCTTTTGTTTTTCCAGAAATTTGGCACCATTTTTGTGAATTTGAGCTAATTTCTAACATATTGGGGTGAATTTACCTAGACATCAATTACTAAACAGAGCTAATTTTGGTGAGTTACTATGCTCTTATGAATTATTTTTTTTTGAAACGAAGAAGCAGTCAAATTCACTCATAGATTGCACTCTTGTGAATCGGGAGTACTTGTTAGGGGCGTTTAGTTATTTATTTGAGATATAGACAGTTCCATTTAATACTCAATTATGCACAATTCTTTTCATAGTGCACTGCAATCTCTCTAAAGCGAACTCAAGCAAAATATGAAGGAGGGTACTTCTCCGATTTCCAGTTCTTCTAGCAAGGTAAATGAATCTGGGACATTTCATGAGCGTACATTGTTATGCAAATGTGGCGTTCCTGCAAAATTGGTGACTTCAGGAAGATGCAAACCAGGAGACTGCTTCTCACGGTTGTCCTTATTGGCGGTATGACTAATTTTTTGGTTATACTTTCCATTTACTTTCAAGGGATAATGTGTCAGTATAATAATTGGAATTTCTTATTTTGCGGGATGATGAAGTCAAATGTGACTATTTCATATGGTCGGACAAGGTGTTCAGATCTCATCGGGCCATATGGCAAAGTGTCTTCATCTACTAGGCCATAAGGCAAGGTGTCTTCATCTCTTGGGCCACATGAAGATGTTACCTCTGTGAACTTGATGAAGAAAATGATAAACTTGAATGCACAATCGGTGTCCTTCAAAATGATATTGAAATGATAAAGTGCATGCGAGACAATGATGCAAAAAAAATTGAACAAGTTGAGATCAACGTCACTGAGTTATTGAGAGGTCGCAATTCAGATTCCATGGTTCAAATGTTACTCCATGATAGAGAAAGGATTGCTCGCTGGAGACACTACTTGAGAAGACCAGGTAGGAAACAATTCATCTCAAAAGAAACTTGTATTATTGACTATTACTTGTCTAACCTTTTATTTCAGTATTTCATCTTACGAAATAAAAACTTAATTTCTTAGTATTCTGTATTTCTCTGTATATTTCTGTACATTTCATTTGGTTTTCTTATCTAATGGTTATTTGAAGGATTTGAATGGTTATCACATTAAACAAAAAGGAGAACAACCAACACATCAATGTTTTACAAGCTTAAACCCGTATCCTGGGGCAACACAAGCTTGAACTTGTTTCCAAAGCCGACACAAGTTTAAACCTGTTTCTAGAGTGAATGTTTTACAACACCCTTAACGGACGCCATCATTCAAAATTCAACATCATCTACATCTTCCAGATTTAAACATCAACCAATCAACCAAAGAAGAACAACCAACACATAGAATTTGCCATTATTCAAAATACAATAACAAACAAACACATCAACACTTCACTTTCCATTATTCAAAATACAACACAAGTTACGTCTTCGAATCTTACACATCAACCAATCATCCTCAATGATTAAACATCCACAATATGTAAACATCTCATCCTCTTCATCAACATTAATACTTAAACAGCCACAATATGTATCCCATCGCCTTCCTGTAACATTGTCAAAGAAAAAAGGTAACAAGCTTAATGCAATGTAACATGATTGAATATAAAAAGAACTCTAAATATTAATACATACAATACCTTATCATGGCAAAGTAGGAGTGTCGCTGGTGAGCATTTCTCCACCAATCAAACTCTTACAAGTGGAAGCGTAATGACCATTGACACCGCATTTTCCACAAACATACTTCGTCTTTCTATCCCCGGCTGAGCGTTTCCACTTTTTTTATGGCCGTCCACTTTGTCTCTTTGGCACCTTCGGTGACAAAACCACATCGTTAAGCACATCATCGGGATACACACATTCATCTTCATTTTGAAGTGGATACACACATTTGGAATAACCTAGCCTCCAACAATTGACGCTATAATACCAAGTGCAATACTTGGAGGCTTGCTTCCTCATACTTCAACACAAAGAAATGCATGCTCGCATGGATACATATCCATCTGGAATTTTTACATGTACACGTCTTCAAATCCAACTCAACGATGTAAGAAATAACAAACATCCATGTCACGAACATCATACTTATCTCGAGGAAAGTGTATTAACTCGAAAATCGTTTATTGACTCGAAGCTTTTGTTCACTTGATTTCAATTTTGGGAGTAAGAGCATCTTGGCAATTTGTAGATGATTCATTTCTTTTAGCAAACCAATCCTGTAACATCTCCCGGATATGTTCAATCAACCCAACAATTGAAAATTCTCGTGCACGCTTTAGCCTAGCATTCACAGACTCGGCATGGTTTGTGGTCATTATGTTGTAACGAAATCCCTCAAATTTAGCTCTAGCCCACATAGGGAATTCTGCTTCTTTCAAATATTCGTCAGCTTTCGGACATTTACTACATACAGTTTTGAAATGCAACTTGAATTCTGGCTTCTGATAGGCCTCTGCAGCTTTCTGAAAGAGCTTTCCCACACCACGTCGGGGATATTTCATCCTCAAATTCTTTTGCATGTGATACATGCAATGCCCATGGTGCGCATTCTTAAACACCGCCTTGAAAGATGTTTTAACACTATCGGCACGATCAGAAAGTATCGCAAGATCATTCGTGTCCCCAATGATGGGTTTTAGCTTATCAAAAAACCATGTCCAAGACTCTATACTTTCAGAAGCAACAACACCCCAAGCAAGTGGAAATATTTGATGATTTGCATCTTGACATGTTGCCACAAGTAAGGTCCCTTTATAACGCGTTTTTAAATGCGTGCCATCCACAGAAATGACTTTCCGCATCGCCAAATAAAATCCCTCAATACTTTGACCAAGTGCCATGAAAAAGTATTTGAAAACATTCCCATCACTTTTTTCAATATGATATACAGTGTCCGGGTTTCTAGCCTTCAGCCTATAACAATATTTGGGTAATTCTCCCCAACTTTTGTTTGGATTACCCCTTATCAATCCTTCTGCATAACCCTTAGCCCTGTACGCCTTGCAATAAGTTACATCATATCCAAATTCTTGCTGGAAATCATGCATCAAGTCCTTTGGTGCGTTAATACGATTGGCATCTTTAAACCTTCTGGCAAAGTATGTGCCAATTAGCTTGTGCGTAGCATGTCTATGGTCTTTTCGAGGAGCAATAGGTGGGCAGCTATGCTTATTTGCATATGTTACCACTACAAATCGCTCAGAAGGTGCTTGAAATTTGGTGGCTCGCAAACGCCATTTGCAACCGGCGGCTTCACACATAAAACTGAATAAACGCTTTTGTTGGAAGTTTGCGTTTTGAATTCAAACTTGTACTTCGTAGCCAACTTCGCAAGTTTGAATACCAAAAAACTTTTGCATTTAAACGGATCATTCACACGAAAGTCTTCATGTTCGGGAATGCACACTAAAGTATCACCTACAGTACGGCTACAACGAAAGTCTTCATGTTCAATTCTTTGCACGTTAACCATAGTTGGGGGTGCATTCAAGGGATCAACAATCTCATTTCTCTCAACAAAGCCATCAAGATTCTCATTTGACAATTCATCAGCCCCGCTCATGCTAATTCTCTGATATGATTCTTCTAAATAAACATCTTCACCCAAATTCACCAATAAGGAGTCTTCAAGTTGCTCATTAAAGTCCATGTTGTCACCCCCCGTGTTCAAATGAGAATCTTCGACACATGTTTCTATGCTTTCTATTCTTACATCCAACATCTCTTCCATGGCATTCCCAACAACATCCACATCTATCTCTTCATTAACAGTCTTTTCAACACATGTCTCTATGCTTTCTATTCTTACATCCAACATCTCTTCAATGGCATTCCCAACAACATCCACATCTATCTCTTCATTAACATTCTTTTCAACACATGTCTCCATGCTTTCTCTTCTTACATCCAACATCTCTTTCATCCCATTTGCCAAAACATCAACATCTGTCTCTTCATCTCTTTCAACACATGTTTCTTGACTTTCCGACACATTTACTACTTCACATGTTTCTTGACTTTCATAAACCTCGGTACACTTTTCCTTTTCCTTCAAACATATTAATAAAGCATCTTGTTTTAAATTACAAACATATATAAACCGATTCACAAGCTTATCGCAATCAAGCACCATCGGTCTAGCTTTACTAATGGGGACCATATATTTCATCTCAAACTCTTACTTAGTTGTATTGATTTCCAACTCATTTTTCACCATGTCATACAATTCTTCAAATGTAATGTTCTTTTTGACACTCAGAATCGTCGAAACTTCTTCAGATTCACACCCTACATACTTCCAAGACCATAGACCATTGACGTCTTTTTCAATCTCCACAGGGTAAAATATAAAAATACAAACTTTATCTTCCATCACGCTTCACCGAGATCCTATTTTTATTCAATACAATAATTACAAACCAATATACACATAGACAAAAACCATAATTCCGTTCAAATAGCCATTAACAAGTTTAAACTTGTGTCACACTATAATCAATCCACCTTGAAATGCGAGATAGAAGTTCACATAGCCATTAACAAGTTTAAACTTGTGTCACACTATAATCAATATTTTAAGATTAATACGATTACCATTCACTGGAAATGCAAATAGATATAACCAAATATATATATATATATATATATATATATATATATATGTAGTCATACCGGGTAATAATCGCACAATTCACAAATTCAACATTTAACCATTTCAATTCAAATCAAATATCCATTCTCAATCAGGGTCTCCCCTATTTTCAATTCAATTCAGAGTTAAACACACGGTTTAAGCTAATCCCACAGGGTAAGTAAACTAACAAACTCAATTTCCCTAAATTCACATACCGGTATGGAAAGCCAAGAAACCCTTTCGATTACCACCCAGCTCGGCTCGGACAATGATTGACGGAGAAGAAGAAAAGAGAGGGCTGTTCCGGCAAGGACAATGACTGGACAGCGATGGAGAGACACAGCAGAGTTATTCGCTTTGCAAAGAGAGGGGCGGAAGCAAAGTAATTGGCTACTGATCTGATTTTGGCGCGTAAATTAGGGTTGGTTAATTTACCCGCCCTAATTTAGGGGGTCGGATTAAGCAAAGTTTAATGGGATGTTTAATTAAGGGTTAATTACATTTTTAGTGTTAAGTAAATCACCCCAAATCAAGAAGGGGGGAGGGCATTAATGGCTCTTCACCCAACTTGGAGAGTCCAAGCTTGTTCATGACATGATTTATGTCATAAGCTTATTGTTGCAACAATTTCGGTTGACAAACTTAAATAACTAAAGGCCCCATTAAAGTATGGGGTCTATTGATTAAACCACCATTAATGCGCCCATAACACTTTAAGGTGTGACCGTCTTATCTGGACCGTCGATATTGGTTATCTAAGTGGGGCATTTATATATGATGTAGTCATATAGGACTGGACCGATTTAATCTGCATTTCTCAAATAATTCCGTGATTGAGAAATCTTATTAAATCACAAGATGATCATATATGATTAACCTTAATCCTGAAGTGATTGCAGACTCCTGCTTGTTTCAAGATAGGGTTTGATGTGTTCGTTAAGGATTGATAAGATGCGCGGTCCGAATCACTTTCACGTTGGCACTATTCTGGAATGGGTGATGAGTGTGTGTCTCACAGATATGAAATTCATTCCTTCCTGTGGGAAGTAAAAAGACAATCCCCTTATTTGTTAATCCTAGAAACTGATCGATCGGCCGAGTTCGTATTGGTTATGAACTAATTGATCACTAGTGGGTTAATGGTAAATAAGGATAAGATGTAATGAAGAAGGTTTACGGAAACATTCCCGCTTCGTTACGGATAGTCTATGGAGGGTTAATCTGTATGTAATGATTATATCAATGGACACTTATTGACTCGACTTTCTGAGAATAAGTTATATCTATAATCGATAGAGTTCAGTTTCGGATTTATGGTGGCATAATCCCGAATTTAATAAGTTGAGCAGAAATATTATGTTCGATGAATGTTTTATTCAATTTATTGTAGCTACTGGTTATAGGTCCATGGTCTCCGGGTTGGCTCCTAACACGCGAGTGTTTTCTCTTTTTATGGAACCTTGAGAATAAATTAAATAGTTGGTCTATTTAATGAATATGCAATATTATTTATTTGGTAAATAATATGTAAAATAGAAAAGACATTTTCTATTAATTATAATGGCAAAAATGGCGCCACTTTGTGATAAAATTAGGAAAAGAGATTTTCCTAGATTATGTCACATGTGTAATTAATCAATTATTTATTTGTTAGATAATTAATGGAAAAATAAAAGATTGATTTTATAATCATTATCTCATTTATGGAGATTATCTCTTATTTTAAGGCAAATATCTTTTCCTTATGGAAATAGGTAATTGTAGTGTGAAAATGATAACTCTCTTTTGGCCAGTTATTTTCCTATATAAAGAGAGTTTCTCCTAACACAAATTACATTGAAATTTTGCGCCACATACTAAATAAAAGAAGAGAAAAATTAGTTTCTCGTTCTAGCCATTGGGAGAAGAAACTAGGGTTTTTCTTGAGCATATTCAAGGAGGTTCTACTATGAGGATTGACGTCCACCAGTCGTCGTTTGGAGATACAACTCGGAAGATCACGGCTTCTCTCCGGTTGGGGTAAATCTACTAATCTTCTTGTAGATTAATTTATTATGCGAATCATATCGTGGTAAAATCGAAAAACGAATTTTAATTCGTAGCTTCCGCTATGCATGATCGAGTGTCTCGATCGATGCTGTGAATCAGATCTGACGATCCAATTATGGATCGGATCCGGATCAGGTTTCAGATACCCAAAGAAATGGTGTATATGTCAGAGATAATGACAGCAAGATTGAGTTGTTTAGATAATTATGTGTGAGTTTAAATTATGTTAGGATATGTTTTTCGGTTTCAGATAGAGATCTATTTATCATATATTAGTCTATAAATATTGTAATACTTTCATTATTATTATCAATAAATTCAATACAATCTATTTTATATTTCTTTGTTATGGTATCAGAGCTCTCCGACAAACGTCGTTCGGATCCTGTGCGTCTACTAAGAAATTCATCCAGGTGGGTGTTCGTATCATTAATCTAAACGAACTCTCACTCCACCTCTCGCTTTTACCTTTATTTCAGTTGATTTTTTTTTTACGGTTACTTCGAATATTCTCCGTCTCTAAATCCCCACTTTCTACAATCTTTTTTCCAGTTTTTCTCTCCCTACCCCCGTATCTCCAAAGGTCGGTGCTTTGTTTTGTCTTTACCCTCTATCCCAGGTCCCAAGACTCCCAACTCCTCCTCTCTGCTTTAATATTTCATAGCCTCTTTTAATTTTCTTTATTTTCTTAAGACAATACCATGGCATATGACTAGGATCTGCAGCCAACATTTCTACACTTCCGCATTCTCTCATCACCCCATGCCTTTTTTTTTTTCGTTCTGAATTATGTCCGAATCAAATATCAAAACAACCCAATCCTTTTTCCCTTTTATGTTATTGTTTTTTTGTTGTTTTTTTTTAATTAAATAAATTGCTCTTTTGTAATTATTTATCTTCCAAACCCCAGAAATCCATGGTTCCCGCTTTTTCTAACATTGGCAATCTAATCCCCGAGATATTTTTTTTTCTCTCTTATAATATGACGTCTTCTCATATAATTCTTTTTCTCCGGCTTTCAAAAACTCTACACCTATTTCCTTATTTCTTCTAGTAATCAAAATCCATTGACTCCCTCGCTTCACTCCTTTCACCGGCAGTTATACTTTCAATTAGTATTTGTTTTGCTCTATCTCAATCAATAAATTCTTCTTTCTTTTCTTTCTTCTATTTCCTTTTTAGGGTATGATATCCCCCCCTACTATTTCTTCCTCTCTCTATCACAGGGCATGATCTCCCTCCAAATATTTCCTCTTTTCCTCCTTTATCACAGGATTCAAGCAGTATCAAGTTGTGAAGAAGTTGATGCCGATTTATATGGAGAAGTTTGTTGCATACACAATGTGAAAAAAAACCAGATTCATTCGTTACGTTACGAGCCACGTTACGAGCAAATCTCCATTTCATTGCATTACCATGAGATTGCGGAGGCGTGTCAGAGATAATGATAAGATTGAGTTGTTTAGATAATTATTTTTGAATTTGAATTATGTTAGGATATATTTTTTGGTTTCTGATAGAGATCTATTTATCATAGATTAGTCTATGAATATTGTAATACTTTCAATATTATTATCAATCAATTCAATACAATATATTTTATATTTCTCTATTAGTATAGCCTTGGTATCTTCCACATTCTCTATTCAATCTCAAGCTAGCTTTCATGGCTGCTTCTAATTTTTCCTCGTCACCAACTAATCTCGCACCGGTTCCAAAGTCCCGGATATATAATTTCCGAATCTGGATCGTTAGTCAAGACCCAAAGTATAAATTTTTGAATCACGCAGCCTTACATACATTCTGCTATATAATTTAATGCGGAAGGTGAAGAAACTAAACACTCGGCTATTACAAATTTGATACATAATTTTCATTACATACTAAATCATCATGTATATTGGTTATTGATTAGAATTCTTTTTGCACTTTGGGTTTGTAAATTGATGTTTTGCCCTTTGATGACCTGGTAATAAAGTGATCTCTTTCCCAAAAAAAAAACATCTCGTACATGACTTATTCAACGGTGACTAGTATTGTCACTAAGTCTAAAATTACACTTTTTTATCATACAAAAATTCAAGTTGAGTCACTAGAACCTAAAATGCATTTTTAACGATAAAACAACATGTTTTTAACAACAAAACAACACTGTTTTAATATTAAAAAAAAAAAAACCTGAAACGATCTCAGTGAGGTGCCACCGGAATCACAAAGACCTAAACCTACAGATATACCATTGATAAAGATTGGGAGTCGAAACGTTCCAGGGTCTACTAATTTTTCTACCGTGTCAGAATCCGGGTAATCCTCAGAGTCTGAAAACATGGTGTCCGGATCCTCATCCGGATCATCGGAGTCGTAGTCAGACGATATATCAATAAGCTCGATAGGAACGTGCACTCCGCCGATAAGTCTCATATCGCTTCGGTTTTCCTCGCTTCTGCTTAAGTGCTTGATCTCTCTCTCCACTCGCTTCTTGTCAGCTTCATATTGCACTCTGGCTTCTGATCTAGGATACATAGAGATTGGTTTGATGTTCAACACAGTACGAGGCATTGTGTCTGACTCGTCTAGCCTTAATCTCTTTTTTTTTCTTGACTGAATTCCCGAAGTGTCCGGATACTTCCTGCAAAAGAGACAAAATAAAACAAAGAAAAGATTATCAACTCCCGCTTCAGTTGGGGATGAGCTCAATTGTTGCGGACCTACTAACTAAAATCAACAGGGAATAACACATAAGAACAAAGGCTGTTCAGAATTCGATTTTCAAGGTCTCGGTAACCCGGGGATAAACCACGGTAAACCGGACCTAAAATTTCTTATTCTGACAGATTAACAGGTGTAGGTTTGATCCAGAATGACTTAAGACTCGAAAGAAAATAAAATAAAATAAAAACGACTTCTTAATCAGAATTAAAACGTTTATCCTTAAAATTGGCCATTGTACCCGGCAACGGCGCCAAAAATCTTGATCGCGTGTAAGTCACTAACGTCGATATTACTAGCAAGAATACTAGGTACATCGTAGTATAGTAAATGCGAGTCAAGGTCGATCCCACAGAGACAATGCAACTTTAATTATAAACGATTCTAACATAATTAAGAAGCGACATATAAGTGGTCATTGACCAACAATAAACATAAAAGAAACATGGTATTTCTCCCCCTCTTTCCAATGACTTACTAACTTGGATTAGTTAATCCTTACATTTACTTCCCCACATAATTTCCTTAAATTAATCGAGCGAGCTTTTAATTTAGTTTTAAAGCTACGGGTGCAACTCCTAACCCTATCTACTCCGACAATGGTAGTAGACGATCTATACGCAATTACCCTCCTTACTTGGTCCGTAATAGCCCATATGCATAAAGAACTAGAATTGCCGATATCGAGCGCTAACTCATACCGCTAACTCCGCTTAGCATTTATCGACAGCACCGACAAGACGTTTAGGGTCCATCAAGACTATGTCCAAACTAACACTTCACTATTCATATTTCATGCTAGTTTTACTATTACAATAAGCAGATTGGCCAGATCTAACCTACTGTTAATTAAACATGCCGATCAACGTACCTGTAGTGAATCCTCCAGATCAAGTTGCCTAAATATTGCCGCGGTAAACCGGTATAGACCGCCGGGTTACCAGGGTCATCTTTTCTTAATTTTGGATCTACATTGCTCAATTACGATTAATCTAAGTAAATCATGGGATCGTTAAACATGCAGATTAACTAAAACACATAAATACGAACAGATCTACCATATTGAAGACAAAAAAGAACGTTCAAAGCTTCATACCTTCAACAATGGAGGTCTAGCTCGATCTACTCAAGCTAGAGATGGTAGAGAAGGGGAGAAAACAAGAAATAACTCCTCAAACGCTTGGAATAATTTTATTTCATCAAATTGTATAATGTAATTGAAGATTTAATAATAAGATATGAAAATCTTATCAAGAACTCTGTTAATGCGTCCTTATATAGATACAATGACCGACTTATGATTCTCAGAAACCCTAACCGACCTAGTAGAGGCGGTAGAATCAATTTCGTGTCCATCAAGGGTTCGGTTTACCGGCCCTAGCCCACGGTAAACCAGGCCGACTTTTCTCATTTTTCTTCAGCAGACTTCTTCTTGGACTTTAATCACTTGGCCCAACATGCTCCTTTCGGTCCATATCCGTTCTCCAATGCTCCAGATTTGGTACATCCTATAAAACACATAAAACGAGGCAAAACAGTACCAAATCTTTGGGAAAATAACATAGATGCAGAATTACAATCCGAGAAACACGCACATAGCATTTAACACATATTCCACATAATAACGAGCCTATCTATCCTCTATTGAGTAGAATTCAGGGTGAATATAGGTATAATTAATGGTACCATTTAGAGTATTATCAGTGGTAGGAGTAGGACTATTCATATTATCATTTTGATTATCATCACAATTGTTGGGAAAACCTCAACATCCTGACTGACAGACACATTGATGTCTTTACTTTTGGAAGTTTGAGGATGGACATTGGACTCATATCCAGTGAGATTCAAATGAAAGGTATTGACAAGATTAGGGTCAAGAAGCACACCCCTGTTAGGTCCTTGGGTAAAGCCATTTTTAAAAGGAATTCAGACTCATTAAAAACAACATCTCTACTAATGAAGATCCTTCCAGACTGGTCAAGACACTTATAACCCTTATGTTGAGGACTCAGACCCAGGTTCACAACTTTACAGAATGATAACTGAATTTATGACTATTGTAGGGCCTGAGGTTAGGATAACAAGCACATCCAAACACTTTGTACTTCGTGTAATCAGGTTTGACTTTAAAGAGAACTTGTGAGGGTGACTGATTGTTTAAGACAGGGGTAGGAAGATCATTGATAATCTGAACAACGTGTTCAAATCCATTCCACCAAAACTTTAGAGGCATGGAAGACTGGGCTAAAAGAGTTAAACCCATCTCCACTATATGTATATGCTTTCTCTCAGCTCTACCATGTTGACCATGTGCATGAGGACAAGGATGTCTAAAGGCAATCCCACTTTCTTTCAAAACAGATTCAAACACTCTATACTCCCCCCTCCAGTCTGACTGCAAACATTTAATAGTAGTTTGGAATTGGTTTTCAACAAGTTTCTTGAAGGAGAAAAAATCAGATAATGAATCAAACTTGTGTTTAAGAGGGTATATCCATGTGTACCTAGAGTGGTAATCTATGAAGTGAATGTAATACTGATACCCTAAGGTAGAAGTGACAGGTGCAGGACCCCATAAATCAGTGTAAATCATATCAAGGACAGACTTAGCATGAAAAGTAGACTTAACATAAGGTAAGCAATGCATTTTACCAAATTGACAGGCTTCACAAAAAGAAAGATTATCATTAAAAGCAACATCACAAGAGTTTAACACAGTTTTCAAAATAGATTTAGAGGGGTGGCCAAGTCTTTTGTGCCAAACATTAGGGTTTTTCTCAAGAAAATAGGAACAAATAGAAGCATTACAGGAATAATTATTAGGCTGAGACAGCTTCTTGGAGTGAAGGGAGATTTGTTGAATGGAGCTTTGAACAACATGAAATTGGTAGAGACCATGCCTAAGAACTCCTGTTTGCAGCAGGGTCTTTGTTTCCTTGTCCTTGACATAACAACAATGATTGTCAAATTCAATTATAATAGGATAATCATTGGTTAACTGAGACACACTAACAAGGTTTTTTGTCATACTAGGAACATGTAAAGAATTTTTGAGGTGAAGTGGTGTGTTGGTTTGTGTAGGTAAAATACAAGATCCAATGTGTTTAATAGGAAGATGCTCACCATTCCCAACAGTTAGGTTATCTGATCCTGTATAATCTCCAGTGAGATGCAAATTGTTGATGTATGTGGTGATATGATTTGTTGCACCACTAACCATGTACCAGGCTGAGTCCATTGTGCTTTTATGAGTGGTAACAAAAGCCTATTTAGAGCTATTAGAGCTAGGAGATACAAAGTCCTCTTCAAACCTGTGCCAGCAAGCAGTCACTATGTGCCCAGTTTTTCCACAAAGTTGACACACAGGCCTGTTAGAAGAACTGTTGTTGGAGTTTCTGCCACCCATCTGCCTCTTTTGCCTCTACCACATCTACCTCTATTGGAGGAATTTGAAGGATTTGCAGGTCTAGGATTAGAGTTGGATCTAGGACTTGACCTGCTAGCAAACTGAGCAGATGGACCTCCAGTACCATCACCTGGAATACTTACATTGAACCTAGAAAGCAATCTTTCATGAGTGAAGAGCTGAGATTGAACCTCTTACTAGTTCATAATTCTAACCCTTGAAGTCAAGTTCACTATGACTGCCTCATATTCCTTCTCCAGACCAGCTAAAGTGGCTAAAATCAACTCTTATTTTGAGACAGGATAACCTGCAGCTGCTACGTTGTCAACATAAGACTTCATTTGTGCTAAGTAGTCAACCATAGTCTTGGACCCTTTAGTAGCTCTAGTCATGGCACTTTTGTACTCTAAAATTCTTGATTCTGCTTGACTGTTAAACAAAGTCTCCAAGGTCATCCAGATTTCTCTTGCAGAAATGCATCCAACTACCTCTTGTAAGGCTTGTTTTGTCATAGAACTCATCAACCACCCAATCAACAACTGATCTGTAATGTTCCACTCTTCGGTTGTTTGAGGTCTTTGAAAAAGGGATGAAGACAAGGAAACAGATCCTAGTCTGTGTTGTGGATCTTCACCAAGAACATGATTTCAAGCCTTTGACCTCTAATGATTGGTAGTACCGTAGACTTCCAGAGTAGATAATTAGATCTATCCAATTTGTCATTACAAGTCTGACTCAGATTTCCAGAAAATGGCAGATTAGAGATGGGATGCATACCTAGAGACCCAAGAGAGGGAGATGGTGGTACATAGGAATAACCAGGAGTGAAGGCACCACCAGTAGGATCAATTCTTCCAAAGTTCAAGCCAAAAATCGGAGGTAGATGTTAGGTTAAGTGGGCCAAAGCCCAATATCACAAGATTTGTTAAGTTGCTGCTTTGTTGAATCCCACATCGGGAGTTTTAGAAGATGCAGCCGACTTTGGCTTATTTAAATAGGCATTTAGACATTTGTTTATTGGTGTACCAAGTGTGTCAATTAGTGTACCAATCAAGATAAACTCCCAATTGCCTTAGCTATTTTGGCTATTGTTTTAGGCTTTTGGAGAGTTGTATCTTTTGTACTTCTCCTCTTTAGTAATATTTCTCTTTCGCCCGTGGACTAGTCGGCATATTGCCGGAAACCACGTAAATTTGGTGTTTTGTCTTTTTCCTTCCGTTTGTTATTTTGTGTTACCGTCGTTAAGGGCTATTGCTCGGTTCGTTTTTCCTAACAAACTGGTAGCAGAGCCGTGGTTTTTTGAGCCGACGTTTTCCGAGTTTTTGAAAAAATTAGCCACCATGACGGTAACTAAGTATTATTTTGAGAAGTTCGACAGAAACGTCAACTTCGGGATGTGGCAGTTGAAGATGGAGGCTATGCTGATTCAGGAGGGCTTCGATATTGCGCTGCTTGGGAAGGAGAAAAAGCCGGAGAAAATGTCAGATGAGGAGTTTGATGGTCTCGACAAGAAGGCCAGGTCAGGTATCATCTTGTGTCTTTCTGATGAGGTTTTAAGAGAGGTAGCCACTGAGGTTACTGCTAAGGATTTGTGGGAAAAATTAAAATCCTTATATATGAAGAAAACCGTTGAGAATAGGCTTTATTTAAAGCAAAGTTTGTATATGCTTCGTATGTCTGAAGGGTCATCTATATTATCGCACTTAGATAAATTTGATTCCATGCTGATGGATTTGAGTAATATAGATGCTAAGATTGATGATGAGGATCAGGCCCTGTTGTTATTGTGTTCACTTCCCCAGTCGTTTAAGCATTTTAGGGAAACGATGCTTTATGGTAAGGAAACTATTTCTTACAAAGAAATTAAGTCGATTTTGAAATCGAAAGAGCAGATTGATAAAGATATAACTGGGGAAAGTAGTAGTAGTCAGGCAAACGTGCTGGTAGTTCGGGGCAGATCAAATAAGAAGGATGCAAATAGTGAGAATTATATTTGAATCCCAGACATAAAGATTTGACGTGCAATTATTGTAAAAAGATCGGGCATATCAAATCTGATTGCTTTCGTCTTAAGAACAAAGAAAAACGTGAAAAGAAGAAAGAGCATAGTAAAGAGTCTGGTCAGGCCGGTTTCGTTGAAGATGAGAGTGATTGAGATATTTTCTTTGCTGATGATAAATTAAGGTCTGTTGATGAATGGATCTTGGATTCTGGTTGCACGTATCATATGTGTCCCAATAGGGATTGGTTTTCCACGTATGATTCAGTTCAAGGTGGAGTTGTTTCGTTAGGCAACGGTGCAGTTTGCAAGGTTGCTGGTATTGGTACGGTTAGAATCAAGACCCATGATGGTGTTTTCGGAACACTTAAGAAAGTCAGACATGTTCCGGATTTGAAGAAAAATCTTATCTCTTTGGGCGCATTTGAGACTCTTGGATTTAGGTACACCGCTAAAGGTGGAGTTCTGAAGATAATTAAAGGTGCTCTTGTTGTTATGAAAGCTTGCAGGTCTGGTGGTTTGTATGTTTTGCAAGGATCCACAGTTATTGGCAATTATGCAATCCGTATGTCATCTCGTTCAGAATTAGACATTACGGAGCATCGTTTATTTGTTAAGTTCAAGCAGCGCTTGGACTTATTTGACATAGTCTGAAGACTTTTGAAGTTTGTGGAGGAAGAGTGGTATTACTATTTCTGGATTTGGGTCTTTGTCCCAAGGTGGAGATTTGTTAGGTTAAGTGGGCCAAAGCCCAATATCACAAGATTTGTTAAGTTGCTGCTTTGTTGAATCCCACATCGGGAGTTTTAGAAGATGCAGCCAACATTGGCTTATTTAAATAGGCATTTAGACATTTGTTTATTGGTGTACCAAGTGTGTCAATTTGTGTACCAATCAAGATAAACTCTCAATTGCCTTAGCTATTTTGGCTATTGTTTTAGGCTTTAGGAGAGTTGTATCTTTTGTATTTCTCCTCTTTAGTAATATTTCTCTTTTGCCCGTGGACTAGTCGGCATATTGCCGGAAACCACGTAAATTTGGTGTTTTGTCTTTTTCCTTCCGTTTGTTATTTTGTGTTACCGTCGTTAAGGGCTATTGCTCGGTTCGTTTTTCCTAACAGTAGATTAACTCCAGAGAACATCCCTGATTGCAATTAGCTAAGAGGAGGAAAAGAGGTTGTTCCAAACATTGAGGTTAACGCAGCTCCGAAAGAGATTGTCTGAAAACCAACTGATACATCACTTCCTTGAGCTCCAGTCGTTACACCAACATTGATTTGTGTGTTTGTGGCGACTGGAGTAGTATCTGCAGCTGTTGCTGTTGCAACTGTGGTGGAAAGCGCGGTTGACGCGGCGGTGCTCATTGCCGGAGAAGAGGATTATGCCAGCATACCAGGCTCTGATATCAAGATGAAAGAAATGGTACAACAGGGAATATTTTTCATTAACCAAAATCTATCAGTCTGTTGTACAAGCTTTTACATGGATAATGCCACATCACACACAAAGGTGGCATATCTACACTGAACCGTTGCAGCAGATAGTAGTACTACCTCCGGTCCAAAATATAAGTCATTCTAGGTGTTTTCATACAGATTAAAAAAATGGTTGAATGTCATAAATTTAAAGGTTAATGTCTATAATGCCCTTGACTATCATTAATGCAGTTATTGTTAAGTAATAAAAAGTGGTTGGATTGATAATAAATTAGGGTACGATAGAGAAAAGAGTAATAATTGATGTTTTGGTAATATATAATGACATATATTGTGGGATAAATCTAAAAGTGTAGGATGACTTATATTTTAGACCGGGGGTAGTATATCTTTAGATTTCTTTCACCTTTTTCTGCAGATTTTGCGTAACATTCCTCTATAATAAAAAAGAGATGAGCTTTTGCTTTGAGTTTTATCTTCAATATATCACGTTTCTACGTTATATGGTATTCTAAATTTGATTTTCACACGGTCAAAAATCAATTCAAATTTAGATGATTTTCAAATTGCAACATCCAAATAGATGTCACACTTGAAGAAGAAAATATGTTTCAGATAACTTCCAACATACATTGTAATCTACGATCAATGAAATGTTTATGTGATTTTTCAAAATTCAACCTCCAAAATATATGTCAAACTTGAAGAAGAAAATACATTTTTGATACGATAACTTACAGCAACCATTTTAATCTACAATCAATGTGATGTTTGTGTAATTTTTTTTTTAAAAAGTGATCACGGAAAAGCAAAAACATCTTTTTTCACGAAATCTTCAGCCTACCCTGATGGGATCCAAACATTCTGAGTATTTCAATTGTTTGGCTCAAACACTTTCACGAAGGGAAGGGAAGAAAAATAAACAAATAAATAAGGTTGCCGACCCGATATCTACATTTTCTTGATTCGTTTCAACTCCTCTAAGAGATCTCCAAATACTTCATCTTGAGGAAACCTTTGATATTTCTTCCTACAACGGCATTTATACTTCAGGTGGCCTTTCTTCCTACAACGGCGATCATAATTCAGGTAGAAAGCCTTCAGTTGTTTACGATCTTTCCAAAAAATTACCCAGGTAACTGATGCGACACACCAGCCCAATTAGTTTCATCTTGCAGCCAAAAAAAAAGTATTATCGGTAGTTAGAAAGGGAGAAGAATCGTAAAGATCTAGAAGTTCAATAATTGAGCCGGCGAATATAATCTTAAAAGGAAGGGAAAATGTTTAAAAGCGTAAAAAGAATAAAACACATGTCGGAATGTGATTGAAACAACTAATAACTCTTCGAGTCTCTACGATAAAATTTTCCCCATAAATACAAATTTATCTCACTCGAAAAGCACCTACGGCAGTTATGCTTATACACAATGGTACTGCTGCTTACAAACCTGAGCAATAGTTTCTGATAATAAAATTAATCACATATTTGCAGCTGAAATGTCTTTTTTCAACTACATCATATCTACCACTTACTGAACTATATAATAAGCTGTTGAATTTAATCATGAGAAAAGAAAACAAAAATAAAGATATTCAATCTTCAAATAATGTTATAAATATAGGCCTAAACACATTAAAAATCTGTCACATTCTGTGTTGCAACAAGCATACCGAAAATTCTAGTGTATTAACCAATTAATTATTCATGTGCTTTGAGAGAAACTCTTTCCCCCTCTAACAGATTTATCCCTATGAATCAAAATAGCAAAAATTATCTAATTCTTTACAAAGTACAATTTGAAGTATGAAAACTGGTCCATAGTAGTTGAATAGGCCTATTTGCATACACCTAAACAGAACAGCTGAGGCCAATGCAAGTGTAGTTGAAGAAATTGATTTTACTATAAAATGCACACCACGGACATTCATTTTAACAATTCAAACAAGTACATATAATTTGGTAGAAAGCAGTTTTTTAGTTCTTGATCGTTGGTGTTGCTTATAAAGAAATCATTCTAACATCCCCTGGATATGGCCTAGTGGTGAAGGCATGGGTGGTAATTCAGCCTGGAATCTAAGCTAGAGGTCAGCGGTTCGATTCCCGTAAGGGGTTGATTTCCGATTGATAACACCCTTCAAACAGAGATTTAATAGGCAACTCTACGCCGGAAATGCTTGTGCTACTCGATTAACCTCTCCTCACGATCGGAGTGAGGGGACCCTTAATGGTAGGGTTTACCATTTTTTTAAGAAATCATTTTAACAATGTTAAAGCAATTTTTACGGTAGGGTTTACCATTTTTTTAAGAAATCATTTTAACAATGTTAAAGCAATTTTTGCTTTCTTCATTATTATTACTTCTAGTCAAACCAGAACCCGTTTTCATTTTTTCTTATCTTTCCATTGATAATCATTGTCCTTTCTCTTTCAGGCATAAATAATTACTCCCCAACAAAACGGGACACATTTGTGGATCAAACACAAATCCCTAACTTTTTAGAAGAAATACATATCAATCAGCATTATTGAGTAAAATCCTTTTAAATGAAAAAAATGTATTGTTTTAAGAATGGTATGTGTGAAATAAAAAATTATGGTATTTGACAAATTTTACAAATTTAAATTACCTTATATATATCGGAATACATCGATGTTTGACGATGCTGGATTTTGTTTATGAATAAATCCGGGCCGTTTAATCTAGAGGTAATTGAACGAGGGATGTTTTTTTTGGTGATTTTTAGACCGAGCTTGAGTTATTTCTCTCAGTTGCTTTTAATATCACGATTATTGTTATCAGTCGTAAATCAGCTTCGTAGCCTCAGGGTTGTTATATAGGGGGACGATTTATCCTCTTTCCTTGTCCTGCAAGGAATTAGATTATTATTATTATTATTATTATTATTATTATTATTATTATTTCCTAAGGATTAATACATGTAAATCCCTATGATTTAGGGATAATTATGGATATATTTAAATGTCAGGATCAGAGTCTTTATGACCCAAGATTCTTTTCTTAATTATTTTTAGCTACTCAGCACGTGGAATAACCGCCAGGCTTGCTCTGTACGTCCTACGCCGAGCCCCCAAGACCACTATGGCCGAATTGGGCGCCTCTTTCACTGTGCCTTGGCCGACTGCGGTGGCTGGAGGAGGAGTTTCGCGATCTCCCACTGGGATTAGGGACTGCGCCTGGTATGTATGTGCTTGGGGCTCTTAGCCCTTAATGCCTTACTTTTAGAGGCTAGTCATTTATTATACGACTTAAGAGGATGACACGTGGCGTAGTTCTTGTCGGGCAATGTCATAAGCCCCCAAGATCTGGCTGAACCACTCGTTGTGAGGTCGGATCTTTTAGAGATGTTGGTCGGCCCCTGTCATCTACACTTGTAGAATTTTACAATGGTCCTCTCTGCCAGGTGGCAGAGTTATTGTTATGACGCTTTCATTCGTGCCCACGTCTTCTGAGATGGAACGGTTTTTGAGAGTTAGTCCGACCTGCGGAGCTCAGCTTTGCAAACATATTGAGCCTGACATCCGAAGGCTCACTTCTACATCCATCCTGCGGACTTGCTTTCTGAGGAGGCCGACCTGCGGAGCTCGGTGTGAGTTCATCTGCGAACTAACTTTATCTCGCAAACTTAATGAGCCTGTCCTGCAGAGCTCTGAAATTTGGATCCGTCCTGCGGATTGTTTCTCTAGTCCATCTTGCGGACTGATTTTATGACGAGTCCGATCTGTGGAGCTCGGTTTGATAAGTTTAACTTGCAAACTTTGTTGAGTCCAACCTGCGGAGCTCTGAAAGTTGAAGTCTGTCCAGCAGACTTAAACAAACTTTTCGGGTCCGGCCTGCGGAGCTCAACTTTTGGAGTCTGTCCTGTAGACTTTAGAGAAAAGCTTTCAACTTTTTCCTGTATAGTGTTTGAATATATGCAAATTTTTGCAAGTTCTCTTGCCTTGATTTTATCTTCAGCACTTACCTTAAGTACTCTGATCCGCAGTGGGGTTTTTTTTGGATGGCATACTTAGTAGCGTGCGTAGATTTTTGCCTCTGACTTTACCTGCAGGGCTCTGCAATTCGTTGTCTGTCCTGCAGACTTAGGAAGTTTGACTGTTGCAAGCTTATTGAATCTAACTTGCAGAGCTTATTTCAAGCGGAGTTCAGTTGGTATGCTCAGCAAACCTAATAATTTTGATCGAGTCGACTGCGGAGCTCAAATTAGTTCGTCTTGCGAACCTTAACGAGTTTGTCCGTTGCAAACTTTATTCTAAATCGACTGAGCCCGACCTGCGGATGTTAGCTAGTTCGTTTTGCGAACTTTAATGAGTTTGTCCTTTGCAAACTTTTTCGAGCCCGACCTGTAGTACTCAGTTCGGTATGTCCGACCTGCGGATTGGGCGAGTTGGTAATTTGCAACTTCCTGAGTCTGTTATGCAGACTTTATTATTTTATTTTTTTGGTCTCATTATGCGGACTTTAGGGCCGTTATCACGAGACCTTATATTTTTGGGTCTCATTTATTCGGACTTTTTGAAATGTTATTATGACACTTATATTTTTGGGTCGATTATTAAGACTTTAGAGTCATTATGCGAGACCTTATATTTTTGATATGTTATTCGGACTTTAGAATGTTATGCGAGACCTTATATTTCTTGGGCTGTTATTCGGACTTTAGAAATTAAAAGCAGACACCTTATATTTTTGGGTCTCATTATTCGGACTTTAGAGTCATTATGCAGACCTTATATATTTTTTGGGTCTCATTTTAGACTTTAGGTCTCATTCATGCACCTTATATTTTTGGGTCATTATTCGGACTTTATATTTATGGGTCTGTTATTCAGACTTTAGGTTTGTTATGCAGACTTTAGGGCTGTTATGCAGACCTTATATATTTTTGGCCTGTTATTCAGACTTTAGGGCTGTTATGCAGACCTTATATTTTTGGGTCTGTTATTCAGACTTTAGGGCTGTTATGCAGACCTTATATTTTTGTTCTTCTTGATGGGGGTATCTTGCCCCTTAGTATGGCATACATTAACTTATAGTTTTGGATGGCATACTTAGGCTTTTGTTAAGTTTTTGTTCAGGTCTGTCCTACAGACTCAGTGAGTTTGGCTATTGCCAACTTGCTGAGTCTGATCTGCAGAGAACAGTTCATGTCTGTCTTACAGACTTAGCAAATGCGGTTAGGTCCGACCTGCAGACTCAGTTGTCAGTCCAGCTGACTTAGCGAGTTTTTTTTGAGTTCGTTTTGCGAAGCTCAGTTCGTCTATCCAGCAGACTTAATTAATTGGGTCTGACTTGCAGACTAAATTTTTTGGAGTCTGCTCAGACAAATTTAATTTTTGAAGTCTGATCTGCAGACTTGATTATTTGGGGTCTGCTCAGGCAGACTTTATTTTTTAAGTCTGATCTGCAGACTTAGTTTTCGGTCATATCAAAAATTGTATAAGTACAAAAATTATAGTATATGAAATTTTTTGCAACTTACCTTTCTTTTTCCGGTTATTTTCCTTGCAAATTTTTCGGCTGTTGCTCATCTGATCTGCTCTTCCAGCCCTCCAGTATGCCATGCAATAACTTAATAGTTTTTGGATGGCATACTCAATTTAAAGCATTTTCCTTAGTTTCTTTTTCTTTTTCTTTGATGCTCCAATATCCATCCTGCGGATTTAAACAGTTTATCCTTTGTAAACTTTATAGAGCCTGACCTGCAGAGCTCATTTGGTCCGTCCTGTGGACTTAATTAGCTCATCATTTGTGAACTTAAAGCCTGACCTGCAGTGCTCGGTTGGTCCGTCCTGCGGACTTAATTAGGTCATCCTTTGTGAACTTAGAGCCTGACCTGCAGAGCTCGGTTGGTCCGTCCTGCGGACTCAATTAGTTCATCCTTTGTGAACTTATAGCCTGACCTGCAGGGCTCGGTTCGTCAGTCCTGCTGACTTAATTAGTTCATCCTTTGTGAACTTAGAGCCTGACCTGCAAGGCTCGGTTCGTTAGTCCTACTGACTTATGAAATTTTTTCTGAGTCCGACCTGCGGAGCTCAGTTCGTCAGTCATGCTGACTTATGAATTTTTAGCTGAGTTCGTCCTGCGAAGCTCTGTTCGTTAGTCCTGCTGACTTAGGAAATATTTGCTGAGTTCGTCCTGCGAAGCTCTGTTCGTCAGTCCTGCTGACTTGGGAAAATTTTGTTGAGTTCGTCTTGCGAAGCTCTGTTCGTCAGTCCTGCTGACTTGGGAAATTTTAGCTGAGTTCGTCCTACGAAGCTCTGTTCGTCAGTCCTGTTGACTTGGGAAAATTTTGCTGAGTTCGTCCTGCGAAGCTCTCTTCGTCAGTCCTGCTGACTTGGGAAATTTTAGCTGAGTTCGTCCTGCGAAGCTCTGTTCGTCAGTCCTGCTGACTTGGGAAAATTTTGATGAGTTCGTCCTGCGAAGCTCTGTTCGTCAGTCCTGTTGACTTAGGAAATTTTAGCTGAGTTCGTCCTGTGAATCTCGGGAGCTCGGCTCGGATCTTGGAGATCTTGGGAGTTCGGCTCGGATCTTGGAGATCAGCATCTTTCTGGGACGATCGGGTGCCGAAACGGACTCCGATCTGTGTGAAATTTGAAGGGCTTGTTCCTACCTTCTTTTTCTCCAATCTAAACAGAGGAATTATTGTTCAAACGGTTGAAACTCCGGCAAGAGGCCATCGATTTGACTGCGTTTTTGGGACTGCTGCGTTTTGGTGTTAACAGCAGCAACTTTCCGGCGACGATCGTGCTTCTAAATGGACTCCGATCGGCACAAAATTTGGAGGGTTTGTTCGTCCCTCCTCCTTATTCAATCTGAATGGTATTATTATTCCAACGGTTGAAACTCTGGCAAGAGGCCATCGATCTGACTGCGTTTTTGGGCTGCTGCATTTTGGTGTTACCGTAGCAACTTTCCGGCGACGATCGGGCATCTAAACGGACTCCGATCGGCACGAAATTTGGAGGGTTTGTTCATCCCTCCTTCTTATTCAATCTGAACGGCGGAATGCTTATTCCAACGGTTGAAACTCCGGCAGGAGGCCATCGATCTGACTGCGTTTTTGGGTCTGCTACATTTTGGTGTTACAGCAACAACTTTCCGGCAACGATCGGGCATCTAAACGGACTCCGATCGGAACGAAACTTGAAGGGTTTGTTCGTCCCTCCTTCCTCTTCAATCTGAATGGTGGAATTATTATTCCAACGGTTGAAACTCCGGTAATAAGCCATTGATCTGACTGCGTTTTTGGCATGTTTTTGACATTAACAACCTCGATCCATTACCGATAAAAAGCCCTCTTTCTAGCGCCAATTGACGATGCTGAATTTCATCTATGAATAAACCCGGGCCGTTTAATCTAGGGGTAATTGAACAAGGGATGTTTTTGGTGATTTTTAGACTGAGCTTGAGTTATTTCTCTCAAGTTGCCTACGTATCCTGTTATTGTTCAGGAATCAAGTCTCCGTAGTTCCTTAGGGTTGTTTATATAGGGGACGATTTATCCCTCTTTCCTTGTCCTGCAATGAATTAGATTATTATTAATATTATTATTATTATTATTATTATTATTATTATTATTATTATTATTTCCCTAAGGATTAATACATGTAAATCCCTATGATTTAGGGATAATTATGGATATATTTAAATGTCAGGATCAAAGTCTTTATAACCCAAGATTTTTTCCTTAATTATTTTTAGCTACTCAGCACGTGGAATAACCGCCGGGCTTGCTCTGTACGTCCTGCGCCGAGCCCCTAAGACCACTATGGCCCGAACTGGGCTGCTCCTCTTCACCAGGCCTTGGCCAACCTGCGGTGGCTAGAGGAGGAGTTTCTGCATTAGTTGTTAATCTTTCCACTATCTATTGACCTGAACCAAGTTCTACGTCGACTTTGGTACTTCACTGTTACTCCCCGTGGATTCGACCTTATGACCACTATACTACCGTTGACCCAATACTCTGTCGGTTAAAGTTAGCGGTTAAGTATTTTGCTATCACTACTGTCTTAATCTTTCTTAAACTGCAATTTTCTCGTCTGTGTTTTAACAAACTGGTATCAGAGCGCCAGGTTCTAGATTCAGAGAAGTTGCAGGTTGAACATAGTTGATCTTCACCAAGACCGGTGACCGATGCTAGAATTTTGTGATCAAAGGTTTGTTCTTTAATTAGAAGGATATCAACAATGAACGTAAAGATTGATAAATTTATAGGGAGGAATAGTTTCAGTTTATGGCAAATCAAGATGCGAGCCTTGTTAAAGACAAGGATTGTGGACTCCTTTATCTGATAAAGAGGAGGCCAGTTCCGCAGATTATGCCAGTCTGGAGGAGAAAACACATTCAACCATCATGTTGTGCTTGTCTGATGATGTTATCACAGAAGTTGCTGAGGAAGACACCGCTGCCAAGTTAGTTAAAGCTTGAAAGCCTGTCTATGACTAAGTCATTGGCCAACAAGTTGTTGCTGAAGCAGAGGCTATTCAGCCTGAGGATGCATGAGGGGGCTTAGCTGACAGACCACCTTGATCAGCTGAACAAAATATTACTTCATCTCAGGAATATTGATGTGAAGATTGAGGAAGAGGATGTTGCTTTGATTTTGCTGGTTTCATTACCATCTTCCTATAAGAACTTTGTGCAGTCCTTTATAGTTAGGAAGGATACAGTGGCTTTGGAGGATGTAAGGTCAACTTTACATGCTAGGAAGCTAAGACATAAGGCAGCAGGGGCAGACAATCAGGCTATTTGACTAGTATTCAAAGAGCAATGATGGAAAAGAGCATGGTCGATCCTAGAAGAAAAATTCCAAGAAGACAAGGTCCAAAGGCCCTAAATCCATAGATGTTTGCAATTACTGTAAAGAGCAGAGGCATTGGAAGTTCAATTGTCCAAAGAGGACGAAAGCAAAGAGGAGAAACAAGCCTCGCTTGCATTTCTTTGTGGCGAATAAGCATGACTCAGATAAGGATATGGTCCTAGTGGCAGGAGAGTCAACACATCAAACTGATGTGTGGATTCTGGACTCTGGGGCATCCTTTCATATTTGCCCTCACAGAGAGTGGTTCTCAAGTTATCAGCAGATACATGATGGTCATATATCTATGGCAAACAACAAGGCCTGCAAGGTAGTTGGGATTGGTTCAGTTCAGTTGAGGACAGAGGATGGAAGATTCTATAAACTGGGTGAAGTTAGACATGTTCCACAAATGACCAAGAACTTGGTATCTCTCATTTCTTTAGACAACAGGGGATTCAGTTTTAAGGGTGAAAGTGGGGTGTTGAGTGTCTATAAAAACTCAGTTTTGGTTCTCAAATGAGTTAAGATAGGGACTCTGTATATACTAAAAGGGTGAGTTATTGCTGGTTCTACTGTTGTGGCATCAACTGAGATTCATCAGTCACAACTTACAAAACTGTGGCATATGAGACTGGGTCACATGGGTGAAAAAATGATGTAGGTTCTTTCTTAAAAGGATCTTCTTAGGGACAGTAAGGTCAAGCATTTGGACTTTTCTGAGCATTATGTTTTTGGGAAGCTTCATAGGAGCAAGTTCTCAAAAGGGGGTACACAACACAAAGTCATCACTTGATTACATTCATTCTGATTGTTGGGGGCCTTCAAAGGTGGAGTCATTGGGTGGTCATAGATATTTTGTGTCATTCATAGATGAATGTTCAAGGATGACTTGGGTGGCGCTGATGAAACACTAAAGTGAAGAATTTAATAACTTCAAGCTGTGGAAAGCTCTAGTTGAAAATCAGTTGGGAAAGAAGATCAAGAGGCTTCATACAGATAATGGTCTGGAATTCTGCTGGACTGAGTTTGATGAATTTCACAAAATTTGTGGCGGGTTCTTGCAAATAAATTTCAAATTTCAAATTTTGATGTTTTTGAGATCTGTAACATTTTCGGCGGGTTTTCTTGAAAAAAATTTCACAATTTCAAATTTTGATGTTTTTTATTTTATTGAATAAATGTTAAAAAGAACAAAATTCATGTGTTAATTGGAATTTATTTCATTGAATTGAATATAATGGTAAAAATGATAAATTGTCATGTTTTTGTTTTAGTAGATTTGTTTGATAGTGAATTTGTTTGATATTAAAAAGTTTTAGTGGATTATTTTTAATAGATTTGTTTGATAGTGGAATTTAAGTCGTTAAATGTGACAAATGTAATTTCGTCATTTGAGCTGTTTCTTTTTTTGTCCTTTTTCACTATTTTCAATTCACTTGTCCTTCTTAACAATTCCTTCTTTACTTTTGTCCTTTATAACTATTATCCCTTATTTTATTACCGGTTTTATTCCGTTATTGATAAATTCATTTCACGTATACACAACACTTCTATCATCATTGATTGAGTATAGTAAAATATCAATTGGGTCATACGTATACTTCACTGTATGAAACTATTTTTCATGATCACTCAAACACAACGAGTTACACATCATTCTTTGACGTCATTAATTATGATGAATCTATATCATTATTAATATATTATACATCTTGATCAATTATGTAAACACATGTTGTATTACTCGTGTTTAAGTGGTTGTGGTCTTTGGAGTACGACGTTTTACATTGACAACTGCACACCGATAAAAAGTTTTCACGGTGATATGACATAATGTAGTGACTAGGGGAGGGGGAGGGGACTATGTCTAGGAGAATATGGGTGCCCATATAGATATAATGTAGGATCCGTTAATTTTGGGTTGAAGTTTTTTTTTAGGTTGTTTTATATACTGGTGGATAATAAAATATAATAAAAATGAATGAAGTAATGATTAGAAAGTTAAAATGTTTTTTTTGAAATTTGTGTAGATAAAAAAATGATTGGTGAGAGAAATTGAAATAAAATAGTATAATGAATAAAATAATGATAAAAATAATAATAAAGTAGATAAAGTGAAATGGTGAGAGATAATTTAATATTTTTTATTTGTAGTTGAAAAAGTTATTGGTGAGAGAATTATAAGAAATGATTGATGAAATGATATAAAAAAAACTCAAAAAAAAACAAACTTCAATGAAAACAAACACAATAGTAGTGAGGGCACTCTTATCAGAATCACCATATTATATCCCTAAAATAATATAAAATAATACATATTCCTATTTTACAACATCTCAATTCAAAAACCTCCATATCAACATCCCTATCATTATCCCTATAACATTTCAAATAATATTAAATAATACATATTCTACCTCACAACTCTATTCATACACATTAAATACTTATTATTTCACTCAAACAACATCTCTATCATTATCCCTATAATTTTTAATAACTAAATATGTTTAGAGACGTGAATAGTGCATCATCACAAGTAGGGATGCACTGTTCATATCCCTAAAAATAAATAGGGATAGGGACTGTGCTGTGTGAGCTATTTGAGGTAAACTCTATTTTTTATGTTCATTTTAAGGATAGGGCATCATATAGGGCTTCTGCTACGAATGCCCTGATAGAGTTAGGGTATTAGCATCAGAGTCTTTATCTCCACATTTATCCCTACATGTAGGGAAAAAAATAGGGAAGAAGCAAAAACTCTCCTGCATCAGATACTTTATCCCCACCCTACATTGGGGTGGATGAACAGTGTCACCAAAAATCTGGGGTGACACTGTAGCTATCCTTACATTTTTATTTTTATTTTTATTTTTTTTATGAAACGATTTTATTTTTTTTTCTTCCCTCTATTGAAATATAGCCGTTGAAATATAGCCATTGGAGTAAAATTGGAATTTAAAAAGTAAGTTTTGAAAATGTGTGTGTTCAAATATAGCCGTTGGAGTAAAATTTTGAATTTTAAAAATAATTTTGGAAAAATGTGTGTGTTCGAATATAGCCGTTGAAATATAGCCGTTGGAGTAAAATTTGAATTTGAAAAGTTACCTTTGACAAAATTATTTATAGTTAAAAAATGAATATTTTAATGTTGTAAGGATAGAGATAGGGATGCTGATGTAGAGTATTGTGAATTTAGTTGCTGTAAAGTAGGGATATGTATTTTTTAATAGTATATGTGAGGATAGGGATAGGGATTCTCATGGGAATACCCCTCCATCAAATCTACACCATTTTTATACCAAGCATAATCTTGGTTGTGATTATTTTATTTTATTTTTAATTTTCTTTACAAGTGAAAAATATGTGGTGAGATGATGATGGTCTAAAATTGGAGTTCGGATCCTCTGCTGTGATGATGCCAAAACGATGTCGTATTGAGTCCAAGCGACGCCATTTGGTTCCGAGCTTAAAAAGAAAAAAAAACATCAAAATGACATCGGTTTGAGTAAGCAAGCCACAGCAGGCCGCACCACAGCAGACGATCCGAACTCCTAAAATTGGGAAACTTTTTGTCTAGTATCTCCATATGCACCGAAGTGACGAGAGAAATGATCTGAACCACACAGTTTAAATCCAGTTTAAAAATATATGGTTCATGTGATGCCACACGTGTCTCCACACCGTGTGGAGACACCACCTAAAAACCATCTTAATCAAATATATTTGTTTGGACCACTATATTATTGCAGAATTACCTTCCAAATGGAAAATACTTGTGTGAAGAGTGAATTTTGAAGTGAATTGACGGGTGAAACGATTAAAATCATATAGTTTAAATACATAATGAAACTGTGTGGTTCATATTGAATCACACGGGGTCTCCACACGTGTGGAGACACAACCAGGGGCGGCTGCAGGAAATTTGACATGGGGGTCAGAAATTTGTCAAATCTTTTTCCGTATTTTACATATATTTGGATATTCAATTCTAGTAATTATGGGGTAACAAATAAAAACAAGGGGTCAATACATAAAAATAAGGGGGTCAATTTCACATATATGTATGTTTATAAAAAAAATCTCCACTATTTGTAAATAATATTTTTATTTTTGGATTGACGCACTTTGACCTTGAAGGTAGAGAAATGTAGCCTGGACACCACACAAGATTTCCTTCCAAGTAGGTGAAAATCAAGCCATGCACGTTAGTGTAAACATATTTACGTGATCGAATTTAGTAGATACAAAAAATGACGGAACCCTAAATCCATTTAGTACATTATTTTTCATGCAAATTAATTCAGTGCCACGAAAAATAATGTAATTGGCATTTGGCATTGGTGTCACTTTTCTAAAATAACATTTGTGACTCTAACGTTAAAGTTATAAAAGTGTCGATGTTAGATAACACTAACATTTTAGTAATAAAAGTGTCACCGTTGGATAACCTCAAATACACTGACCTTATTTTTAAAAAAGAACGTCGGTAACGTCATTGGCCGATATAGTTAAAAAAAGACACTAAAGTTACTTTGCATCAGTGACACTAACGTGCCCATCCGACCATACATATATAGTCCACTAGCCTACCTAAACAATAATTCATGGTTCCGTTTGTGGTCACGATTGGATAACGTCAGGTCCACTGATGTTATTTTTTAAAAAAGAACGTTTGGAAATGAACTTCGTTGACATGGACGTAAATATCGATGCTATTGACGTTAATAGTGTGATATCAAAAATAGAAAATAAAAAAATACTAAAAACAATTATGTTGTGTTAATAAAGTAAAAATATTTTTTGGTATATGTGGTGGATACTGGATAGTCACGTTTACTTCAGGTCCACTTTATTCTTTTTAGAAGTCAGATGATGAAACTTGTAGCATATATATTTTCTTTCTATTATCTATAAGTTAGCTGTTAGCCTTCTTTTTAAACAAAGGGATCGCTCATGTGTGTATCCATTACGAAAATTGTTAAATATTCGTGGCATCGCTCAGAGATAAATTTTCCAACAGAAGGATTGTAGTCTGAGGTTGTGCATGAGCTACATAGAGCTAAATAGACTAACACAGTGAACCCCTTTCATATTCCTGCATTGTGTATGAATTTTATGGCTTCCATTGGTGCAAATCAAATTACCGCAATGTAAGATGAGAAGCATTTCTCCAGAACAAATATCCTCTGCCACGCATTATTGATTTGTTTGACCAACTACAGGGGGGCTAAAGCAGATTCCGGGTATCACCAGCTGAAGATATTCCGAAAAGTGGCTTCCGCAGTAGAATGTTACTGAAGTATGTTTCCTTTGGTCTTTGGTCTCAAAAGTTGTGGTTCCAACGCAATCCATTTAAGGAGATTTCGCCATTCCCAGAATCCTCATCACTACTACTGAAATCACTGGAATGGAATCCCAGTGATGCATCACCGCAGCCGCCATTGGAGAAATCCCCAGAATGCCCTTGCAACAATGCAGTATGTCCATCGGAAAGATGCCTTGGATGTAATTCCAACAATGTCCCATCACCATTGGAGAAATCCCCAGATTGTGGTTCCAGAGACACGCAGTCTTCATTGGAGGAAATCCTTGAATGTAATCCCACCAATGGGTCGTGCTCGTGACCATAGGCGGAATCCGCTGGCTGGAACGGTGGAGATACTCCGTCATGTGACGAGAAATTTCCATCTGCTCCGTCACTATTCAGAAAATCCTTCCATTGTTGAGTAACCGTTTTCATTTGCGTGTAAAAATGAACTCCAGCTTTGCCTGAACACAAGTTTAACTTGCTATTCATGGTGAAAAACTTACAGGAGAAAAGAAAAGAGACAGAAAATAGTAGTATATGCTTTTTTACCATAGAAATTCAGATCTCCGGCAAAGGATGCTTTGGAGCCGGTGAAAGAAACAAAGGGCAGAGGTGCAGGAACAGCAACATTTATCCCGATCTGTAACATCCACACACAATACATCACACACAATTTCGGTATTACCGGGAAGGAAAAAGACATGGTCACCATATTGTGCCACTATACACGTGTAGACCATTGTTCAATGAACGGAACCTATTTTCATCAATCGGGTCTACAATGTAGTGGTCATTTCATCTTACAAGAAGGAAAATGAGAGTTTTAAAAGGTGTAGCAAACAAATAAGAAGGAACTATGACTTTCGGACGTTCAAAAAAGATCAGGAACAGCCTATAAAAAGGATCATCTTTACCTGCCCAGACTCTATATCTGTCTGGAATTTCCTTGCAGATGCACCAGATGCAGTAAACACGGATGCCCCAACACCATATCTGCTCCAAAAGAGTAATTTAACTTAAGTTTGATCCTACACTTTGCAATAAAAAAACATCTGAGCAAATTAACTACAGAGAGTATTTACTTATTTCGGTTGACAATGCTAATGGCTTCGTCTAAGCTCCCAGCCTGTTCAATACCAGTCGAGAGAGTAGTTTAGTTAATAATTCGAATAACTATAGTAAAAATTCATCCGACACTAACAACTTTTTCAGAGGAGATGAGGATAATAATCCACCTGCATGCACAGAAGCACTGGACCAAGTAGCTCCTCCTGCAAATATATACGAAGATCAGTTATCCCCGTGTTATACTAGCCAACATTCAAGGTCTTGAATTATTAGTACCTTGTAGATTTCCATATCTTCTTTGACATCAAATAAGATTGTCGGGCCAAGAAAGTTGCCCATTTCGAAATTGGAAACCTGCCACAACAAGAAATCTATGTATTGCCTTTTTTGTTCATGTGTAGCCAAAAAGTGTAAGGGGGTGTTAGGTTGTATACAGGATTAAGCTACCCTTCTTCCTACAAGCTTTTGGTGAGATGGTAATTTATCATAACTGTTAAACAATGAACCAGAGATCAAATACATACCACAATATGTCTCCCATCAACAACTAATCTGGCACCATCGTCAACCCCTGTTTGGATCAATTGGGATATCCGCTCCTTAATCTAAAGAACATATTTCAGTAATTTCGTATCAACACTAATTATGCAAAGCCTTCTATCATACAGAAAACAAGAGTAAAAAGAAAAAAATAAGCTTGTCTAAAAGTAGAATCACCGCAATACCCTTGCTGATAATACAAAAAATCTTTTGACAGTAAAAAGTTACTTTCATCTCCATCTCACATTTCTTGAACATTTATTCAGCAGAAAATCATTCAAAAGGACCAATTATGTTTGCACCTGCTTGCTTATAACTGGACCAATATCTGCACTAGGCTCCGTTCCAGCATTTACTTCTAGAGCTTTGACACGCTCCACTAGTTTATTTTCCCTGTTAATATAACGTGTCATACCGTGCACCATTGACCAGCAATTTCTTAAGCTAATGTTCAAATTTCAATCATCTTTATTGAGAAAACTAGCAACACAACACGCCGTCTCGATTGATATACTATAGTAGCCGGTAGATTCACATGTTTATTAAGTTAGATCCTGAAAAGACACTTCAGCTGAGAGAAGCATAAAAACAAAACAAGGTGAACGACAACCTCCTATTATCCAAGTCCATTCTAGAAGGTAAAAGCAATGAACAAACTACGTTAGAAGGTAACAATCAGGAAATGTCTAGTCCTGGTCTTCCTTTAAATACTGATGATACATCAATAATTATCCCATTTATATTGCTAATGTTGACATAGATGATAAACTAATTGCACCCAGGAAAGGTAGTTAAAACTTTTCCATACGTCTATTATACAATTGTATGTCCTATGATGAATTATCTCTTCATATGTGCATGTTTACTAAAAATCTTGACAAAGAATAAATTCCTTCTAATGCCTATGAAGCCCTTAATATTCCTGAATGGCATTCTGCCTCAAATGAGGAGACGAATGCTCTAACTAAAAACCACATTTGGGAGATTACCGGTATTCCCCCTGGAAAGAAACTAGTGAGCTACAAATAGATTTTTGCCATAAAATATAACAATGAAAGCACGATAAGTAAGCATAAAAAAGATTAGTAGTTAGGGGATTTACAAAATCATAAAAAATAGATTGTGAGGAAATATTTTCAGATGTTGCAAAATTGAAGTCCATTAAAATCTTATCCTCTCTAGTTGTAAATCTTGATTGGCCTTTACACTGATTAGATGTAAAATTCAATTTTTATAAATGGGGAAGATGTATTTATGAAACAAAAGAAACTTAGAATAGAATGTGTAAAATAGCAACAACAAAAAAACACAAAAATATCAACAACAATCTCCTAGAACTTGGTTCAAAGATTCAGTGAAACTATAAAGGACTCTGGATATACTCGGTGTAATGATGATCACACCTTATTTGTTGAACATTATACTAGAAAAACAACTATCCTAATCGTCTATGTTGACAATATAATCATCACAAGTCAAACAGCTGAAGTAATTTCTAGCCAGGATATTTGGGATTAGGGTCTTGGGATGGAAATGCATTCTTGACCTTCACCGGACAGGCATGTTTGGCTGCAAGCCTGCATTCTCACCTACAAATGTTAGCCTTAAGCTGGGAAATGGACAGAAGGGTGATCCAATAGAGAAAACATATATCAGAGGCTTAGTTGGCAAGTTAATATACCTTACTCACACACGACCTAGTATTTGTTATGTCAGCCTAGTGAGTCAGATCATGCATCAACCAAGCAAGAAACATATGACTGCTGTTTATCGAATCTTGAGATACTTAAAGTCAAACCCTGGCCAGGGTTTATACAGCCTAGTAAGTCAGTTCATGCATCAACCAAACAAAGAACATATGACTATTGTGTATTGAATCTTAAGATACTTAAAAGCCAATGCAAAGACTTGTATACACGGACGCTGATTAGGCTTGATCTCTCATTGACAAGACGTCTACTACCGGATATTGTAATTTGTACCTATCTTTGGGACAATACTCTTCCATGAAGTAAGAAGTAACCACTGTCTATAGAAGTAGTGTTAAAGCGGAACTTCGAGCCTTAGCTTTAAGAGTTTGCGCGGGTCATTAGATAAACAAGATTCCTTTAAGAGATTAATATCCTTCTTGAAACTCTTATGGCATTCTTTCATGACAATATTTCTGCAATTAGTATGGCTCAAGACCCAGTACACCTTGATAAAACAAAACATGTGGATATTGACCGTCATGAGATTTCAATCATTCAAGGAAAGAGTCGACCGTCATGAGATTTCAATCATTCATATTCTACGAAATAGCATAAACTCTTACCAAGACTATGCCTCCAACTTAATTCAGTGACCAAGTTTTGGGATGAGGGGGGGGAGATAAATGTTAGATTAATAGATAAATGTATTATTAAGATTAATGATGTGAATTATCAATTGTTCACACCGTTTTATGGATTTTAATGTGTTAGTCGGTTAGTATTAATGAGTTGTTTAACTCTTGTACCCATCGGGAGCCTACTGTATTACTATTTAAATTCTTTCCTTCTTTGAACTTGACAAAAAAAAAAAGAATTTATATTACACATTTGTTCCCTAAATGTCTTCAAAAAAAAAAAAAACTTTCAAGTGACCATAATTATTGAAGTTCAGTAAACGAGCCAAAACACTCAGGCCTTTGGTATCAAACTCGAATTTGAATTGAACTTAATGCTAAGTTTTACATCTTCTACATCGCTAGTATATTACTGATGATATATAGGCCCACTGGGCTGGGTTATTTACAATTGGGCCGGGCCCATTATAAAGACTAGACAATAAAGATAAATGGACTGGTAGAGCAGGACTCTACCAGACTCAATAACGGCATAACCGTTTACAAACGTGGGTAGATCCCACGTCTTATAGTTAGTAGAATAACCGCCGATAACTCCCCACTATAGTAGAGGAGTTATCCCCATGATCTAAAGGTATAAAAGGCAATCGAACTACGAGGAGATGGATTCGGTTCAATACTTGAAGCTGATATACGTGGCGACTTCTCTCAAAAGAGTTCACCCAAATTCATACAAAATATACTTGTTTTGATATTATTTTCCTAACTTGAATCATTTAATTACCCGATTGCGATTTTAAGCATCATCATTTGGCGCTAGAAGGAGGGTCTGATTCTATTTAGTGAGTTGTTTTTATAGTAAAAATGGCGAAAAATCATGGGAAGAAGCATCAAAATCAACCAGCAGTTGAAGATCAAACCAGGGAAAAGAGCCCAGAAGGAAACGGTCAAGAACCTGGAAATAAAACTCTAATTGAAGAAGGACAAACCAGCACACCCAATGCAGTCAGACAGATGTTGGTGGAAAATTTGGCAAATCTCAAAGGAGAAGAGATAAAAGCCATCTTTCAGGAGGTATTGAAACCCAGAAACCAGGATGCCGAAGTTTCAGAAACAACTCCTCCTCATAATACAATTCTGAAAGAAAAACATGAGGCAAAGTCCAGGGGAAGGGTGGTGGTTACTCGCCCAGGTGGTGATAACACCAAAGCAGAATTGGACGCCATTCTTAGGCCTGAGCAAGATGAGTTTAGGCTGGTGTCTCCTTTCACTGAGGACATTGATACATTTCCTTGTCCTCCAGGGTTCAAGATCCCCAAGATTCAGTCATATGATGGCACTAAGGATCCATATGACCATATGCACCAAAGACATACAAACATATGAGCACTGTATAATGCACCGTAAGAGATGAAATGCAGGGGCATTTGCAACCCTTCTTACAGGGAAGGCAAGGGATTGGTTCAATAAGTTGAACCCCACATCCATACCTGCACTTTCCTTCTCGACCAGGAAGTTCATGCACGCGTTTATCGGCTGCAAGACCTTTCCGGAGAAACCGAACATATTTGCGACCATGAGGCGAGAAAAGTGATGAAACAAAGGTCTTTGCGATTCATTAAAAGATTCAACGGAGAATCATCCTGGATAAGCGGATCTCGGATGATAAATTCTTAATAAGCGTCCTTCGTGGCGGAGTTTGAAAGAAGGGCGGCTACATGCTAAGTGGCGGCAAGAATCCGAGCACGATGGAAAAATGTCTGAAATTGCGTCTGAGACATTGTCAAGGAGAAGAGGGCAAATAGGGCCAAGAGATACGACTCCCACGGGGATTCCAAAAAGGAAAAAGCGATGATAATCGACAAGAAAGAAAATCGATTTGGGGCGGGTAACCGCCTCCCATATCTCGATAGGCTAGGGAAGAAAGGTGCTTTGCGGGACAAAGACCTTATTCCTTTGAACAGATCCTGTGATCAAGTTCCGGCGATAATGAAGAAGAAAGGAATTACCAAGACTCCTCCTCTTTTAAGGGGTCCAAGAGAAAAAGATATCACACAGGTGGTGCGGATGTCATAAAGACATTGGGCATGACTCGAGCGAAGCAAGGAGGACTGATCGAGAGATATAGATCGGCAAATGCTATGGAAGGAAGGTCGATGAATGCATCGATCGGTCACAAGAGATAACCCCAGGAATGAGGGAGTTCGAAAAAATTCAACAACGATCGGGATAGAAATAATGAGAGAGAGCGTAGAGATCCGTCCTCAAATGCCGCTAGACAGAAACTCCATATTCCTTAGCATACGGATGCGAAGCGATGATACCCGCAGAGTTTTCGCATAAATCTCCCAGACGTAATTATCTTTGTCGAAAAGCGCAGAAGCAAATATCTTTGCATTAAGGATGAGTCAGAACATAAAAGAGATGTAGCTCTAATGACGATGGCCAAGTACAAGCAGAGAATTGCTCAATACTACAACTCAAAAGTTAGAGGTACATATTTTAAAGAAGGTGACTTAGTTCTGAGGCGAAATGATGCCAGCAGGCAAGGTCTAACTAGAAAGCTAGACCCAAATTGGGAAAGTCCTTACAAAATGATCAAGGTACATAGAAAAAGATCTTATCAACTGACTAATGCCTCTGGACAGACCATTCCGAGAAGCTGGAATGCTATTCACTTACGGAAATACTATCCTTAAAATAAGCTTATTTTCTGAGATGGTTATCCATTTGAAATATATTTTCATTAATTGTTTTGATTATATGTTTGCATATTTTAAGTTGTGTTGAAATACAGGAAATTAAAGGCAAAATGCCAAGACAATATATACCGAGCATGGAAACTTGCAGTGCAAGGAGATTTCTGGGCAGAAGACCCATCGTTAAAAATCTAAGTATCAATCTTGCAGTGCAAGGACATTTCTGGGCAGAAGGCCCATCGTAAAAATCTAAGTGTCGAACTTGCAGTGCAAGGAGATTTCTGGGCAGAAGACCCATCGTTAAAAATCTAAGTATCAATCTTGCAGTGCAAGGACATTTCTGGGCAGAAGGCCCATCGTAAAAATCTAAGTGTCGAACTTGCAGTGCAAGGACATTTCTGGGCAGAAGACCCATCGTTAAAAATCTAAGTGTCGAACTTGCAGGGCAAGGACACTTCTGGGCAGAAGGCCCATCGTAAAAATCTAAGTGTCGAACTTGCAGTGCAAGGACACTTCTGGGCAGAAGACCCATCGTTAAAAATCTAAGTGTCGAACTTGCAGGGCAAGGACACTTCTGGGTAGAAGGCCCATCGTAAAAATCTAAGTGTCAAACTTGCAGTGCAAGGACATTTCTGGGCAGAAGACCCATCGTTAAAAATCTAAGTGTCGAACTTGCAGCGCAAGGACATTTCTGGGCAGAAGACCCATCGTTAAAAATGTAAGTGTCGAACTTGCAGCGCAAGGACACTCTGGGTCGAACTTGCAGCGCAAGGACACTCTGGGTCGAACTTGCAGCGCAAGGACACTCTGGGCAGAATATAAACTAAGGGTCAACTTGCAGAGCGAGGGCCTTCTGGGAAGAAGCCCCACTACACTAATGGACTAAGTACCAAACTTGCAGCGCAAGAATACTCTGGGCAAAATACCCAGAAGTCAGTAACGTAAATGTAGGGCATTCTAAGCAGAACGACAGAAGTTGGCCTCGTTTCGCGTTATATTAATGACGGAAGTTCATACATTCCAGACTAGGGTAGCTGTAAAGCAGTCCACCCCAGTCTGGGGGGACTTATAATGATATATAGGCCCATTGGGCAGGGTTATTTACAATTGGGCCGGGCCCATTATAAAGACTAGACAATAAAGATAAATGGACTGGTAGAGCGAGACTCTGCCTGACTCTCGCCGAAAAGACATCTGGCGGGAATAATCAAATAAGCGAGGACTCCGTTATGTTACGACGACTGAAAGCCCTCTCGCGTAATCATCAAATGGCGGGACTCTGTTATGTTACGACCGAAAGAACTCAGGCGAGAATAATCAAATGAGCAGGACAAAGACAGAGTCAATAACGGCATAACCGTTTACAAATGTGGGTAGATCCCACGTCTTATAGTTGGTAGAATAACCGCTGATAACTCCCCACTATAGTAGAGGGAGTTATCCCCATGATCTAAAGGTATAAAAAGGCAATCTGAACTACGAGGGATCGGATTCGGTTCAATACTTGAATGGATACGTGGCGACTCTCTCAAAAGAGTTCACTCCAAATTCATACAAAATATACTTGTTTTAATATTATTTTCCTAACTTGAATCATTTAATTACCCGATTGCGATTTTAAGCATCATCAATTACCATCTTGAAAATGTTAAGTGGGGATGCTAAACCTCTGATAAGGTAGTGCTGGGGAGGAAAGATAGCCTTCAGCAATTCAAACTACGTATAGAAGCCTCTAAATACGCCAAAATTTTACCCCAACCTAGAAATAAAGTCTCAGTATCCTGCATTTCTCAATGTATACATGTACAAACTGAGGATTCCACAACATACCCAAAAATAATATATCACACTTAAGCAGAAAGATTGGTAAAAATTTGTTGACAGCATGAATAGTTGTAGATTCACTATACAGAATCACAAAAGATATGATAAAGGGAGGGGCAAGGCATCCTACCATAATTCTGAGCCACCAACAAAAACAACTGTACTAATTGCTGTACACCTTTGTCCGGCAGCTCCAAAGCCAGCACCAACTAAAGCATTCACAGTTGCACCCACATTTGCATCTGGCATGACAACTGTGAAATTCTTGGCACCGATGTTTGCCTGCAAAGAATTGTCAATATAACCGGGGCAAAAATTTACTTAATAAGCAGCCTTTCTAGTGACTAACTGAACCATGGACAAGGATGACCAACTCACTTGAATACGTTTACCGCTGGCAGATGCTCTTTCATGAATGTACCTCCCACCCTTCAGATTAACATCACAAATGCATGATTGCTAAGTAATCCTCTCTCTAAGAGGTAAATAAATCATTGTGCATAACCCGAAATGTACCATCAGTTAAAACACCGCGTTTAAAAACCAACAACGAGAAATAAGGAAAACTTTTGCTCCGTAGCAATTGCGAAAATCTTAGCAAAACTATGTTCCACTCTCAAGAAACTTACTGCATTTGAACCAACAAAAGACACAGCTTTTATGTTGTCATCATCACAAATGGCATTAACAATATCCTGCAAGGCTTAAAGAAAACAACAATAAATACCTAAAATAACAATATTTCCCAAGAAATAGAAGCACTCACAATGCAGACAATATTTTTGCAAACGGGAAAAATGATGAAGATTAACTTATCATAGAGTATGCTAAAAAAACAGCTATACAACAAAAAATGCATCTAGAACATCAATTGTTAATTTTTTTTGAATTCTAGTGCTGGTTTTGTCTTTCTAACAAACTAGAAATGAAACACATCGATGATTTCTCCCCCTCCATGCAGAATTTTTTTGCAGGAGAAGGTGAGGATGCAGTTTGGAAGTGGGGCAAATACATTTTTCAGTTTTGACGATTGGCACCCATGAGTTACACTCCATGGTAAGTGTAGTGGCAGCTTGCAAAGAAGGGTGGGTCTTTGCCTTGAAGCAAAGGTACCTAATGTTATCTTTGAAGAGAAATGGATATAACATGGATTATAGTCCCGACTCCTTATCATGTAGGTTGAGCAAGGAGGATTATTTGGTTTGGTCCCCTTCAAGAACCAACCAGTTTACTATTAAAAGTGCAGCAGGGAGTCAGAGTCAGTAGATGCAGGGTTGGGGTTGGGTGATTAGGATCATCGGCATGCTATTGTGATGCGGTTCTTCTGGTTGCAAAGGCTCGTCACTCAAGATAGACTGCAGCAAATGTGCCTTGTTACAGGGAATTAGTTCTTTTATGTCATGTTCTACTATAAAATCATTGTCATTTGTTCTTTAATTGATCTGTATCTCTTATTCTGAAAATCATCATGTAATGGAGGGTCTATCCATAGAAAGATGTCCTAGAATTGTCCTAAGGAAATGTAGAAAGCAGATCTAAAAGAGAGTTGGCCTGGTTTAGTCTTTAGGCGTTGCAGTTTATTATTTATGTTAAGAAAGGAATCATGGATACTCCCGTAAACAGTGTTAGAAATACAAAGATATCAGTTTAGAACGAGAGAAGTTGTTTATTCCACTCACCAATCGGCCTATTTATACGTTCAAGGGAATCAATCATGATCCCACAGTTATAATAAATCATATCCCCTATTTTCAGCTAGCAATTAATCTAATTTCACAATTCTCACATATGCCAAACCACGCCTAGTACATTGAGCCTGGAGTAACTTTATTTCTTATCTTTAACAAACAGTACACTGGAGTCTGTGATGTTGCACTAGGGATAATGAACAACATCAGGCTCTACACCAGTTCCTGGAGGGCAATTGGTAAGAATAATAAACTGTGTTGTTGATGTTATTTGTAACTTTTTAATCGAACATAATTCCATAGAATGTAGAAGCAACACTTTCGGTGAATTGAGTTGTATTCATTGATGTCCTGCCATCTATCCTTGTGATTTGGTGTAATGAATTTTGTTTTGGTGATGTCATGGTCATCAATCGTTTTATATTTCTTTTGAAATGTCTAATTTAAATCAAAACCACCATGAGTGCATAATGCTCCTTGGTAAAATGTAAATGCTTACATGTGCACCATGAACCATATTCAAGACACCATTTGGCAAACCAGCCTCCAACGCTAGCTCAGCAAGGATCATACACGCCCCTGAAACACAAAAAAAAAAAAAAAAAAAAAAAAAAAAAAAAAAAAAAAAAAAGTGCTCAAATAACAGGAGGGCAAGAATACAAGTGTGCTATTGCATGAAATAAGAGAAGGAAGAGGCAAAGGCAAGAAAAGTACTAAAAACAAAAATTGACAACGATAAGAACTGCGAGGCAACATGTTAGATCACTTTAAAGGCCAGTGATGAAAGAAAGCACCATAATCCATAAACACTAAGCATCGGACTGTGTCAGGTAGATTTCAATCTCAACAAAATCTAGCAAAAGATTTTTCTAATTGAAAATACCTGGAGCTTTCTCTGACGGCTTCAAGATGAAAGTGTTGCCGCAAGTAACAGCAATCGGAAACATCTGCAAAAGTTCACAGAAAAGTAAACGATCCACCAGAGTTTATGAAATATAGGGATATATATACCGTTGGGAATTAGGATTTATCATCGCGGAAGTTTCCAACTGCAGATTTTCTCAACGGTATCAATGCAGAAGACATCATCCATTTCAGAGGACGTATCCGCATTTTAGTCAGCAGTCAGTAATTATTGTTCGAGTTCTCTCCACTTGAAGAAACATGTCATAAGGAAAGGCAAAGGCTATGAAGAATAAATGTCTTACCCACAATGGAATCATTGCCGGGAAATTGTAAGGACAAATTCCAGCACAAACACCAAGAGGCTCTCTAATACTGTAGGAGTCAATTCCACTAGAAATATTTGATGCGAATTCCCCCATCTGCAGAGTTGCCATTCCACAAGCATGCTCCACTACCTCTATCAGAGAACATTCAACTCATAACTAGGCATATCTAAAAATCAACCATGTTGTGCATAATCGTACTGAATTAGTTTTCCAGGCATCATGAAATCTATAAAGTATTTTGATGTTCCTCTAGATCAAATACACTGTTAACTCCTATTAGTAGAATATTTTTACCAGGTCGTCAGATGGAAAAGCAAGAGTGAATACTCACCAAGCCCTCGGAAAACATCATTGTATGCATCCTTTAAAGTCTTTCCTTGCTCGGTAGTGATATTGAGGGCAATCTTCTCCTGCAAAAGTACGTCGTTAAGCCGAGTAGCATGCCCCGCTAATCGGAATAAACTACAATATGAACTATATGTATATGTTCACTTACAACATCTCTTCGAATAAGTTCTTGAAGCTTGAACATAATGCGCTGACGTGCTGTGACTGGAGTGTTTCGCCACATAGGGAAGGCTCTTTTTGCTGCAAATACTGCAGCCTTAAATTCCTCATTGGTTGTTAAAGGAACTTGTGAAACGACTTGTTGAGTTGCCTGTTACCACTTAATAAATCAATTACCTCCAACATCAAAAAATAAAAATAAAAAAAATAAAAAACCTCAGGGATTAAATAGATGAAGTTGACAAAGCAACTAGCATTCATCACATCTTTAACGCACTTACTACACTGGATGTTGACAGACACCAATTTAATGAAAATTCGCTTATCAGCACTTACGGGGTTTATAACTTCAATGGAGATTGATGACTGAGAGTCGATGAATCTTCCCCTAATGAGATTTGGAACCCTCTGTAAGAAGAAAAAATATTAAACCAAAAGCAAGTGTGTCATAACCTCAACCAAGCATCATTAAATTTACAAATAAAGGTCACTTTTAACTTTACTTCGCTTAAGAAATCAATGACCTCCATGTTACGATGAAGAATAAAGAAAGTAGGATCCATTCCTTCAAACCCTGGAATTAGGAAGTTTAAGAAGGAAGAAGACATTTGTGATTGATCATCTGAGATACCTTTCTCCTTTATGATGTCAACTGCTTGTTGTATATGATGAAAATACTCAGGTAGAACAACCATGTATATACTGATAAAGCACCATCTCAATTAAAAGCTAAAGTTATTACGTAGAAGTGCAAGTTAGTTTTACACCTTAACATCTACCAACAACCAAAATCTAAAGTATCTCTTCTGGATCATCTGCTCGTTGACAACTAATTTTGCTTATCATTACATCCCTTTAAATGGTTAACGAATTTAACTATATAGATTTTAGATGGAGGTCATTGCTGGTAGACGTTCAGGTTGTATAGCATGCCTCACAATGAAACTTAACACCCGTTTCTTTTTATTTTACTTAAAACCGAGGCTGGAAACTTCAGAACAAATTAAAATGAAGGGGGGTCTCCGAGAAAACATGAAACCTGTCTGCTCACAGACCTTGTCCCGTTCCCTTGAATTGAACAACTCTATGAACCTGCAGCCTTGCATGCCTAATTATGTTTATAAGAATAAGAACTGAACACCCCAGTTCCGTCCTCCAACCAAAATAAGATAAAAAGCAGAGAAAATACTGTTGTCATTAAAAGATTACCGGAGGGTAACGTTTCCTCCATGATGGCTCTTCGGTTGTTGAGGGCAGAGTGTTTTCTTCAGAAGTTCCATTGGTCCTCAACGTTTTCAATCTCCTCACTGCAAAATCATAGTTATAATTTTCCACTAATAAGGAATGTTTGAGATAACAGCAGGATTGAGCTTTTTTACTTCAAACGTAATCAGCAACTGACAAGTTCTAACATAATGTTGCTGTTTGCTGATGGTATTAGTTTGTACTTTATCATGGTATTGCTCAAAAGGGATGTGAGACTGTTACATGCTAAAAAAGAAACTAATGAATGAGTTTTGGGAAACAAATTGTTAAGAAGCATCAAATGTTATAAAGTAGGAACTAGCAAGCAAATATTTATCAGTCTAATATCTCTCTATTGATTACAACTGTCATATGCATGAGAAGCCCACTTTCCTTACAAGAAATGATTTGCATACTTACACGAGAAGACATGATCACAAAGGGAATCAAACGTCATATGATATCAGGAAAAACAACTACAAGAATAAACAGATTCTCGTATAGATGTGGTGACGAGCATGATCACTATACCAACTGATGACGAAAGAAGAATTCCCAAAAGGGAAACCATAGCATGAGATTGGGATATTGAAGTTAATGGATGCTTAACCTGTAAGATTTCCATGTCGAAGTTTAGCTTTGACGTTGTAAACATGCTTTGGAGTTGACGAAAGCTCAGGATTGCTCTGTCTTAGTCTCTTTAATATTTGGCGTGGTTTCAAACCAGCTTCTGTCATCTCTTTAATAAGCAAAACTTCTTTCTCCGTAAAATGCCGAGCAGATGGGTGCTCAGAAAGATCCTTAAGTGCTTCATGATTGTGAGATCCATTTTTAACAGTGAGAACCCACAATCCATCTTCTTTCTTACCTACAAGTTCAAAAGGACAATTCGTAAGGCGTGAACCGGTTTTCCTTTTGCGACCACGCTCACCGGATTCCTCTTCAATTTGTTTACGCCTATTCCTATAAACACCTCCCTGTCACAACCAAGAACCACAACTCTATCCTTCTTGGATTGTTTAATGGTGACAACGTATCCTTGTGAAATGGCAAATTCCCCAACATGTTGGATCAGTTCCTCCCGATCAATAAAACTCCCTGGAGGAGGGGAAGCATCTGTGAAGCTTCACTTAAATCCAAGTAACCATCCATAAACCAATCTTCAAAAGGATTAACCTGAAGGTAAACCAATATTAGCCAACTAACCAGACCAATCCAGAACTCTGCTGGAAGCAATAAACAATGTGCAATTTTAAACTGCCCCTCCCTCACCCTTAGAAACATTACTACAAACAGTTGTACATCATTTTTCTCATGATGATTCACTGCGAAAACCCACAAATTCTTCTTTTGCAACTCTACTGCTACATGAATTCCAGTTTACTATCTCAAAATCAAAACAATTTTGCATTATCAAACACAAATGCACCATTATAACCACATATTTTCACCACTAAATCCTCCGCTTAAACATGAAAACCAAGAAAAATACAAAATCAAAGCGCTTAAACTTGAATACCGGAATTATGCAACAACACTAAACCACCGGAACTACGTGGATGCTTTTCAGTCGATTCCGAACGCAGGAACGCTTTCTACTACAGCAAACTATAAGAACAACTGTAAATTGAATCCCGTTAAATTTATTCTTGTCCCCAGCAACTGTAGCTGAAAGAGACCGACTTTGTTTTATTCCGTCTGCGGCTCCCGCCCAGGATACTATGTTCCAAATGGTACGTCATACGGTGTAAGTATACCGCTCATACCATAACGTGTTTCATAATTACTACCTCCTCAAATATAAGTGGTATTTTATATCGATTATCGAATCCGTAAATTTTATCCAAATGGAGTTAAGTAAATATTTAACATAATAAATATTTTTTTCACTGAGTTCAAATATTTTTATAGGTAAAATGTAGAGTATTTATTTTTAACAGTCATGGACCCTTTTACTCAGTGTGTAGATCCGCCTATGTTTTAGACCGATATTGTCCGACATAATCTAAATCGATAATCGGGTAATTGGATTTCCGAAATGTAGTTTATTAAGAAGGCCCGGAGTTTTGTTTCCGTAAAAAGATCCTCTAATGCTCAAGTCAGTTCGGTATATGAAGTATGTGTACCTGTAAAGAGGGGAAAATGAACTTCTTTTATAGTGCACGATCGTGGGTAAAGACGTTAATCATCATGGAATAACCACGATGCTCATTTAATGGAGCATAACAGTTATTTGAGACCGAGGACTACATGTGTCACGTTGAGTATAAGGGACCAGGACAACATGTGTCACGTCGGCTATAAGAGGCCAAAAACGACAAGTGTCATTCCGGTCGGTTGAAATAAAATGTGGTTTGCGACATATTGGAGATGAATAATGCTAAACTTCATGCTCTTCTTATGATAAAGGGGCTTAGGATTGAACTAGGTTCGGATCAACCCAAATGCTGATATGGCTGTCTATATACAGTTATGAGTTATTATGAGTGTCTTATGCAGGTTGACCGATCTCACCCATGGCAGTTAGGTATTAAAGGGCTCATAAAGTACTTCTAAACGAGGTAGGGTTGTCAATTAGAACACACCATGGGAGTGAGACATGGTTTTAAGTTAGTGTTTTTGAAAATGTTTTAAGTTAGTGACAGTCTAGTTTCTTGAACTCGATCTGGTTGGACCGGGTCGGATTATTTACCGTCTATTCTATTTATGTAAACCTTATCATTAAGAATGATAAATGTACTTTTGTTAGTATATATCTATTTATTTTATAAACCAATTCGATGTTGTATATATTGATAACGTCCTTAATATTAACCGTGATCGTGATAGAAATTATAATAGTAATTATGGATGAGGACACCTCGATTCACAATAAATGGTCGTATGTATTATTAAATAGGATATTAATAAGATGCGGTTAAATAAAAACGTATTGAATGTCTTATATCTTATGCAGACAAATGTAATAACCAAAAAAGTGATTTCTTTTAATCCAGATGACCGATTTAAGTATAAACAACTCTGACATTAAAAAGTAGGACTAGATTCATACCGATATGATTCAATTGGATCGCCGTTTTATCAATCGGTTGATAATTTAACCATGGATCTGCTCAAATGTTAGAACTTTTTAACGGTAATTCACTCAATAACATGGCATGTATGGGTATATGTTGTAAAATTATCCGTAGCATTGGTTTGTGCAAATATGCGGTCATAGGCAATGTCACAACTCACAGCCTTCTTCTTTTGTTTTTGTGCGTGTAGTAGTGAAAGGAACCTATCGTTTTAGTGAAATGATTGTCTCCATCCATGTTAGTATTTTTGGATTCTATCTCCTCCTTCTTCTCGGGACCATTATCTCAAGGGAAATTTTGAAATGAGGTCATGTCGGTGTGATTTTATTTTTATTTTTATAACTGAGATTTAATGATATTAGGAATAAATATATTATTATTTATTTATTCATTGTACATTTATTACACTAAGCCTAGAATGTTTTTGTATTGTATATATAGTACTCTTTCCAAAATACTCAATAAAAGAAAATATTCACAAGTCTTTTATGGTATCAGAGTCAAATATCTCTTCTTGATTGTGGCATTACTCCCGATATTCTCTCCAATCATTCCTCTCTTCAACCTTTCCTTCTTCGTTCCGCTTTCTCCTTCAGCCCAACTTCAATTCTTCTAAAAAAAAATTCTACAAAAATTCCTTCCAGCCACAAGCCTTCAATCACCTATATGTCGAAATCGACCATGAAAAGCTCTTAAATTATGCACCAATCTAACTGCTGCAGATGACTCAGTCGCAATTCGGTCCAAAGAATGACTTTGCGACCCGTTCGCAATCGCAATTTGGCCCTCGGACACCCTCACAAGCTGGTCTTCTTCCCAGGCCATCCTTCCAGCCAAATAGAGGTAATCAGCAACCTGCTCATTCCGGTAATCTGCAAACTGCTCGTTCCGGGTCTCACCCACAACACCGACCCCGTAGGCCTTATCAAGGCAAGTGTCAATTGTGCTCCATTCAAGGGCATTCTGCAAAATGTTGCCCTCACTTTCAGGTCCAAGCAGCTCCTCCATCGATGCCTGAAATGTCGAATTACCCTTCGCATCCAAACCATCCTCAAGCGTATGCAGCAGCTTATACTCCACAAAATTGGCTATTGGACAGTGGAGCAACTCATCATGTAACAACTGATTTGAACAATCTCTCCCCTCACACTCCCTACGATGGTGGTGATGGAATCATGGTTGGTGATGGAAACTCATTACCCATTACCCACACTGGTTCGACTTCTCTCCCTCTCTCATCCTCGCAATCCCTTACCCTTAATAATATTCTATGTGTACCGCAAATCTCTCGTAATTTAATTTCAATTTCTCAGTTGTGTCAAAATTTTAATGTGTCTGTTGAATTCTTACCATCCAAATTTGTTGTGAAGGACCTCTTGACCAATCGAACCCTCCTGCATGGACCCGTTAAGAATGGACTATACGAGTGGCCCTCCAAACCCATTCTAGCTTTTGCTGTCAACAAAACCAATCATCACACATGGCATCATCGGCTTGGTCATCCGGCCAATCCTATTTTTCAGTCTATTGTTAGAAATTTAGATGTTATTTCATCATCATTTACTCATTGTTCTGCTTGTTTAGAAAATAAGAGTCACAAACTAGCTTTTGGCTCGTCTACTTTACAGTCCTCCCGTCCCCTTGAAATCTTATTTCTGATGTTTGGACTTCACCCGTTTACTCTTTGGATGGTTTTAAATTTTATCTTATTTTTGTCGACCATTACACGAAGTACATTTGGTTTTATCCTCTGCATAATAAATCTGATGTTGCTCCACTTTTACTCGGTTTAAAGCCATTGTTGAAAATTATTTTAATACTGCTATCAAAATTTTATACTCGGATAATGGTGGTGAATATATTGCCCTAAAAGATCATCTTGCTACCAATGGTATATCTCACTTCACCACACCCCTACACACCCCTGAACATAATAGCTTTTCAGAACGTCGTCATCTTCATATAGTCGAAACTGGTCTCTCCTTACTCACTCATGTGTCCTTTCCACTGTATTATTGGCCGTATGCCTTCGTCGCAGCTGTTTATCTAACAAATCGTACGCCCACTCCCACCTTGTCCATGAATTCCCTTTACACATGTATCTTTGGTCACGCACCAAACTATAACAAATTACGTGCATTTGGTTGCCTGTGCTATCCTTGGTTGCGTCCCTATATTGAACACAAGTTACAATCCCGATCTACTGCCTGTGTTTTTCTAGGCTATGCTCTCAACCAACATGCTTATTACTGCTATGATGTGGCAAATGCTCGCCTATATGTATCACGTCATGTTAAATTTGTTGAGGATGTTTTTCCTTTCCGCACTCTTACCTCCACACCCACATCATCCTCCCATACTGTTGACCCTGACTGGCTTCCTGACCCACCTCAATTTTCCACACCTGCACCTGTTCCGTCTCATGTGTCCCCCTCTCCATCTCCTTCTTCCCCATCTCCCACTCCCCCCTCCCCATCTCTATCTCCAACTCTCTCTTCCCTCCTCCCATATCTCCCTCACCTCCGCCTCCACCCTCTCATCCCATGCACACTCGTGCGAAAAATAACATTCATAAGCCCATTCAAAAACTCAAGCTCCACACACAGCTCTCTGTCTTATCTGTCACTGAACCAACCTCTATCACTCAAGCCCTCAAATAGCCTCAGTGACGTAATGCTATGCAAGAGGAGTATGACGCTTTGATGCTCAATAAAACCTGGGAACTAGTTCCTCCGGATCCTAGTTTCAATGTCGTTGGCCTGAAATGGATATTTCACATTAAATATCTTCCGGATGGTTCGATTGATCGTTACAAGGCTCGCCCAGTAGCTCGTGGGTTTCATCAACGTCCGGGCATTGATTATTATGAAACTTTTAGCCCCGTTATAAAACCCACGACTAAGCATATTGTGATCTCTCTGACTCTAATGCAGGGGTGGTCTTTTCGTCAGCTTGATATTAATAATGCCTTTTTGCAGGGATACTTTCATGAAATAGTATATTTAGCGCAACCACCTAGTTTCTCTGATTCCGCTCGACCTGATTATGTTTACAAGCTTAACAAGGCCATTTATGGCCTCAAACAAGCCTCACGGGCTTGGTATGAGGAACTTAAGAATTATCTGCTTTCTATTGGTTTCTACAACTCTCGCGCTGATGCATCCTTATTTATATATTCTAGTGGATCTACGGTACTCTATATGCTTATTTATGTTGATGACATTATAGTTACTGGTAATAGCCCTCTTGCTCTTGAGCAGTTTGTTTCCAGATTGGCAGCTCGTTTCTCTCTCAAAGATCTTGGCAATTTATCATACTTTCTAGGGGTTGAAGTTCTTCACAATTCTGAAGGGATTCTCCTATCCCAACGATGTTACATCACTAAATTACTTGCCAAAGTAAATACGCAAGATGCCAACTCTATTGCTACTCCTTTACCGGCTGATATTTCATCTCTCAAGTCTGATTTTGGCACTCCTCTCTCTGATCCCTCTCAGTATCGTATGGTCATTGGCAGCTTACAGTGTTTATCTTTTACCAGACCAGACATTGCGTTTGCCATGAATAAATTGTCTCAATATATGCACCAACCTACCGATGTTCACTGATCCCATGCCAAACGCATTTCACGCTATCTTGTCGGTACAATTCACTATGGTCTTCATCTTTTTCGCTCCACTCCACTTACACTTCATGCCTTTTCAGATGCTGATTGGGGTGGTGACAAAGATAACTATGCCTCTACGAATGCCTATGTTGTTTACCTTGGCAAAAACCCAATCTCCTGGTCTTCCAAGAAACAAACTACCATTGCTCGTTCTTCCACCGAGGCGGAGTATCGCTCGGTTGCTGCAGCCACTGCTAAACTACATTTGGTTACTTTTCTGCTGCAGGATCTTGGCCTTCATCTCTCTGACCCCTCGGTGGTCTATTGTGACAATTTGGGCACTACTCATTTCTGTGCCAACCCAGTTTTCACTCTCGAATGAAACACGTTGTCATTGATTACCATTACATTCGTGACAATATTCAGCAAGGTCGCCTTCGAGTTTCTCATATCAATCCCAAGGATCAACTTGCGGATTCTCTAACCAAGTCCTTGTCTCGACCTCTCTTTTTGCACCAGCGAGACAAGTTGGGCTTACGTCCGCGCCCAACTTGGGGGGTGGTATTAGGAATAAATATATTATTATTTATTTATTCATCGTACATTTATTACACTAGGCCCAGAATGTTATTGCATTGTATATATATACTATATGTACTCTTTCCAAAATACTCAATAAAAGAAAATATTCACGAGCATTAAATCCTCTGACGAGCATTAAATCCTCTCGCATAAAATGCCTTATCGAAGGTCAATGTCTAAGAACAAAACAAATAAATAAGTATAGTCTGAGACTCTTCTTACTCATATTATACTCTTTCTTCTTCTAGAATGAAATTTTATGCTATTAGATCCAATAGTCTAAGTAAAGGAAAATCTTTAGTGTAGGGGACACTACGAAGTGAAAGTAAAAGTCCCATCGCTTCGTGTAGCGATCGACGATGAACTCACTCACCAAGATCAAAATAAACAAATAGAATCTCCGAAGATTTCACATAGTACGTTTGATCGAAAAAGAAATCTGATTTATTTCGCACCCCTCAAAAATGGGTCAAATTCTACAAGTCTTTTAAATGACATTAAGAAATTATGTTGTCTTTAGGGATTGTTTACGGGTTATAATCAATGTTTTCTCACGTTAGGAAATCATGTTGCCTTTAGGTATTATTCTGAGAAAAATGTTGTTTGTGGTAGATATTAACTAGAACACCCATTCGGACTATTCCAACACATTATTGGACCCAAATCACACGAGTTACGTGAAATCGTGTGATTTGTGAACAGTTTAATGAGTTAATGGAGGAAGAAGAAGAATGAAGAAGAAGAAGAAGAAGAAAACGGGTAAGGGGAATGGAAGAAGAAGAATGAAAAGAAGAAGAAGATAGGAGGGAGAGTTGAATTATATGTTTAAAATTTGAATTTGAGGAATGAGGGAAAATTTGGGGAAAATTCAAGTGGGGGCATTTGGGGGATTTCAATAAATTCGGATTTCTCCTTTTTTTAAATAGTCAAAGACTATATTGGCAATGAAAGTCTAGAAAAAGACTATATAAGCAATTCCTCCTATTAACTATAGGTAGACCTCACTCACGTAGATATTTAAAATAATAATCATATGTGTGGAAATGTTTTCACTCGTAGATATTGTCTACGGGTAACACATTTCATGTAGATAATATCTACGGGTCGGAAGCAGGAACGGAACCAGGAATCGGAAGTCGGGTGGCTAATGAATTGTATTTGTATGTTCCGGTGGGTTGGATTAAGACAATTAACCGTGTTGGACTGAGTTATATAAGATTTTTTATGCAACGAAAATAAAATCAGAAAAGCGTGCTCACCTTGGTCCGTCCGTCCTTGCTTGTAAGACTCGTTACGTAGATAATCATGATTTTGAATTGCTACGAGGGCGAGCCACTTCTCTCTCTATATTCCAACCGACCTATAACTATCTATAGATGGTGATATTCACGTATTTTATTGGCCCGTCTATTTACACATCTAAAAGGCATACATCAAGACACAAAATTAAGTGGTCACCCAAAATCTGTAAATAGTTATGTTGTTTTCCCAAATTGCCACACAAATGAATATATGATTGATAAATGGCAATGACCATGTGATAAAAGGGTCCATACATTATTCACACGTGTTCCTTTTTCTTGTCTTAATTAAAACAACGGAACTGATATAAAAATAAAAAGTTTGGGTTCACCTAATACAAAAATTGATTGAAAAAAATCATGTTTTATGTATTCTCGGTTTGATCCGATCAGTTGATTTTGTTTTCAAAAGTTTTGTTCACTACTAAGGAACAAGATGAATTTGTTGCATACTTTATCACTGTTTTAACTTGATCAAATTGCTTGCTTAAGCTCAATTGACTTGTGTGCAAAGACAACTGGCTATAACACAAGTATCTGTCCAAACTATCTGCATTAACTTGCCCTAATCTTATACTATGTCTGATTAATTTGTACTAGACTAAGTTTATTGAGTAGGTTGTTTAGTTAGAAGCTCTATCTTAAGTTTGTATATCAAGTTTAGGATTAATTCCACATTTATAACTTGATTAAAGACTTGATCATTGGAAAGGGTTCTAAGTATTGCAGGGCAAGGAAAAGGGGCAATATTGTTTGACAACCATTAAAAAAACCCCATCTTCCGATTGCATTGTGTGTGGCCTAAATAAATCCCAACAAAAACTATTGTATCTATACCAGGTTGCACCATGTGCAGATAATGGTTGTGTCACCGGTTGGGTCCCATAGTTTATATCCGTATCATTGATCTTTATGTATATTGTTTGTGCGAAACTAATTTACGTCATAGCCAATTTAACGACGCATCAGACTATGTGCAACAACATAATGACTTTTCGAAAAGTCGGTTTTTAAGTCAAGAGTCAGCTTTAAAAATGTCGATTCTCACGATCTAGAAACCAGCTATCAGCCCTTTTTTTCATAGTAAAGCACTGCGATGAATCCTTAGAACATAATAAAAAACAATAATAATAAAAAAATAAAAAGAACACCTTACTCTATCTTCAAATCCATGTCAAGGGAGCTAAATAATCTTGAGTTTAAACCATTTTCCCTTGCAAATTCAAAAGAACAAAAAGAATCCTCAAAATTTTCATACTTATCTTCTTCATTGCTCTGCATCTTTAACTTTTGTTTGCACAGTTTCAATTGATCTTCAAAAAGACTCCTTCCTGCAGATTCATGCTTCAATACAAGACACTGCAAAGATAGAATAACTTGTTGATCATGAAGCTGTTTCTCTTTAGCTAGTCTTTTGTACTGTTTAGCTTCCATTTCAGACAGACTCTTCTCATTCTGGAGGCGTAAAATCATCGCCATTGCTTCCTCAGCTGATGTTGCTGCTGCCATTCTTTCTTTTTCAAGTTCTGAATACAATGAATTAGCTCTTTGCCTTTCTATCTTGACTAATTTTCTCAGTGTCAAAACATCAAATACATTATCTTCATCAAAATCGGCTTTTACCATGGCACCATCATCTTCAAGATTGGATTTTGAAGATTTCATTTTGTCTAAATTCTGCACATTCTTCTTCTTCCCCGGCTTAAGTTTTCCAGATGGGGTATTTGAATTACAACATTTCACCTCAAGATCAGTTTTTGAGCAAAGCCCATTTTGAAGAACATCAAATGGATCAAAACCCTTCAAATACAAATTGAACTTCAAGACCTTCAATCCAAACCAAAACAGCGCTAGCAAAAACAGAATGAAGACTAACATGCAGTTTATTTTCAAATGCTTTAAGTAATCATTCAAACAGGAAAAGCAATTCATTATAAGAAACCCAAGTAAACAATCCATAATCTTTATTGTACTACAATGACGATAATCAAAACAAACAAATTAGTAGTAGAGGATTGAGGCGGAGGTTTTGAGGTGGCACAAAGTTCCAGACAAAGGAACAGTAAAACAGAGGAAGCGGAATGTGCCGTTACATGTATGGACCCGAACCCGATGGCGGCTGATTACTGTAGCCCCTGTTAATGTTTTTCGTTTTTGGTAAATTGCATCGGATCATGAATATAAACAAATTCAATGCTTAGAATTCAAAGCTATTATTCAGGTTCATTTAGAAAAGAAAAAAAAATCTTTAGATTTGGGCGTTGAAAGTGTTTTAGGAGGATTTATCTTTGCGCCACTGTTTTATCCTTAATTTTGTTATTTAGAAGATATTTCGAAAAAGTCGCTTAAGGAAGAATTAGAGCATTTTCGATGCATTAAATCTTGTTGGAAGATGCCTCTACCTTTAATACTTGACACTCCAACATAAGTGTCGTAAGTCGTATTCGATACAATTTCGACCGACATTGTAAGACATGTATAAACAGCGTGATCGATTGATTTAAAATAATATTAAATAAAATTTTAAAAACCAATACGTCCGGACACGGCAAGGACATGGAAATTTATATTTTTCATATATATTTTTAATATTTTGTCATAATAAAACAAAAACATATACATTAAACAAACATAATCCTCGCCCTCATCTCTTCAGTTCCACAGAAAAGAAAAAATAGCGAAAACCCTGCTCCTACCGGCTGTTCCACCTCACTCTAACCTTCTTCTCCATTGAGCTTGCGATCTGCATAACGTGAAGATCATATTTCCTTCTTTTATCATTTATGAAACTTATTTCTCTTGTAATTTTAATTTTTCTTGTTCAAATTGTGTACGTCTGCAGGTATGTACCTAATCTTACATTCTTTTAACTTTTAAGAAAGTACAGATCTTTTGAGACGATTAATATCATGACATAAATGACTATGTAATATTGCACAAGGCTAGTTTTCTTTTAAATAGATTAGTGAATTATATATATATATATATATATATATATATATATATATATGTACACACACATACTACGTGTCCAATATTTTTAATGTTGTCGTGTTCGTGTCGTGTTGTGCACCATATCCGTGTCGGTGTCCGTACAACATAGGGTTCAGACAATTGTACCTTAGGAAAGGAAAAAAAAAAAGTAGTATACTTTTGGTTGATTGCTTTATAAATAAAAAACGGTTCGTAAATAAAATTAAAAAAAAGTAGTATACTTTTGGTTGATTGCTTTATAAAAAAAACAGTTAAACCCTAGCCGAAAGGGCCCCATTCTCTTGTCCCACAGAATGAGTTGAGACGTTAATCAGGTAACCTAGTGGTTCAGAGTCGTGGACTGCCATTATAGCAAGATACTGAAAGAAGTCGTTCATTTATGAGATTCGAACCTCCACACTCCAGCTCCCAGTCCAACTGCCATTACAGCACCCAAGTACATATATTCAATATTTTGACCACTTATATAGAAGTATATGTAGATTTGGAAACCAAATTTAATTCCAAGAAATACAAGTTATTTTAGTTTTTTAATATTGTGTCATAATATTTTTTTTTTCTTTTCAAAAGCGATCTCTTTTATTAACACATCCTCAAAAGGATTAATCCAGTAGCTTTACCAAAAGGAAGCGAAATAATAAAATCACGCATCTACAAAGGTGATCTATACACCAAGTCAGCTCAAATTTCTAGCTCTCTACAACATTCGTGATAAACGCATAAGGAGGTGGCCTCACTGCCTCTTGGCCATACTTGATCTTGTTTCTCCACAACCAAATCCCGTAGAGGGTTTCCTTCCACAAATACTTCCAGCCCGATGATCCTAGCAGTCGTTCCTGTATTTTTTTCAAGGTTCAGTTTTACCCTTGCCGCTGTTGTGTTTTCTTTAAAGAACCGATCACGATACCTTGCAGGCACACACTGATTCCACACCTCTTTGGCCCAAGTGCAGTCTTTGAAAGCATGTAATATGGTCTCATCACTTTCCTCGCAACTAGTACATGTGGGGTCATCTAAAATATGTCTGGTATGTAACAAATCTGCTACTGGTAATGCACTATGGACTATTACCCACATAATGTAGTTTCCTTTGGTTGGTCCCTTGAGATCCCAAATTTTTCTCCAAATCGTATCAATAGGCAATTGTTGGCATGTGTGTAAGTCATAGCCTGAGGGTACATTATACTTTCCTTTAGAGTCTCTTGTCCATTTAAATCCTTGCTGGTTTCTTTCGATTCCATCTTTTAGCTGTGCAAAAGCATGACAAATCCCCCTTCAAGTTGGTGAGCTATCTGCTTTAGCTGATGTTGTCAACTCATTGTATTTGTGGGATAATGCATTAACCCACAATGTGTCTTTTTGTTGGATTAGATCCCAAACCAGTTTACGCAAGAAAGCAACATTCATCTCATATAACCTTTTAAATCCAAGACTTCCATTGTCCTTTGGTTGACCATGCCAAAGTATGCATCATGCGCCTATTTTCATCATCTCCCTAAAAGAAATCTCTACATATCCCCTCGATGTTGTTTAAAGTTGTAATAGGGAGTAGTGTGGTTTGCATGCTATAATATGCATGAGATGCTAATGAGCTATGAATAAGAATTTGTTTACCTGCTCGAGAGAGGGCCTTTGCTTTTCATTTTCTCCTCAAGGTAGTGAAAGTGGGATATTTTCTTTCTCCCATTACAGCAGGCACACCTGTGATATGTCCCTAACTCCACAATATACGTCATTTGCAAGCACTGTTCTATGGTATGTTTAAGGGCACTTCCCACATTTCTAGAGGTGCAGAATTTTGACTTTGCCGTACTAATTTTCTGGCCTGAGCAGCGACATAACTCAAGAAGTGATTCTTTTATTACCTTGGCTTGGGCTTCATATGCTTCCCCAAAAGTAGCAGATCATCTGCAAAGAAGATATGTGAGACCGGTAGGCCATTTCTGGACAACTGAATAGGTTTCCATCTGCCTTCTTCCACTGCATTCTGTATTTTTGCACTCAAAATTTCCATGCAAAGTACAAATTGATTAGGTCCGTGATGTAAGTCAATTTTATGATGCATTCACTATGTTTTCAGCCCCGTTTTCCCCTGATTTTAATAGTATTTTTGCATCTTCGGGCATCACTTTGCACATTTTTCATAAGGATACAATAAGTAGTAAGTAGTAATAAATAAAGTAATTTTATTAGTATTTTTGGGTCATTAGACCGATATTTTGTTGGTGGGTTTATACTTGGTATTTTTGGCGAGTCATTGCAGGATCTTAGGTTGACCAAGCATCGGGAGAGATGATTTTGATGTTGATAAGACGCGTTTGTACGGTGCGAAGTGTGTACCCGAAGCCACGGAGTTGTTACGGGTCAATTGCCTCGAGCATACTTACTCACAGCTGACTTAAATCGACTTTTGACCCAGCGTAGAGACAGATTTCGGTTTTTCCATCTTCACAATAGTTTTAGATCTTCAAACAAGCTTTTCAACGCATTTTAAATCACTCAAATCGGAGGTCTACACGCAAAGTTATGGTCAATTTACTGAAGACATTCTAATACTGAATAATTTGTCGAGCCGAACTTCGCACAGCACGACTCGTTATGCGTTTTTCACCATAAAAACGGGATTTTCAGCAGATTTCTCATCTCCCCCTTCCCCCAAACCCTTAGAGTCGAAATTCCTCCATTAGAGACCTTGGGGGAGGTCACTCTAACACAAAAACAATGTAATTAACGGATTGATAGCTAGATAGTTGAAATCTCATGTTGTTCTTCTTCAAGCTTCTTCTTTTCTTCATGGGTGTAAGAAGATTTCTAGTACTTGGAGGAGATGGAGTCAATAAAGATGGATTTTCATGGGTAATATTTATTTAGCTTATTGTTCTTTAATTTCATCTTGATTTGTGTTAGTTTTAGTTAGATTTGTATCCGGAATTTTCATCTTCTTGGAATTGTGTAAAGTCCAATTTGGGGAAGATGAGGATCAAGTATAGAAATCTAACCTATGAAATGTGAATTGTGATATTGTAGTTTCTTGTGATTTGTGAGAATGATTGTTTAGATTTCAAGCACTTTGTTGTTCTCATTACTTGGCCTTAATGTTTGTGTTAGATTAATCACCTAATATATGATTTAGCACAATTTGTTGAGATCGAGAGAAGATACTTAGTGTGGGAAAATGGGTAATGAGACCACTTAGTAAAATCGACTAGAGATAGATTCGGTTTCTAGAGTGGGGTTCACTAATCGTGGTTAGGCAACCCAATGAGTGTAATGCATATCGACTCTTCTAGACCTAATTTAGTCAATTAGGCCGTTGACGAGATATAGAGTGATTGTATCACGCGAGAGCGGGCAATCACTAAAGCGGGGGTTTGCACCAATAATTTATCACAAAATCACAAATGGATGGGGGGTAGGTCGAATCATTTTTTAACGAATCATAAGTTCTACTTTATCACTTTGACCATTATCTTGGCTAACCATAGATTTTATTTCTTTTCTTTTCGCTTTTTGTGGCATTTAGGTGGTGAGTTGTGGAGTGACACCATGGCTCACCTTAGTTTTAAAACTCATCTTTTTTGTTTTGCCTAAATCAAACGTGCTAGTGATTTTGGTACTTAACCGGCATCCTCGTGGGATACGACCTTGACTCACCGATTCTAGGCTATAATTGACCCGGTAAGATTAGACACTTAGAAAAGGTCGATCAGTCCCCTTGTTGTAGACCCCTGCAGGGTTGGAACGATTCTAATCTTTCTCCATTCCATAGTATAGATAGTCTGGTGGATTGGAGATACTCTAAGGTATAATTCAAGCAAAGCTTACCTCGAGTCCAGAACCCACCATATCACCGATCGAAATATCCCCAAATTCCACGGGTAAAGAAGAAAACCGCGGATAATCGAGAATCACCAACCCCGACTTTTCCATTCCCCAAATACGCAACAAGCAGTAAAGATAATGACGTTTTTTTTTTTTTCCTTTTTCAGAGCATTGAAATGCCAATTTTCTTAGGGAAATGTTAAGATAAGATTTGTTTTGTTTGAATTATTTAGAAAATGTTACATGGATATCCCCAAATCCAATGTGGCAACTAAAACGCCAGATGGCAGCCATAAGTTGTTCCTTAGAGCATCTCCAACCATGGAGCTATTAAAAGCTTCATCACTTTGCTACATCATCATTTTATAAACCTTTTCTCTAGAAACATTTTCTTCACAATCATAAACATTTTTACACTGTCACGTCATCATCTTATAAACCTTTTCATAAACCTATTACAACTTTATAAAAACCTTTTAACATGGACCCACTTCACAAATATTTTATTATTTCATAAAATTGATTTAATATTTTTTTTATTAAACTATACAAATAATTATACAAAATTACATTCCATTAAAAAAGATTACGTTTATTATCAAATTATGTTTAGTGTGGATTAAATAAAATATACTCATATTTTTCCAGAGAAAATTTTTTATTTGTTATGTATCACTGATTACTGATTTTAAATATTGATGCAATATTTTCAATAAAATAAAATAAAAAATATTGATGCAATTGAATAACACATTTTTATACCGGTAGAAAAAAAATTAAAAATTTGCCAACTCCTGGCCAATCCCAAAATATTACAAGTGCTCCGCCTCCTCAAAACCTCATCCCGGCATATGAGGAAAGAGTACGGCAGCAACAAACCCTTAATTTTTTTTACATAACTAAATAAAGTACAACACAATAGATGTTAAACATAGAAATTCAAACGATACAACTTAATCTTCATTGTCCGTTTGCCCGAAACATTCCCAAATATGCTCAACCAAGTCACCAAAGTTTATGATGTACTTGACGGTCACGTAGTTCCGCATATCTTTGAAGGTATTGTTGAAATTCTTGAGTAGTCCTTGTGACACGGGCTCCGGCATTGCTTTATCTTCATTGCACCAGCTTAGTAATTGAATTTCCTTCATCTTCTACAATCATATTACGCAATATGATACATGCGTACATTATATCTCTCAAATCTTTCATGTGCCAAAACCGTGCCGCACCTCGTATTATTGCCCAACGAGCTTGAAGGACCCCGAATGCTCGCTCAACATACTTTCTTGCAGCTTCTTGCATCTCTTTGAACAATTTCCTTTTAAGGTCTTCTGGATATGAAAAGCTTTTCACAAATGAAGCCCACTCCGGATAAATACCATCCGCAAGATAATATGCCTTCGTATATTGTGTGCCATTTATCGTAAACTGAACATCCGGAGAGTATCCGTGCAATACATCATTAAAAAGAGGAGATTGATTGAGCACATTTATATCGTTGTTTGATCCTGCAACGCCAAAAAATGCATGCCATATCCAAAGATCATATGAAGCCACCGCTTCAAGCATAATTGTTGGAATCCTTGGTCTCTCTACAGTAAATCGGCCTTTCCATGCAACTGGACAATTCTTCCAAGGCCAATGCATGCAGTCAATGCTCCCTAACATAACAGGAAAGCCATGTATGTTGGAGTGTTGTTGAAGTAAGCGTTGAACGTCGTCGTCATTAGGCCTTCTCAGGTATACGGGACCAAATATCTCAATAACACATCAACAGAATTTCATTAAACACTCGATTGCAGTGCTCTCACCAATTCGGACATATTCATCAGAAAGGTCAGCAGGTGTACCATACGCCAATTGACGGATAGCAGCAGTGCATTTTTGCAATGGGGATAGTCCTTTTCTACCTGTTGCATCGACCCTCGTCTGAAAGTACTCTGAATAATTTGAGTGGGATTCAACAATTCGAACAAATAATCGCTTATTCATCCGGAATCTTCTTCTGAACATTTCATCAGTGTAAACTGGATCATTGGAGAAATAGTCGTTGAAAAGACGCTCATGTCCAGCTTCACGATCTCGGTTTATATACTTTCTACTACGTCGAGGACCGTGGGAAATTTCAGCTTCTTCCTTCATTTTCATTTCCATAATTTTCATCATGATCTTATCATCTGTATCATCCATCAGTTCTTCAAGTACGAAATTTAGGATATTTCTATGTTTAGAGGATGGGTTGGGGTCTTCAGACATTTTTTTAGTGTAATAGATGAAGATATTGTGTAAGAGTTGTTGTGAAAAGGATAGAGGAAAATAAATGTTTTTGTAGTTGTATGTTTGTTATATGAAAATAAATGTGATATTTATAGGTGTATGGAAAGATGGAAGGAAAAAAAAAAACAAAAATTCAAATTCAAATTCAAAATTCAAATTCAAATTGAATAGCTTTAATTTTCAAAATTCAAAATTTCATAAAGGCAACATATAGTATGATTTAAAAGGTATGATTTAAATGCAACATATAGTACGATTTGAAAATGCAACATATAGTACGATTCAAAATTCAAAATTTCACAAATTCAAATTCAAATTCAAAATTCATAATTCGAAATTAAATATTAAAAATTCAAATTTCATAATTCGAATTTCAAATTTAAAATTCAAAATTCAAAATTCAATAGCTTTTATTTTCAAAATTCAAAATTCAATTTCTTTGGTATTCAAAATTCAAAATTCAAATTCAATAGCTTTTATTTTCAAAATTCAAAATTCAATTTCTTTTACATTCAAAATTCAAAATTCAAAATTCATTACAACAATAGCAAACTACATCAATACAATAATTCGCAAACTACATTAATTAAATAGTACAATACTTAGCCTAAATTATGTTTGATTTTGATACGGTGACAAATTTGTTGGTAAACATTCAATTGCTCCGGTGTCATGTAACTAGTATCCTTCACAAGCATTGCAAAGTCATTACGATCAGCATCATTTCTAATAATATCCCTCATCTCACTGATTGTAGAAGTCCTTCTATCATAAGCTTCAGTATACGTACTCAACGTACTCAATATCTCGCCACTCTTGAAAGTATTTTGCTCCACTGCGACTTTCGCTTTTCCTTTTCTTTTTCCCTTTTTTGCATCTTGACCAGGCGGGCGGATTTCAACTTCATCGTCATCTTCAATGTTGATGCTCGTGTGCCCACCGGATGATGATGAGTAAGCTCCCGATTCTGATATTTTTGTCTTTTTTCCGGAATGTTCGCATGGTTTTCCACCTTTCCATTTTGGTTGATCTTTCACCATCATCCACACATGGTCATGCTTAAAATGTTTATCATGTTTAGTGCGATAAAGATCACGTGCAGGTACACTCACTTGGTCATCGGACCACCCGCTATGATGCTCATTTTTGATTTGGATAAAGCATTGGTTAAATGCAGTGACCTTCGGTATAATTGCGTACCAGTGTGATTTCAGCACGGCCGATGTCCTTTCAATGCCTGTCTTTTGATTCTCGTTGTAGTACTCGGTGATTCGTTTCCAAAACTCCTTATCATTTTGAGAGTTGCCCCTCACGCTATCGGTAGAAATAACAATCCAAGCACTTGTAAGCAATTTTTCCTCTTCAGTGCTCCATTTATTCTTACGTCGATCTTCTACTTCATTGCTCGGCACATCATCAAGATTAATGTTTTCCAACCCCTAATGAGTAGAAAACGGTGGAATTTGAGACCCTGCGATACGTTGACTGCTTTTATAAATTGGTGTACCCGTAGTTGGATTATAATTATATCCGGGTGCATATTGATTCATCATTGCCGGATGCGGATACATGGCAAATGGAGGATACGGATGATATTGATAGTTTGGAACATTTGAATTGCCTTGAACATTTGGATATAAAAAATTTGGAGGAGGTCGAAAATTTGGATATTGAAAATTAGGAGGAGTTTGAGTATCACTACAATCTTCAACATTTGAAGAATTAAGTAAATTTGAAAAATAATTATTATCCATAGAACTTGAATGAATATTTTTTTGATGAAAGTATGAGAGTGGTAGATGAGTGATGTATTTTTTTTTTGGGAAGAAGAATGATATATATATATATAGATAGATAGATAGTAGTATAATAAAAAAAATTAAATTAAAGCAACGGCTAAATTTTGTAAACGTTCAAAAGAAAAAAAGGCATCCAACGTCTATGAAGATAACGTTCAAATTGTGTATTTGTTTTTTTTTCTTTCCAAAAAACAAAAGAAAGAGTAATTTAATAATATTTTTTATTGAGTGTTCCAATGGAGAAAAGTAGTGGACGACTGAAAGGGAGAAAAGTACAGAAAGAAAAAATCTGATGTGGCACCTTTTCAACAGGTTTGTGCAGTAGAAGCTTTTACATAAAGCTTTGTACACTCAGCCTTCCTCCAATAATAAAAAGCTTTACATAAAGCTTTATGTAAAATAAAAAAGCGTCCGTTGGAGATCCTCTTGAAAGATCTCCAAACCAATGAAAATATTAAAAATTTCCATCACTTTGCCACATCATCATTTAATAAACATTTTCTATAAACATTTTCTTCACAATCATAAACCTTTTTCACTTCCGCCACGTAATCATCTTATAAACCTTTTCATAAACCTTTACAACTTTATAAAACCTTTTAACATGGGTAAACTTCACAAATATTTTATTATTTCATAAAATTGATTTAATTTTTTTTTAAACTATACAAATAATTATACAAAATTACATTCCATTAAAAAAGATTACGTTTATTATCAAATTATGGTTAGTGTGGATTAAATAAAATATACTCATATTTTTCCGGAGAACATTTTTTATTTGTTATGTATCACTGATTACTGATTTTAAATATTGATGCAATATTTTCAAAAAAATAAAATAAAAAATATTGATGCAATTGAATAACACATTTTTATACCGGTAGAAAAAAATTAAAAATTTGCCAACTCCTGGCCAATCCCAAAATATTACAAGTGCTCCGTCTCCTCAAAACCTCATCCCGGCATATGAGGAAAGAGTACGGCAGCAACAAACCCTTAATTTTTTTTTACATAACTAAATAAAGTACAACACAATAGATGTTAAACATAGAAATTCAAACGATACAACTTAATCTTCATTGTTCGTTTGCCCGAAACGTTCCCAAATATGCTCAACCAAGTCAGCTCGAAGTTTATGATGTACTTGACGGTCACGTAGTTCCGCATATCTTTGAAGGTATTGTTGAAATTCTTGAGTAGGTCCTTGTGACACGGGCTCCGGCATTACTGCTTCTTCATTGCACCAGTTAGTAATTGAATTTCATTCATCTTCTACAATCATATTATGCAATATGATACATGCGTACATTATATCTCTCAAATCTTTCATGTGCCAAAACTGTGCCGCACCTCGTATTATTGCCCAACGAGCTTGAAGGACCCCGAATGCTCGCTCAACATCCTTTCTTGCAGCTTCTTGCATCTCTTTGAACAATTTCCTTTTAAGGTCTTCTGGATATGAAAAGCTTTTCACAAATGAAGCCCACTCCGGATAAATACCATCCGCAAGATAATATGCCTTCGTATATTGTGTGCCATTTATCGTAAACTGAACGTCCGGAGAGTATCCGTGCAATACATCATTAAAAAGAGGAGATTGATTGAGCACATTTATATCGTTGTTTGATCCTGCAACGCCAAAAAATGCATGCCATATCCAAAGATCATATGAAGCCACCGCTTCAAGCATAATTGTTGGAATCCCTTGGTCTCCTCTAGTAAACTGGCCTTTCCATGCAACTGGACAATTCTTCCAAGGCCAATGCATGCAGTCAATGCTCCCTAACATACCAGGAAAGCCATGTATGTTGGAGTGTTGTTGAAGTAAGCGTTGAACGTCGTCGTCATTAGGCCTTCTCAGGTATACGGGACCAAATATCATATCTCAATAACACATCGACAGAATTTCATTAAACACTCGATTGCGATGCTTTCTCCGATTCGGACATATTCATCGAAGGTCGGCGAGGTGTACCATACGCCAATTGACGGATAGCGGCGATGCATTTTTGCAATGGGGATAGTCCTTTTCTACCTGTTGCATCGACCTCGCCTGCGAAGTACTCAAATAATTTGAGAGGATTCAACAATTCAACAAATAATCGCTTATTCATCCGGAATCTTCTTCTGAACATTTCATCAGTGTAAACTGGATCATTGGAGAAATAGTCGTTGAAAAGACGCTCGTGTCCAGCTTCACGATCTCGGTTTATATACTTTCTACTACGTCGAGGACCGTGGGAAATTTCAGCTTCTTCCTTCATTTTCATTTCCATAATTTTCATCATGATCTTATCATCTGTATCATCCATCAGTTCTTCAAGTACGAAATTTAGGATATTTCTATGTTTAGAGGATGGATTGGGGTCTTCGGACATTTTTTTAGTGTAATAGATGAAGATATTGTGTAAGAGTTGTTGTGAAAAGGATAGAGGAAAATAAATGTTTTTGTAGTTGTATGTTTGTTATATGAAAATAATTGTGATATTTATAGGTGTATGGAAAGATGGAAGAAACAAAAGAAGACAAAAATTCAAATTCAAATTCAAATTGAATAGCTTTTATTTTCAAAATTCAAAATTTCATAAATGCAACATATAGTACGATTTAAAAGGTATGATTTAAATGCAACATATAATTTGATTTGAAAATGCAACATATAAATATTTATTCAAAATTCAAAATTTCACAAATTCAAATTCAAATTCAAAATTCATAATTAAATTAAATATTAAAAATTCAAATTTCATAATTAGAATTTCAAATTTAAAATTCAAAATTCAAAATTCAATAGCTTTTATTTTCAAAATTCAAAATTCAATTTCTTTGGTATTCAAAATTCAAAATTCAAATTCAATAGCTTTTATTTTCAAAATTCAAAATTCAATTTCTTTTATATTCAAAATTCAAAATTTAAAATTCAAAATTCAAAATTCATTACAACAATAGCAAACTACATCAATACAATAATTCGCAAACTACATTAATTAAATAGTACAATACTTAGCCTAAATTATGTTTGGTTTTGATACGGTCACAAATTTGTTGGTAAACATTCAATTGCTCCAGTGTCATGTAACTAGTATCCTTCACAAGCATTGCAAAGTCATTACGATCAACATCATTTCTAAAAATATCCCTCATCTCACTGATTGTAGAAGTCCTTCTATCATAAGCTTCAGTATACGTACTCAACGTACTCAATATCTCGCCACTCTTGAAAGTATTTTGCTCCACTGCGACTTTCGCTTTTCCTTTTCTTTTTCCCTTTTTTGCATCTTGACCAGGCGGGCTGATTTCAACTTCATCGTCATCTTCAATGTTGATGCTCGTGTGCCCACCGGATGATGATGAGTAAGCTCTCGATTCTGATATTTTTGTCTTTTTTCCGGAATGTTCGCATGGTTTTCCACCTTTCCATTTTGGTTGATCTTTCACCATCATCCACACATGGTCATGCTTAAAATGTTTATCATGTTTAGTGCGATAAAGATCACGCGAGTACACTCACTTGGTCATCGGACCACCCGCTATGATGCTCATTTTTGATTTGGATAAAGCATTGGTTAAATCACGGTGACCTTCGGTATAATTGCGTACACGGTGTGATTTCAAAGACGGCCGATGTCCTTTCAATGCCTGTCTTTTGATTCGTTGTAGTACTCGGTGATTCGTTTCCAAAACTCCTTATCATTTTGAGAGTTGCCCTCACGCTATCGGTAGAAATAACAATCCAAGCACTTGTAAGCAATTTTTCCTCTTCAGTGCTCCATTTATTCTTACGTCGATCTTCTACTTCATTGCTCGGCACATCATCAAGATTAATGTTTTCCAACCCCTAATGAGTAGAAAACGGTGGAATTTGAGACCCTGCGATACGTTGACTGCTTTTATAAATTGGTGTACCCGTAGTTGGATTATAATTATATCCGGGTGCATATTGATTCATCATTGCCGGATGCGGATACATGGCAAATGGAGGATACGGATGATATTGATAGTTTGGAACATTTGAATTGCCTTGAACATTTGGATATAAAAAATTTGGAGGAGGTCGAAAATTTGGATATTGAAAATTAGGAGGAGTTTGAGTATCACTACAATCTTCAACATTTGAAGAATTAAGTAAATTTGAAAATAATTATTATCCATAGAACTTGAATGAATATTTTTTTGATGAAAGTATGAGAGTGGTAGATGAGTGATGTATTTTTTTTTTGGGAAGAAGAATGATATATATATAGATAGATAGATAGTAGTATAATAAGAAAAAATTAAATTAAAGCAACGGCTAAATTTTGTAAACGTTCAAAAGAAAAAAAGGCATCCAACGTCTATGAAGATAACGTTCAAATTGTGTATTTGTTTTTTTTTCTTTCAAAAAAACAAAAGAAAGAGTAATTTAATAATATTTTTTATTGAGTGTTCCAATGGAGAAAAGTAGTGGACGACTGAAAGGGAGAAAAGTACAGAAAGAAAAAAATCTAATGTGGCACCTTTTCAACAGGTTTGTGCAGTAGAAGCTTTTACATAAAGCTTTGTACACTCAGCCTTCCTCCAATAATAAAAAGCTTTACATAAAGCTTTATGTAAAATAAAAAAGCGTCCGTTGGAGATCCTCTTAGAGCATCTCTAACCATGGAGCTATTAAAAGCTCCATCACTTTGCCACATCATCATTTAATAAACATTTTCTCTATAAACCTTTTCTTCACAATCATAAACCTTTTCACACTGTCACGTCATCATCTTATAAACCTTTTCATAAACCTTTTACAACTTTATAAAAACCTTTTAACATGGACCCACTTCACAAATATTTTATTATTTCATAAAATTGATTTAAATTTTTTTTCTATTAAACTATACAAATAATTATACAAAATTACATTCCATTAAAAAAGATTACGTTTATTATCAAATTATGTTTAGTGTGGATTAAATAAAATATACTCATATTTTTCCGGAGAACATTTTTATTTGTTATGTATCACTGATTCGATTTTAAATATTGATGCAATATTTTCAAAAAAATAAAATAAAAATATTGATGCAATTGAATAACACATTTTTATACCGTAGAAAAAATTAAAAATTTGCCAACTCCTGGCCAATCCCAAAATATTACAAGTGCTCCGTCTCTCAAAACCTCATCCCGGCATATGAGGAAGAGAGACGCGGCAAAGAATAAACCCTTAATTTTTTTTTTTACATAACTAAATAAAGTACAACACAATAGATGTTAAACATAGAAATTCAAACGATACAACTTAATCTTCATTGTTCGCTTGCCCGAACGCTCCCCAAATATGCTCAACCAAGTCACCGAAGTTTATGATGTACTTGACGGTCACGTAGTTCCGCATATCTTTGAAGGTATTGTTGAAATTCTTGAGTAGGTCCTTGTGACACGGGCTCCGGCATTACTGCTTCTTCATTGCACCAGTTAGTAATTGAATTTCATTCATCTTCTACAATCATATTATGCAATATGATACATGCGTACATTATATCTCTCAAATCTTTCATGTGCCAAAACCGTGCCGCACCTCGTATTATTGCCCAACGAGCTTGAAGGACCCCGAATGCTCGCTCAACATCCTTTCTTGCGCCTTTTCTGCATCTCTTTGAACAATTTCCTTTTAAGGTCTTCTGGATATGAAAAGCTTTTCACAAATGAAGCCCACTCCGGATAAATACCATCCGCAAGATAATATGCCTTCGTATATTGTGTGCCATTTATCGTAAACTGAACATCCGGAGAGTATCCGTGCAATACATCATTAAAAAGAGGAGATTGATTGAGCACATTTATATCGTTGTTTGATCCTCGCAACGCCAAAAATGCATGCCATATCCAAAGATCATATGAAGCCACCGCTTCAAGCATAATTGTTGGAATCCCTTGGTCTCCTCTAGTAAACTGGCCTTTCCATGCAACTGGACAATTCTTCCAAGGCCAATGCATGCAGTCAATGCTCCCAACATACCAGAAAGCCATGTATGTTGGAGTGTTGTTGAAGTAAATAACAAGCGTTGAACGCCGTCGCCATTAGGCCTTCTCGTATACGGGACCAAATATCATATCTCAATAACACATCGATGAAATTTCATTAAACACTGATTGCGGTGCTTTCACCATTCGACATATTCATCGAAAGGTCAAGCAGGTGTACCATACGCCAATTGACGGATAGCAGCAGTGCATTTTTGCAATGGGGATAGTCCTTTTCTACCTGTTGCATCGACCCTCGTCTGAAAGTACTCTGAATAATTTGAGAGGGATTCAACAATTCGAACAAATAATCGCTTATTCATCCGGAATCTTCTTCTCGAACATTTCATCGCTGTAAATCGGATCATTGGAGAAATAGTCGTTGAAAAGACGCCGTGTCCACCTTCACTATCTCGGTTTATATACTTTCTACTACGCCGAGGACCGTGGGAAATTTCAGCTTCTTCCTTCATTTTCATTTCCATAATTTTCATCATGATCTTATCATCTGTATCATCCATCAGTTCTTCAAGTACGAAATTTAGGATATTTCTATGTTTAGAGGATGGATTGGGGTCTTCGGACATTTTTTTAGTGTAATAGATGAAGATATTGTGTAAGAGTTGTTGTGAAAAGGATAGAGGAAAATAAATGTTTTTGTAGTTGTATGTTTGTTATATGAAAATAATTGTGATATTTATAGGTGTATGGAAAGATGGAAGAAACAAAAGAAGACAAAAATTCAAATTCAAATTCAAATTGAATAGCTTTTATTTTCAAAATTCAAAATTTCATAAATGCAACATATAGTACGATTTAAAAGGTATGATTTAAATGCAACATATAGTACGATTTGAAAATGCAACATATAGTACGATTCAAAATTCAAAATTTCACAAATTCAAATTCAAATTCAAAATTCATAATTCGAAATTAAATATTAAAAATTCAAATTTCATAATTCGAATTTCAAATTTAAAATTCAAAATTCAATAGCTTTTATTTTCAAAATTCAAAATTCAATTTCTTTTGTATTCAAAATTCAAAATTCATATTCAATAGCTTTTATTTTCAAAATTCAAAATTCAATTTCTTTTATATTCAAAATTCAAAATTTAAAATTCAAAATTCAAAATTCAAAATTCATTACAACAATAGCAAACTACATCAATACATTAATTCGCAAACTACATTAATTAAATAGTACAATACTTAGCCTAAATTATGTTTGGTTTTGATACGGTCACAAATTTGTTGGTAAACATTCAATTGCTCCGGTGTCATGTAACTAGTATCCTTCACAAGCATTGCAAAGTCATTATGATCAGCATCATTTCTAAAAATATCCCTCATCTCACTGATTGTAGAAGTCCTTCTATCATAAGCTTCAGTATGCGTACTCAACGTACTCAATATCTCGCCACTCTTGAAAGTATTTTGTTCCACTGCGACTTTTGCTTTTCCTTTTCTTTTTCCCTTTTTTGCATCTTGACCAGGCAGGCGGATTTCAACTTCATCGTCATCTTCAATGTTGATGCTCGTGTGCCCACCGGATGATGATGAGTAAGCTCCCGATTCTGATATTTTTGTCTTTTTGCCGGAATGTTCGCATGGTTTTCCACCTTTCCATTTTGGTTGATCTTTCACCATCATCCACACATGGTCATGCTTAAAATGTTTATCATGTTTAGTGCGATAAAGATCACGTGCAGGTACACTCACTTGGTCATCGGACCACCCGCTATGATGCTCATTTTTGATTTGGATAAAGCATTGGTTAAATGCAGTGACCTTCGGTATAATTGCGTACTGCAGTGATTTCAAAGACGGCCGATGTCCTTTCAATGCCTGTCTTTTGATTCTCGTTGTAGTACTCGGTGATTCGTTTCCAAAACTCCTTATCCTTTTGAGAGTATCACTACAATCTTCAACATTTGAAGAATTAAGTAAATTTGAAAAATAATTATTATCCATAGAACTTGAATGAATATTTTTTTGATGAAAGTATGGGAGTGGTAGATGAGTGATGTATTTTTTTTTTGGGAAGAAGAATGATATATATATATAGATAGATAGATAGTAGTATAATAAAAAAAATTAAATTAAAGCAACGGCTAAATTTTGTAAACGTTCAAAAGAAAAAAAAGGCATCCAACGTCTATGAAGATAACTTTCAAATTGTGTATTTTTTTTTTCAAAAAAACAAAAGAAAGAGTAATTTAATAATATTTTTTATTGAGTGTTCCAATGGAGAAAAGTAGTGGACGACTGAAAGGGAGAAAAGTACAGAAAGAAAAAATCTGATGTGGCACCTTTTCAACAGGTTTGTGCAGTAGAAGCTTTTACATAAAGCTTTGTACACTCAGCCTTCCTCCAATAATAAAAAGCTTTACATAAAGCTTTATGTAAAATAAAAAAGCGTCCGTTGGAGATCCTCTTACAAACCCAATTTTCGTCAAAAATTACTAACGTGGCTTACCCTGAGCAGTTTTCCCTTGCCCATTAATAGAATAGGTAGAAATGTGCCTAAGGAGTTTCTGTTTCTCTGTCGGGCCTATTTATTTTTTTTAGTTGAGGAAAACATGTTAGATATTTTTTCATAGATAAATATTTTTAGCTATCGTTTACATACAAGTTGCCGTACGAATTAATGATATCGCAACGAAACAGGTACATGCATACGTTCATGAAGGGTTTTATGCATTTTCGGATCAGATTCATGTATTTTTCAGATTCATGCATTATTTCCGAACTTATGCACATTTACAAGAGTGCATGTATCCGGTGAACAATGATAACCCTACATTTTCGTGCAAGAAGTACCTTCATTCATTTATGGGGTATTTTCAGCCTATAAAATGCACAACATATGCAAACGAATTTACACACACAATACACAGCATCATCAGTTTTTTCCAGAGTGTCATCGGGTTTGATTCAAACAAATCACTGTTTGTATCAAACACATTCCATTGTATCATGAGAGAGATTTTCGTTTAATCCCTGAGTCACTATTGCGTGGGACGAAACATCTCTTAAAAGACAATGTTTTGCGTGCCTTGGAGTTTTTACATTCTCTGTCAAATTCTTATGTTTCAATTTATTTCCAACAAAACAGTAAAAAAAAATTGAGAATCGAAAACAGTAAATTTTGTTAATCAATATCCATCAAACAAACAGTCAGAACGTCACCGGATTTTATTTTATTTTTGTTGAGGAAATTTATTATGAAATTGTTAAAGTCGTTCTTTTAGGGAATGTATTTTCACACAACTAAAAGTCTTAATACACAACATTTTTTTCCACTTTATATAACCCTTCAAACTTCATGCTTTTTTGCACTTGTTGATTCTGACCGAATTTCAGACACAATGTTAAAAGTTTTCTTGACTCAATGTTAGTCAGAAAGTCTTTCTGATCGGTAGCGGGTACGGAAAACATTTAAAATTATGACTCGAATTAAATCAGAATAATCATCGTTTTTTGAGTCTTATTGGGCCAGAATAATTTGCAACTCGTTGATTCAATCGAATTTTGCATGAATGTTAAAAGTTTTCTTGACTCAATTTAGTCAGAGAGTCTTTATGACCGGTATTGGGTATGGAAAACATCCAAAATTCTGACTCGGATTTAATCAGAATAAGCAGCGTTTTCTGACTTGAATTGACTCAGAATAATTTGATGTGTGAAAAGATATTCCATCTTTTAAAGTCGATTATTTTAATGAACTCCTCATCATGGATTACACTTGTACAATTGATGTTTTTAATTTAGTTTTTTATATCAAAGTCGATATTTGAGAGCTTATTTTATTTTCTGCATTATCCCAACCCATTAGCTATCCATGTGTGGCGGATTGTATTTTAAATTATGTAACAAGATGGAGCGACGGAGGCTGAAAGAAGACAACATGAAAATCCAATGAAGGTCCAATGGAGGTTGAAGATATCCTTAAGTTGTGAAATCAGGGGTTTCTCAGTTTGTAATGAAACCCATGTTAGAAAAAATCCATGATCATACCGGATATTGTTTACACATTTATTTCACGGAAACGAAATATACGCATACACTTTTTGTTCCCATTGTTTCTAACCCTGATACTCCTGATTAAGAAGCGATGTTAATTATCACCAGGCAAATGCCTCAGTGGCATTGTTTACACATTTGGTTTTTTTATTATTATGAATGATTTATGTAGATAGATGAAAATATGATGATACCTAATTGATTATAAATTATTAATAATTACTCTTACATAACTAAAATTAAGTTGATAAATTATCTATAAAAAGAAGTCGATAAATTATCTTCCAGCATTATAATGACGACATTTTAGAGTTATATTGAGGGTTTCTCACGCAATTTGCCGAATTTAAAATAAAAAAAATTATAGTTCCAAAATAAGTGATGCAGTTGTCAAAATATTTTGTTCCATTTTATGTGAGGGAGTACCATTTTCAAAGCAAAATTTATTGTCTTTTTACTTGTTTTACCCTTATTTATTACGGAAGAAGATATAAAAGAGGTTGCATTAATTATATCCAAGGACTTTCTAGTCATTTAATTGTAAAATTTAATGAATTAACTTACATAGTTAGTATGCGTGATTTTGACAATTGCCTCACATAAATTGAAACAGAGGGAGTAAAAAGTTTGCCGAATTTAAAGTGACCCGGAAGGCTATTGGGCTTTAGCAAACAGGTCCATCTTTTTTTTAGGATCAAACAGGTCCATCTTTATAAACACCCACAACATTATTAGGGTTTTGAACATCTTCTTGACCGAAAAACAGCGGCAGCACAACAAAGCTCCTCCGCCTCGAAAATGGTGGGTTTTATCTACTGATTTGAGTTCATTTTTTCCGTTTGTTGATGTTAAAGCATATACCATCTTCATTTTTTTTTCTTTCGTTTTGCTATCTCTGTTTGGTTGTCTATTGAGACGATAAGTCCTTCCTGCTTAGATGCTTACATTTATCTCTCATTTTTTAATGGCATGGTGTTTATTTTGCTTGTTGATTGCAGAAATTTACCTGTTTTAGTTATGAGAAGATGGGGGAATGATTGGATTGTACAAAAATTTGTTGGATGCCTGTTTCTTATACTTTAAATCCTTGCGTTGTTCTCTTGTTTTGTCGATTATATCAGATGGCTCACTTAGATTTCATTTTTGCTGCATTCTGGCATCAAACGATGGTTTGAGTTGGGCAAAATTAGATGTTTCTTCCCATTTTATTTGACATTATCTTGGATTTTTGGCTTCCGTTGGCTTATTTGCTTGGAGATCAACACTGCTTTTCTTGTTTATGCATCTAATTCAGGTAGGACTGATAGTTTGTAGGATTGAAGGTTGTTATTTTATATTGGTTCATAGATCTCCCGTGTTTGTGTCTGATTCTTCTTTTGTTTTTCATAAGTTTTCCTCATCGCTAGGACTCATGCTCAGTATCATGAGACTCTGACTCAAAATCCAAAGGTAGCTGTTGAGTACATTCTCATGGACAGAAAGGATGACAAGAAATACAAATCTGTTTTGCCTACCTTGGAGAAGTATTACCCTCAAATAAATTTTATGCGGGTGGATGCAGATATGTTTAAGGTATGTAATTGACGGACGTTTTCTAGTGCTATACAATCCTTACCGCAGCTAGCATCGGTCAAATCATAGTGCTTTAGTGTGGTGAGTCAGTGTCGAATCCTCGAGAAACGTGGTAATTCTTTTAAGTGTGGTTAAACACCAAAGAATCATTATTAACTCGATCTAAACCGCAATTTTATAACACGGATGACTACTATTCTACTTAACATAAAGTAAATGCGTAATTTAAAAGTTATTCTAATATAATATATATAGATATATAAATATATATAGATGTACATGGAATGCAAAAAAAAAAAAAAAAAAAAAAAAATATATATATATATATATATATATATATATATATATATATATATATATATATATACCAATATATAGTTTATAATAATAGACAGATAGAACTAGCCAAAAAGTTTATATAATTGATTTATACGATCTTTTTCATGAAACTAATGTGCTCGATCTTTCATTTTATATTAGGTCCAATTGAGTAAATGAAACGGTGCACTCTCGAGGTTAACAATTCCTCCTCACACGAAATGTATGAAATTGTCATATGTCAAATTGTCATCGCTTTAATCTCCACAATTGTCCCATGCTAATCTCGCTTAGTCTCGAACAGTGCATCGAGTACAAATCTACCCCGGATAAAAGAGGTTATTCTGCTTGTCGACGGCCGATGTTATTCAAAAGGCTCCGGTTGTCGGCGGATCGATTTAACTTTCCGTGTTAGTTTCAATTAAACCGTTGATTTTAACATTATTACGATCTTGAGCACAAATTTAATAAGATTCATCTTTCCCAAGACAAATCCGCTTCGGTAGGAAATAGGATTCCGTTGTCACGCCAAGACGGCCAATTTTACCCTCCGGTTTTTCTATCTTTTATCTCATATCCTAACTTCTCCGGTCGGTTCATCGTTAGGTTATATGTTGCGATTCATCTTGGTTAATTACGTCAATCCGAATATTATCAATACGTTGCAAAATAGAAAAATATTCAATTAACTCAATTTTAATCAGATTTTACTTAGACAGCATTCCTTTACCAAAAAGATCGAAATAAAACGATTACATAACTTTGGCTAGTTATTTAGACTTAGCTTAAAAACATTATAACGACTAAAAAGATAAAAACAAACATAACAAACATAAATACTTTAGAAATTTTACCCGATTACAAATGCTAAATCAGAGTTGTATTCTTCCGGATATTACAACGACTTCAACATTAACACCGAACTTCCGATAATTTCCCGAGTATTACAACGATACTACGATATTATTATTTTTTGGCATAAGGCCTATTTACAAACTACGAAAATAAAAGATATAGATAATATATATATAGGATATTGTATATATATATATTGGTACAAACGTTCGCTCTGCATCTGATCTCCTATATATAGAAAATGATCCAAGGCCGGACCGATATTGATATGGCAGATCAGGCGGTATAATGATTAGGTCCATCCCCTTAATTCAGATCATGTGCAGCGTATAATTATATATATATATATATATATATATATATATATATATATATATATATATATATATATATATATATATATATATATAATTATTAAACTTATAAAATTCATATCTCGAGTTTCCGATCTCCAAACAACATGATTCAAGATCCATTGGAAAGCTCGTTGAATGATATACAACTTTCATGAAGGACTCTTCTTCAGAAAATGTCTTTTTGATGAGCCATTCGTTTGTCGAAGATATTTCTCGATTACCACTTAATCAAATCGATTAGCCACTTGACCACTTCGATTGATCACTTGACCACTTAAGCTCGTGACACTCTCTAAATCCTTCCAAAGATATGATTATACTTCACAATGTCGATTCTCGGGGTCTTGGTTTATAAATCGCAATAAAATACCACAAATACCCACGTAAATCGACATTTACATTCCGATTTACTAAAATCGGTACAAATTGATAACTTTTACTATTATTACTAAGTTTTACTACTAACTACTCTAAACTATAAAGATTAATATTTCATACTATTTATATCATAATTTCATATATTTTATATAGAATTCGTTGATAAAACATAATAATATAACGTAATTTTAATCATATAAAAGTAATACATCAGTAATCTAGCTGAGGGATGAACACACACAACATCAGAATATCAACCAAAATTAGCATGTTTGCTTGCTTGCATTTGTTTAACATAATAGATGTCTTAGTTGTTTTAATTACTATATAAATTATCAATTGAAAATGAAGCGAGTCTTGGTTATTGAGTTCCTGCTGCTGCACTGTGTTGTTGGTTAATCTTTAAATACCTCTAGAAGTGGTCTATGGCCTTGGAGGCCCACATAGACCCCGTACCAAGGTCCAAGTTCTTCGGTAGTTTATCATTTTCAGTGTATATAATCGAGAAACATGTCGGTAACCTTCAAAAAGAGCATTGAAATGCCTAATAGAACATTTTAAGCTCATGGAGCTCAATGCCAAACAAGATAATTGGTATAAACTTAGATGTTATTATTGAGCCTGCCCCAATAGAACAATATTTTGCTAAACTGTCTTAGTACTTTACCGATTGGAATTGGTGTCTCTTTTTGACGTGGGTAGGTAGGTTGGAGCTTATGAGATCAGTCATTCAATGCGTAAGTTGTTTTCCGATCATTGAGAGTGCGCATATATAATTTATCAATGGAATGAGTGTGCATTGCATTTTTTGTCTGTTGATTGATTGATGTAGTCTGTAATTCTTAGTGAACGCAATTGAATTTTTATAATTGCATAACGCAGCTGCAACAAGTCTTCATAAACATGTCTCCTGAATCCATGCAGAGTAAATAATTAGATGTTGTAAGACCATTACATATTAAACCTGGTGAAACCACTTGTGCATACCACGTTCCAGATGCAAAAGTAGTCGACGAGTAGTTACGTTTGAACCAACTTCGCTCTGAACACATCATATAAGGTGTTTGTTACTTCAAAAGTATCGTTGATCATATTTTTCTATTTCCAAATCATATCCATAGTTAGCGCATTCATCGTAGTTAGCGACTCCACTCC